>CM075288.1:115713-257974 GCA_037672795.1 Lagerstroemia speciosa
ATGAAGGCCCATGATGGAGAAAATGGACAGTTTCAGAGTAGCCCACTGATAACCAATAATGTGGTGGAGCTTCACTAACAACTAGAGGGTCACCATCAAAAGAGCGCAACATACCGTGTTCTGTCCCGAGGAGCCCGGAGAGCAAGCTGGTCAAATGTCAAGCACTCACCACCAGCCTTCTCAATCCTCGCCCTAGCTGTCTCAGTGAACCTCAGGGCAGTCACCTTCAAAGTTGGCACTTCATAGACCCTCATGTCATCAGTGACGGTCCCAACAACCACAGCAATCTTATCCTCCTGAAAATCATAACAAGATAAAATACACGTTTGATGCACCACAGACTTCTAAGGTAAAACCCCGGACATCAAGTTACCAACCTTCCCCTTCATGAAGGAGATAAGCCTCGAGAGGGACAGCGGCGGCTTGTTAACTTTGCTCATGAACAAGCGCTTCAAGATGACCGCATTGAACTTGCTTCCAGTTCTCCGGACAAGGAAGCGGTACAACTGCACAAAATTGACTAAATAGTAAATACATATACTCGACGATCCTCAGGAATCTAATAAGACAATCTATGAAAACATGAAAGAGAATCAAGGATTCATCGGCAGAAGTATGATTAGACATTAGAAGCAACACCATTACATTCTGCATAACTGTTGTAATAACGGCACTTGTATAACATATTGAAGCAAAATCAACGGAGATACTGCCTACAAGTAGAGCGAGATTCGAGAACAAATTTCTTCAACAATGCGGCTCATGAAGACGGCGCTGAATGTACAATGTACAGGTGAGATTAGCTTAAACGGACCTTGACGAGTAGCTTGAGGTAGATATCATCCGATTTGGGCGCCGTGCGCTTGGTCTTCTTGCTCTTCCCTCCTGCCTTCAGATCGATCCCCTGCGCGGGTCGGTGAAGTTCACAGATATCAGATCAGTATCAGTTGAAGGAGATGAGCACATTTGAGAGAGAGGTAGAGAGATAGAGAGACCATTCTTGGTGCCTCTGCGTCCTCCTCCGAGCTGTGGTCTTCTTAGCTTCGACGGCGCAGTTGCGGAGTGCAGGCGGACGAGCTAGAATGGCGCTAGGGTTTTCAGGAGCTATTATTGCCCTAGCGGATGACCCGACCCGACATGAAATGGGTTTCCGGGTGTTGGTTTTTATAAGTTATATATATATATATATATATATATATCTTATTTTTAAAATTATAACCACGAGGAGATGTTTGTTCTATGTAATTATGGATTGCAAATTTCATATACAAATACAGTTTAAAATTTTACAGTTTAGTTGACAAAGTATATACGTACTTTGACATTCTCAAATTATATCAGTTTTACAGATATTTACGCTCATTAAATTTTATAACAAACTTTATTATATTTCAAAGATCAAGATCTATGATTTTTGGCTCAATAAGTGAGAAAACTTTGTAATAATTTATACTTTTACTGTAATCTTAAAATTTTCTGTAATTTAATCGTGTTTGAACTGAACGCCTCCTAAATATCTTTTGTGCCCAAAAATGTTCCATATATCTATAAATCTAGTAAGTTCACATATAAGTACATATATGGGTGGTTTTGTTGAGAGTTATGTGCATGAAAATTAGTTTATATATCAAAGTGGATTAGTTAGGGTATAAGACACCTCTTTCTCTTGGGCTTGAACCTTGTAAAAATTCAACTTGAAAGAGCTGGGCAGAACATTCAATTGAAAAAGTAAGGGAAATATTCACGTGCACATATCCTTGCTCGAAGCTGGGCTCAAAGATTGTCTGTATCGTTCCAATTTTATCAGAGGTCTTCGAAAGGAATTCGATGAATTGGGCCGACGATTCTCATTGATGGTGAAGAGGCCCGTTGGGCCCATTGGGACAAATTTTGGCCCACATAGTCCCTATGAGATCGGTAAAAGGTCGACAACGGAGTTGCGATAGTCCATTTCCTCCATCTTCTACTGCTCTCTATCTCTTTGATGAGAGAGGACTGATGAGAAAGAATTCATTTAGGCTAAGGCACATGGTTTCCATCCACGTAATCTTCTAGACCGAGCACCGGTAATGTGCATCGACTCATCATCGTAGTATGGAAAAGCTAAGTGAACAGCCACCTGATCGCCCGACAAAAAGCGGGAAACTGAATGAGGGGCGTGTGTATGTCGTACGTGAAATAGTATTCAGTGGAGGAGATTTGGAGGAGATTATGTAGTATGTATTATGGAGTTGCTAAGTGGCAACAGCATGGTGGTGTTACTCTGGCTCATGCACTGATTAAATATGTGGGTGTGTTTGTTACATTTTTCTCCGGTACATCGTATCATCGGGTTAGACGTTGATCATGCTTCGGGCGTATGGAAATCCGCTCTTGAAAACCCAGTCGTCCCTCGCCAGGAATACCCCGCCGGTGTACTTGATAGCTTGGGCGGGAGAGATCTTCTTGATGCCACGCCACTTGACACGTCGGGAGGTGTCGGAGCCTGGCCCGCGGTTGTTGAACTCTGCGTAGTAGCAGGTGTTGAGACCGAAGGTGCCCAACCAGGGCAACCAGCCATCGGGGTGGATGATATCGCCGATGTAGCTCTGCAAGTAGACGGTCTTGGCATACTCCTTCCAGGGCCTCCCTAGGTAGGACCTGACTGTGCCTTGACGGGCAGGTAGGTCTGGTCGCCGGTGATGGTGCAGTTCTGGAGGACCATGCCAGTGAGCGTGTGCCTCTCGAACTTGCCGGAGGCAGTGACGATGCACTGCTGGTTGTCGAGCGGCCTGCGTACGAGGATCAAGCAGTTCTGGAAGAGCGCCCTCGAGTCACCGAAGATGAAATCGATGGTGCCAGTGATGGTGCAGTCACGGTAGTACTGCCTGTTTGAGTGGGCATACAAAGTGTCTTGGTATCCATCGAACCGACAGTTGAAGAAGGCACTCCTGTCACCGTCGACAACTATGGCGACTGCCTGGTGTTTTATGGCACCGGCGCTGTTCTCGAATCCAATGTTCTTGAAAGTGTGCCCGGCTCCGATGAGAGCTGCAAACAACAAACAGGACACTGAATCCCGTCTTTTCCCTCTTGCTTGGGATGAAAAGAAAATGCAAGAGGAAGAATTCACTTACTGAATGTTGCCGTGTACATGGTCTTAACTCCATCCACAAAGTTTTTGTTATATGTAATCTTGGTCAAGGTCGCACCGTCCCCGATCCACGTTATGTTCCAAACGGTCTTGGGGATCGTCACCTGCTCTCTGTAAACACCTTTCTTGACATATACCACAAATGGGGCATTGCTCTTGATGGAAGAGCTTTGACGGCTTCGGCAAAGGTCCTGAAGTTGCCGGTCCCGTCCTGGGCTATGACAAGGTTAGGCTTGACGGCGCCACGGCGTGCGAGGAGCTTACGCCTCACTGGGTCAAACCAGGTCGGGAACTCGCCATGGCCCAAGACTTCTCCTCCTGGAGGAGGCGGCGATGGCCATTCAAGCCCGGGATGTTAAGGTTCTTGAAGATGTTGTTCAGCTCTGTGACCATGACAAGCGCATTGCTGGAGAACTTTATGGTGCTGTTGAGGGCCTCCTTGATCTTAGGGATTGCCGGGCTCGTGACATTCTCAAACTCATCCAAGCAGGTCCCCTGGTAAACGAGCACGGACTCGAGCCAAGTCCCGAGGTCGGACAACACGTCATCGACCTTGGTGATGTCCAAGACTCCGATCTTTTCCAAGGACTGCTCCAAATGATCGATGGCAAGGTCCATCTGATCCCTGCAAATCGCAAGGGCCTGGCTGGCCATGGGGTCCTTCTCGGCCTCCTTCAAGGTGGCTGACTGCTCCATGATCTCAGCCAACTTCTTCTTCGTGAAGTTGAAGCCGACCTTGATCAGCTCCTTTGGGTTCGTAACGTTAGGGCCCGCTGCCTGGAGGCTCTCGACGCACGCATCCTTGTAGTCTGTGGGCTGGCACATGGCCTCGACGGCCTTGTTCGAGGTGGACACATGAGAAGAGGACCCTCCACTGCCGCCACCGCCGCTCTCCTGGTTCTTAATACCGACTATAACTGCAGTTCCAATGACCACCAAGATGAAGGAAGAGACCACCACAGTGGCTATTCTCTTCTTCTTGTCAGAATCACCGCCAGACATCTTGGATCAGCTTTTGAACCCACCTTTTTTTTTTCAAATTTCCCAATTAAAAATATAAAAGAAAATCTTTTTTGAGAAGTTTTTGGGTGTAAGAAAGGGAGGAAAGCTGATCAATGCAAAAGGAGAGAGGGTCTCCCCTTTGGAAGTTTATTTGTCCAATGGACTGTGATTGCCGAGGTGGATGGGTTTGGAGAAGACATATATATAGTCGCCATGAAGGGGGGAGCTCGAATTACAGAGCTTGTGGCTGAGAGAGATTTGCTGACAGAGAGAGTGACCAT
The DNA here is from genome assembly GCA_037672795.1 of Lagerstroemia speciosa. NCBI lineage: Eukaryota > Viridiplantae > Streptophyta > Magnoliopsida > Myrtales > Lythraceae > Lagerstroemia > Lagerstroemia speciosa. Next base: position 120,130 of record CM075288.1, read on the forward strand.
GTGGACCAAGGAAGAAGAGGCAAGAATTAAGGATGATCGTTGGCTCGCTTCACCGATGTCTTCTCTCTCTCTGGGCATCTTCTAAGCATAGAAAGGTTGACTGGCTGACTCATTCTCTAGCCAAACGAATGTAAGGGAGATAATACGTGCACCATCGACTGATTCAGATACGTTGTATAGGTGTGCATGATTCAGTTCGGTTTTGAAACCGCTTAGAACCGAAGCTGTCGAAGTGTTGTGTTGCTGTAAGTGAATCATTGGCAAAGTAGGCAATTAGGTTTAGAAGAGATTACCGGTTTGCGAGTTTACGTCAGTGAGAGACTACAAAAAACGTGGTCAAGATTTACGTGAGAGATTTCCGTGGTCTTGTACTCATATGTTATATTATTATTGATAATGAGCTTACAAAAGACTGAGCTCGTTTCCACCTAAAAATCTAAATTATCAAGTAGTGGTATTCAATTATTTTATAAATCAATTATTATTATTATATATCGATGTGAAATCTAATAAAAGCAAATCGAAAATTCAATTTTTTGGTCGAAGATGGCGCCTATGCAAAAAAAAAAAAAAAAAAAAACTAGGATGATAAAATACGAACATAATCCGACAGCGCAATGGGATGGGATGGGAAGCATAAGTGACTGGTTCGCGAGACAATCAGCACATCGGTTCTCTTCCCCGTACTCATGTCGTAAATAGTGTCTTTTGATACCAATATTCTTTTACTTTGTTTTAGTTTAACTTGTTCGATTGTTTATCGAGTAGATCTCGAACAATCGAGAGCCGAATTCATTCGGACCTTACCGGAAAGCCGTGAATGTTGAAGTTTGTTATGATCTATGAACCAATCTCGGGTTATCAAAATTCATTGATGTTTCATCCGTGAAAATCGAAAAATTTCGTTAAAATGCCATACTCCAATTTAAGCTTAATGATACCGATCGATCTTCATTCAGAAAAGAGCAGAACAATTGTTACTATGCATATGTTGTACATACTACATTCGATATATAGTCTAATCGAGCCTAATTAATTAAGTCGGGCTTGAATACGTTATAAACACGAACAATTTCATACATACGCAACTAGTTTAATTGCTCAGACCTGCGGTGAACTTAATCCCTGTGGAAGGCAACCACGACCTCCCGTCGATGAACCGTCCAGCGGTGAAGAAATCAGCCATGGAAGCGTCCCGGATTATGTGGTAACCGGGCCAGGTCACCCGACCCTTGACCGAGGCACCGGGCCCGTAGTTCCTGTACTCGCCGTACCACAGTGTGCCAAGAGCAAAGTCACCGAACCACTCGAGCCAGCCCCGGGGCTGAACCTTGCCGCTCATGTAAGTATTGATGAAGACGGTCCTGGAATATTGCTTCCAGGGCCGTCCGAGGTAAGTCGGTTCCGAGGCCAGCACGTAGCTGTCCTGGATCGTGAATCCGGTGCTCTGGTGAGGGCTCTTCCGGCCCTGCGCCGTGATCGTGACCTTCTGCAGAGGGAGGGGTACTCGGGTGTAGATCTTGCAGTTCTGGAGTACGGCAGCGCCGTTCCCGAAGATGAAGTCGATTGTGCCATAGATATCGCATTCCCGGTAGAACTGACGCAGGGAGTGGGCGTACAATGTGTCCTGATGGCTCTCCATGCTGCAGCGGTAGAAGGCCGACTGGTCTGAGTCGACCCTCAGCGCCACCGCCTGGTGGTTCACCGGGCCGGCCGTGTTTCGGAATGTCATGTCCCTGGCTATGAACCCCTTCCCGGATACAGCTATGGCCATTTAACCACAGGAAAAAAGAGTCATCCATACAATATTGCAACGAAATAACAGGAAAAAAAACATAGGAAGAATTATACGTTCGTTATTTTCTCACATGCATATTTCAAATTGGCCAAATATTAATTTCCTTTTATAGTTCGGTCCGACTCGTGACGGACTGTTAACCGGTTATGACATGGCAATTGCGTCATCTCCATGTGGGCTTCTTTTGCTGACATGGTAGGTACACGAGATGCCACATCCGTAAATAAAATCACATGAAAACAATGTTACACTACATCATCGTCAGTTAATATTTCATCTTGGAACGCTATCAACTATAAAACGAAATTAACATTCCAGAACTTACTTAACCAATTTAGGGCATATAGAATTTGATACTGGTATAAACTTTGATATAGTGAACAAGGTGCGCGGGAACTCACCGACAGTGGCGGTCCGGAACGTGGTCCAGCCCTGCATGAAATTCCGGTTGCCGGTCACCACGGTGGCCCCGATTCCATCTCCGACGAACATTATGTTCGTCTTCTTCCTCTTTAGATCAATGTTCTCCTTGTAGATGCCTTTCTTCACATATATCACGTACCTCCTGCGGCTATAACTCGGGGCCTCGTTCACGGCCTCGGTGATCGTCCTGTAATGCCCGGTCCCGTCGAGCGCTACTACCGCATCCACGTGCATCCTGACTGGGCTAGAACTCACCAGCCCCCGATCCACCTCGGTCATCCACCCAGGAAAACTCGTACTGTCCTCGTCGACCGAGCTGTTCTGGGGTGGTTTGAAGGGCAGTTCGTGTAGCTGAGTGTAGAGAGCCAGTACATTGCCAATGAGCTGCGTGACCTGTTTCAAGCTGCCCCGGATGAAGTTCCCGACCCGGCCATCAGTGCCCTCGAAGCCCTCGAGGCACGTATCCTGGTTGCTCAGGGCGGCGCTCAGCCAGGCTTTGAGGTCACCTTGGTAGCTGACATCGTTCCCACCGGACCGGATCCGTTTCATCACGTCAAGCGACCATGCGAGCTCTGAGACCGAGAAGTCAAGGAGCTCCTTGCAGTCCTCGATCGCGATCTGCTCCCGGTAGTTCGCCGACAAGCCGGTGAACCTGATAAACCGAAAGCCAAACTCACGGGAGTAAAGGATGATTTATTATTGAACGACTCATGATTCATGAATTACAATAACTGACCTAACTATTGATAGAATAAAATCACATCTCAACAAACCTCGTGATCATCTGAATGGCCCGCCTCGCCTCGCCGAGGGAGGCATTGAGGGCGGCGCTGAGGATCGAGCTCGGGTTCAGAGCGCCGGCGTACTCTTTGAGCTCCCGTTGCACATTCGAGGAGCACGTGTCCTGGTCTTCGACCCCGTTGCAAGCTTGAGAAATTGCAAGATGCAAGTCTAAAGTCTGGTCTTTCGGTGTGGTTTCGGCGTTCGTAGCATCGATGGAGGGTAAGAGGATGAGAACAAGGAGGAGGAACTTCATCGAAGCGGCCATTTTCAATTTCGATGAGGAAGAAGAGACTGCAGCGCCTGTTAAAAGGAGAGGCAGAATGAGGTGTAGTCAATGGGATTGTTTGTTTGCAAAGGAAGGAAGGGATTCACTTTGGCTTCAAAATGAGTGGACTCATCAGTAAACTGACAACATGTAATACGTCAGGCGCAAGGTTCAACTCTTTAGAAGGAGAAAATCTTCAATGGAGCGGTAATATCACGTAGACGACGCTGACGCGATATATCCGTCCAATCAAAACTTGACATGTAATCAATAATTATACATTTTTTATTATTAAATCTTAAAAATATTTAAAAAATATAAAAATCCTAAATAAATGGTGAACCATAAATAAAAAAATTATATAAATGGTAAAAAAAAATTTAAAAACCTAATAAATAGTGAAACATAATTGGAAAAATATATAAATACTAAATTCTGATTGGATGGATTTACTACGTCAGTATCGCCTATGTGATATGATCGCTCTGTTGAAAATTTTTTCCTCTAGAAGGCTAGTATCCGGGGATTAATTGCCGGCCTCAGGCGGTATAATACACCGTGGATTAGTCGGTTATTATAATGCCGGACACAATCCACATACATACATACATACATATATATATATATATATAAATCAAAGAAAGGATTCACTTTTGAGTCGTCATATATGCCTTTTGCCAGTGAACAAGTGATGCTTTCTTCTGGTAAAAGGCTTCGGTGCATCCCTGTGCTTTATTCCTTGCCATCTTCGCTTTGCTTGGCGGCTTGTCGAATTGGTACGCCTCTCAAGCTATCCTTCCCGATCGTATTCTCACGGAAATTTCCGTTGGATTTCCGGAACAGTTTTTTTTATGGACATTTTCATTAGATGCTTCAAAAACAATACTTAGGGAAAATTTCATCAGAAATCCGTTAACCTAATCAGTCGGTTGGTCCTTTGAGTAATCCATCGGGTCCTCAGTTTTCATGTTGAGGGTATAAGGGTCGAACCATAACCAATTTTAGAAGGAAAAAGTGAATTGTTAAAAACCGATTCAAACAATTCGATTTAATTTATTTTTATGTAAATAAATAGAATTTAATATATAAAACACATTTGGTTCAGTTCAGATCAAAATTAACTAAATTGAACCGCAAGAAAATAATTAAATATTATTTCAGTTTGAAATTGTGTAATTTTAATTTTAATAATTTTTAATTAGAAACGGTTCGGTTCAGTTAACTACAATTATCCAAACTTGTTATATCAAGTAGTTACCCAATCCTCTTTTCGGCAAAAAAAATCAGACCATTAGTAAACCGGTTTGAATGGTCCGGTTTTGTCCGGTTCAACAGTACGGTTCCATTAGACGGTTTTTGCAAGCCCTACTGGAGGTTGGCTGGTCTGTGTAGGCAGAGCGTGGTTAATTAATCTCCGGCATAAGCTGGCTCTTTGTATACATACAAGTGTCGGTGGAAATATAATAAAGTGATTATTTCGATGGTCACAGTTACAAATAGACTATAGAAATTTTCACGACTCAAGGTCTTGTTATAACTTACGGAAAACAACAAAAATAAAATCAAACTACAAAATTGTAAAGCTACTGAATATTGAGACTTGTAACAATCACAGTGTCCTCAAAACTAATTCGTTCTCCTCTCGATTGTGTTGAGAAAGTTTGAATGATAGTCTCCCAGGATACAATGACAGTTGTCTGATGGAGCTGCAGATATATTGACACTGAACTAGGAATTCAATGCTTGACCGGCTCAATAAATGGCATGAATAAGCGATTTTGAACATTAATCCGACTCATTAACCAATAGCTTTAATATACCCTAAAACGTTTGGGAATCTAAGTGCCATCCGGTGTAAAAATGAAGGAAAAAATTCGGTATAGCACGAGGCCCTACAATTGAAGAGAACATTTAGCGCATCTGTTGCCTATGCGCACAATTCCAACTAAAACTGGCCTCCGACTGCAGCCCCTTACACATGCATGCGAAGCTGGCACAAGTCATATAATATGGCCAATAAGGTTTCTCTATATAAGAGCACTCTTCTCTTATAAACACTTCAAATTTTTCTTCCCTATCCATGGAGGATAGATTTCTTCCCATTCCCCACATTGCCTATATGGGCTATATATATATATATATATATATATATTCCAATTTGGATTATTTTAATTTTAGCTCATAACCGCATGACTTATTTAAGCCCAATTCGTTTTCCATCAATTTTACGAGACCCAATTGTCCATCCACATTAGGGGTGGCAGAATTCAGCCCGGCCCGATAGCCCTACGCGGGCTCGGCATGAAAACATCGTGCCTGGGCCATAGCTTATCAGGCCAAGCACTTATCGTGTCGTGCCAGCACGGCACACTGGGCCACACTAATATCAGGCCGTGCCTGCCTGATAGCCCGAAACACTTCCATTTACTTAAATGGACCTAGCCCATTACAAAATCCAATAAGAATCAAATAAGGAGGCCCAAAATTTAAGTAGACTTTTAATTATTAACTGTGCTAACCGGGTCGTGCTGAGTGGCCCGATCAATTTTTTGGGCCGTGCTCGGGCTAACTCTCAACGTGCCGTAATCTTATCGAGCATGCCAGCCCGGCATGAAAGAATAATTGGGCCGCGTCGGCCCGGCCCGATAAGTCCGGGCCAGCCCGATTTGCCGCCCGTAATCCACATGCCATTTTTCCAACAAAGAAGTCGAGTCCGGGGCCTGTGATGCCTGATCGACCCTCCAATGGATCCCGGCAATCGTACTTGAAAACATCCTTTTCCGATCGATGAGTCTCGCAGGAAAGCATGTCGGAGTTTTTGCTGACTACGACTACCTCTTGCAATGAAATGAAGCTGAGCGAACCTCACATTCTCGACAGAATTACTTGAGCTATCTTCACTTCCATCATGTTATATTAACAAGCAATTAAATTTACCCTCACCATGCCATTGTCATTGCATTTTGTGAGCATACACTGTTGGGTTCCAACATCATAAATGAAAAAAATTCATATCATAGGAGTTTTGCTCCTTTGATGGGTCGACCAAACTCAAACTTGCATTGGTTAGGCTCCATTAACCTCCTGAATACCGAGAGATTGTTCTGTGTAACAAGAATACCACATGACAATACTTATATGGCGGTAATACTCACCTGGTACCACAATACAATAGATTCAATTATTTTAATTGTATACCAGTTATATACAAGAGTTTCTCCTGAATCCCGAGGTGTATGTGTGTGTGTGTGTATATATATATATATTCTATTTACAGTGGAATGTATTTCAAGAAATTTATAGTTATTTGTCAATTTTTCGGTGATAAGTGAGATATATGGCTTAATATAAGATAAAAGATAAATAAAATGGGTGCCACTGCCTGCACCAATGCCCGTTGCCAAAATGACGAGGAAGTTATAATTTGTCGGCTGTATGCAAACGCATGCTCTTTCCTTTTACAGAAAGTCGTGGTGGCCAGGAATGGTAGTTTGACTCGGCACCCGTTCTAAGGAGATCAGTTCGATGCTGAGAACTAATACGAGAATTCGATTCATACCTGGACTAATACGGGATCGGGTTTCATGGCAGGGCAGCCCCTCCCTCGTGCGAATCTGCCTTTTGGACTGATTTAACTCGTTCTAGAGAGGGCTCGGTCAGATACCAGAAGTGCGAAGATCTTGACTCGTACATGGATCAGGGCAGGTCTGAACTTAGACCTGAGTATGTAATAATACTACATGACATTTTATACTCGATACAAAATTTCGATTATACTATTTATTTTTATTCAATTATAATCGTGAAAAAATAAAAATAGAATAAATAATTTAGAAAAAAAATGGAGGGTAGTGACAGAGGAGATAGAGATTGTTTCTAAAAGATATTTATAGTTCTGAGGTGTGGGCTTAAAATTTAATCAAACTTTCTCCTTTTTTTTTAATTGAAAAATTTATATTTATCAGTGAGATGTCAAAAAATTTATAAACGATAATAGTTATATATAATTCTCCCTGATGTGTAATATATGACTATTTTTAGATATTGAACATAAACTAGGGGTGTACACATGTATTCGATAGGATAGGTTCCGGGTAAATTCTAATAGGAACATGGTAAATTTCGTGTAAAAAAATGAGAAATCGGTTCAAATAAATTTCGATTTCATTAAATATGTGCTCGAGTACCTGTGCACACTTGTAATATAAACCTCATATTTTGTTGGATAAGAGCGGCCCCCGTCCACACACGTGTATAGCATGAATCACGTGTCACGTGAGTTGATTAAAGAAAATAATTCACTGATTTTCGTTTTTTTTCCATCTGACGAAGGATTTGTCCCCAGACCGTAATTTTTTAACTGTGTGCGGGGCACTAAATAAAATCGGAATCGGTTGGAACCTGCCGGGTGAGTTTCAGGTAAATATCAATGAAATTCGGATGAAGCCTAATGACGAATTGAGGAACTGGTTAGAACCCATTTCGATTCCAACCACACGATACTCGAAACTTGAACGAAATCGGATTTATATTTCGACCAATTATGACTTTCTTGTTCGGAGTCTATTTCCGACGCTGTTTATATTTTTATCAAATTAAAATTCGATAAATTTTCATTTGTCGTGACAATTATCCATTTATTATATTCAAAAGATCAACATATTTTATAAATAAATAATAAATAATAATCAAACATATTATTAGTTTATATAAAGGTAGCTAATATTCACTAAATTTTACACGGTTGTACTAAATGAATAAAGATTGCATTAAATCTTAAAAATTTATTTACGAAGTCATCGTATGAAAAAAAAAGAAGGTTTTAATAGTATATATAAACATGTGATATAATAGATATTTTCGTATGTCTAGTTCCTAATTTTACAGGTTAAAATCTAAATAAAAAATTTAAAAAATTATATTATAAAAATTATAACCGAATATTATGAAAAATACAGTTCCAAACCTGATTAGGAAGATTTTCTCCACCTATCGCTTGCCAAGTTGTGGAGAAAATCTTATATATAAATTGCATATATTATAAAAGTACTTATGATATTATAATTTAATAAAACTGAGTTATTTCTTGAATTGTCTTTTCTTTAGAATTTTGTCAAAAATTAATTTTATTAATTAATTATATTATATAAGTAATATGACATAATATATCCGTTGGGAAGGGAAGCTCTGCCGGTTGTGGTGGCAGCCGTCGTGGGCCGCATCTGATACGTCCATGAAGGAGGCGGCGGAAGAGTGGGTTCCCGGCGACTGGACGAATATTAAAAAATAAAAAGAGAAGAAGGGTGGACACATTACATACCAAAGGTCTTGGGGGACTCATTTGCAATTACAAAAAACTGTGAAAATTATAAAGAGAAAAGAAGAATTAATTTTTGGTACATATCCTCAACCATAAATAATAGTAGCGTACACGAAATCCTATCGATTAAAGCCAACCTTAACTTGACTAAAAGTGGGTTGGCTGGGGTGGTGGAGCGATTCTTTCTCTTAGGTAAGATCACGTGTTTGAATTTTGTGAATGAAGAAAATCTACATTGGAAGGGTTTTGTTCCTTAGTGGGCCGTCATGACTCATTAGATTTCTGAATATTAGTGGTTCAGATAAAAAAAGAAGAAGCCAAACTTAAGACCTCATGGTGTTGCATCGAAGACGGCACTACTGTATCAAGACACTTCTTGTAGCATCATCTATTCAGTGAAACATTGACGAACGTGCTCCGAGCGTCCCAGTGCACGATGTTAACGTAATGTGAAGAAGGATGAACGGGAAACATGATGTTCACACTACAGTTAGAAAAATAAAAAAGAGCTAAATGTCAGTGGCATACTCATTATACAGAAAACTCTTTATCAGTTCAGATGTTCAGTAGTTTAATCCAACCGTTCATTATTTTGATAACGTGCATTCACCGCCATTAACGAAAATAGTGACGGTCTGAGAATAAAAGTGTAACAGAACACGATTAAATTAACCATTTTTTCAAATATATCTGTCAAAAAAGTAAATATATAAGAATTTAAGTTTCATTTTTCTAGAGAAAAAAAAAATTCTTCCAGCATGATAGGGATGTGGTCAAATTACTTCTGCTTCCGTTCTCCTCAATGGTCACGTGCTGCTCCCATCACCGTCATTGCCTCTTGGGGGTTCGCAAGGTCCATCCCTGTGGGCCTCTCTAATTTAAACATGAGGCATCCGTTTAGCTCTCTGCGATACAGTGGATGCACAACAGTTTGTGCTTGGTCACGTTTACCTTATACCCAAATGAATGAAGGCGGAGCAACGTGAGCTGATTCAAGTGACTCTGGCAATTGGTCCCTCTCTAAATAAAAGTTACTTGTTCGAGCCTATGTGCACCAAAAAGAAAATGGGTCGGGAGAGTTTTACCCTTACTTGGCCGACCCTGCACGAACTCGATTATTCATAGGCACGTAGGAGTTATGAATAATAGTGATACAGACGGGCGAAAAAAATGAATGAAAAGGATGTTCGGTTGAATGTGTTTTTTCGAATTTACACTATAAATCACAGCACTTGATTGTAAGTTTTACTGTAATTTGATATTGGAAGGATAAGATTTTACAAATCATCCTGATAAAATATTTATTTACGTGAAATTCTTGAATAACAATAAACTTTACAGCAACTTTTACCTCTGTACTTTTCATTTTTTCGAAAAATTCAACATATAAATAGCAATCTCTCGTTTCTACCTACCTATATTACAACCAAGTTACGGAGCGGTTAATTCCTCCTCGTCCCGCTCATTTGTGTTCATGCCTGTCAGACATGGACCGACACATTCTCCGAGGATCACCGTCAACCGATTGGCCGATCCGCCTCGAACGAGCACGAACCGGCTCGGTTTCATGCCGGTCTGATCTCGATCCCTTCCACAATAAGTCCTCCTTTTAGTTGATAACCCTTAACCTCCTTTAAGCACATCTTGACCTCCTCATACCCTTCTCCACAACCACCATTAAAGAACTCTCCCAACTTAATCTCCATCCAACCATCCTCCCTCTCCAGAGGGATCTTCACCTCTCCTTCCTCCCCCTTCCTTCTCACCAACTCCATGCCATTGCAATAGCCCCGACATTCGACCTCCGGTTTGTGGCTGCTCGGACAGCACAGGTAGGCTAGCCCAGCACAGACGACTCGATCCCCGATCTCGATCGATGTCTCCGACGGCACCACGTCAAGCCCATACGCCCGGCTAGAGATTTTCACAATGAGGTAGGCGCCGTACAAGGTGTCCAATGATAAGTCCGCAGTCCTTATCCTGCCGTCGATCTCAAGCCAGTGGACCGTCCTCAGCTCCACCACTTCCTGAAACCTGCAGATACGTGTATCAGAGCATAGGTTCAAACCACCACGTCCACATATGTCTCATATCCCAACTAATGTTGCATAATGAGCCTCCAAAATTAATGAAAATCACGCAAGTTAACTTCATAACATCGTCAAACTCTATTAGTGTCAAAATCCTTTTTCAAAAATTTGGCTCAGAGAATCAAAAACCGGAGATCGGGAACCGACCTCGACTCGGGCACGGACTTCCAAGCCCAGTACATCGGATCGTTGCTCCATGTGATCGAGAGCTCTCTGGCAGACAAGATATAAGATATTCTACCGGTTGATCTCTCTAACTTGAAGCTCTGCATCACAAAACAGGGGAACTACAGAGTTAGACAGAGTCATAGATTTAAAATCTTGAGAATCAAACCCCACATTGAATAATCGATAAAAGGAATTCCGATATATAAGAGCTGGTGAAAATTTTTACATGTGTCAAAACAGGCTATCACGTTCGAGCGTGAAACATATGGTCAACTAAATCGGGATTCGAAGGAATTGAATAAATGATAAAATAGATATATCTATATATATATATTGATATATAAGAATAAGGGTAAAATCCACATTTGGTCATAACTTTTTTTTATTTTATTATTTTCATCCTAAATCTTTTTAGACAATCCTCAATTTTTTTTTTCAAATTTCACTTTTAATTTTTCTATTATTTCAATATTAAAATATTGATTAAATGATAATCATAATATTAACATAATTATTTATTAAAAAAAAAGTAAATGGATGGAGAGTCTTGCCACTAATCATTATTCTGGTTATCACTTTGAGAAAGGTAATTGCCGGCGAGAAATCAAAAACCAGCGGTGTAAGTGAAAAATTAAAAATATTTACTATAAATAACTCGAAAAAAATCTGCTTATGTGTCCTATCTGCAAAAATTAACTGGAGAAATTTGGGTCTCAATCCAAAGAGCTTGATGGGGTTCGGGATTGGCAAATTGATAATTCTCGGGGCATCAGTTCCTCCTTTTTTTTTTTCCCTTGTTGCGGTTTTATTATTTTCTTATTATTATTATTATTATTTAATTTTTAATATTAAAATAATGAAAATGTCCTTATCTTATATAAAAAGATTAAAGAAGAAATTATCTGTTAAAAAAGAGATTTTAGGATAAAAATAATTAAAAAAATTAATGATCAAATAATTGGGCATCACCGCATTGACCTTCAATAAATCTTAACAAAAGGTGGAAAGGCTTACTTTTCTTCCATTATCGATGAGAAGAGGATCGCAGAGGCCGAGAAAGAGCTCCTTCTTCGTCGAGAACATCAGTGGAGCCACCGATCTCGAGGCGATGCCGAGGTGATCGGAGGGCAAGAACTTCTCCCAGATGATCTCCGACCCTGCAGCGAAGTGAAAGCCGGATGAGACGGCCGAGAGTCTGCAGACATCTCTCGGGGACGTCTCCGACAGAATAGCCGAGACGCAGCCGTCCGGCAGCTGCTCCATCTTCGATCGGACAGCCTCGGATTGAACCTCAGCTCGGCCGATCAGTAGGAATTTCGATCAAAGACAAGATTGGACCGGGCAAGAGCTCAGCTCTCCGTGCCGACGATGGCGGACTTGCGATCTTATACGTCGGGAGGAGAGAGGTTGCAGAGACGGGAAGGCAATCTTTGTATTTGGAAACCTCACTCAGCACGGAAAATTAAATAGAAGACTTTCTCGATTTTCCTCATTTTTTAAATAAAAATGCGATAAGCAAATAATGCATTGTGAAATATCTAAGTTTTATTTTCTCCCTCTACAAATGAGACACATAAATTTAATAAAAAGAAAGAAAATTACAGTGAAAGAGTTATGGGAAGTTTCGTCAATGAAAGTGGATTCAAGGTCTCCATGTCGCAGAATAAAAATAGTACCGATTTTTTAATTATGCAATGTAAAATATCCTATATATATTAAATTCGAATTTTATAAATAAAAAATTCAAGATTCAGAGAGTGGCTTTTTCGTGAAAAGATTTTATTCTAATATAAATTAATTTAACAAGTATTTAAAAATTAGATAGTTTGCACCGAAAAAAACCGACATAATTGAGAAACGAAAATTAGAAAGAATTAGCCTTATTTTGAAACGGTTGGACAGTCCGATTTACTTTTCTTATTTTTTGTAATATTTTTGGTGAAGATTATTTTTTTTATTGACAGATAAATATTTCTTTCGATAATGACATGTGAATACTGTCATGCAGTGATGATGGATTAAATCATCTCCCCTTCTGCATTTTTTTTCATGTTGCTCGAGTCTGTAAGGTTATCGATAAATTCGATTAATTATTATTGAATATATTAATAAAAGATATTATATTATATTTTTTATCCAGTAATAATATTTTCTTTCTAATATAATATTACGAGTTTTTTTTTTACCGATATATTAAAGATCGGAGATGTTTCCTCGATGTCAACGCAATGGCTCGATTACTAAAATGAGGAGGAGACAGATGGGAGCTCCGTTTCCGAAATGTAATACGAGGAGGCTGTGACTCGGATGTTGTCTATTCTCACATGTGATCTTAATTTCGTACGTAAAAGACACGTCCGACGACGGTATTGGGAAGGTCGCTCTCATTGTCGGTCATTCGGGGTGGAGAATTTATTCGGGGATCGATTCAGAGCCCTTGAGCTTGGGAAAATCCTTGATATACTGTACATATCTTATTTAATTTTATCCAATTTCTCGTTGAATTATCATATTTCGCCATTCCTGAATTTACCGTGTTACTCTTACACAGAGTTTCGTCCATTGAACGGAATTTCCGGATCCGTCCCTGAATTAATTTATTTGTAAATTTCATTTAGGTTTCCTCTGGACCTTGCATTTAAAAGGAAAAGGTAAGGGGAGAAACTCATTGGGTCCTCTCCTATTTATAGCAACTCGGTGGCCTCTACTGGACATAACAATTCCCTTGGCGACAGGAAATCCTCTAATAGTCCTATCTTATGACGTGACACGAGAAAATGACAATCAAATAGTGACAAGTGAATAAATTAATATTAATTATTCAACCGGTTATTTTAATTATTATTAATCGGAGCAATTTAATTGGCTCGTTCTTACCGCGTCACTTTAATATAAGATCACTTAAAATATTTTCGCTCGCATGGTTCATAGATGTACTCAATTAATTATTCCTTTTCCGATTTAAATTCAGCCACAAGCCTAAAAAGGGTTAGGAGAAAGATGAAAACATGGGAATACAGATAGTTTCACTTGCGAGAATCGAATTCGGAATCCTTCATTTTAGATGGCGGTAGGACTGATATCTTATGATGGAGTAGTCGATTGCTACAGTAGTAGCGGACACAATCGATATTAAAAAAATGTCATTTATTTGATTGTACTTTGAGTTAAAGGTGGGGTCAGTGTTTCCCTTACTCATGCACATATAATTGCCTTGATTGAAAACCTGAAATTATTTTCGGGATGTGCATGAGTACCCAATCACATATTTATTATAACCGGAATCAGAACCTATTCTAACTGATTCCTTATATTTCTATACGGAACCTACCATTTTCCCATTAAAATTTACCCGAAACCTACCCTATTGGATGCCTATGCACACCCCTAGTTCATGCTCGCACATGGAGTGGCACGGGTACAAAGTGAGAGTCAAGTTCATACTAAAGATATGCACGAGTAGCAGAGCATACATTTAATGGAATTGGAATCGGAATGTATTTTAACCGATTCCTTATTTCCCTACTTGGAACTTACCATATTCCCATTAGAATTTACCCAAAACCTGCCCTATCAATACCTATGCACACCCCTAATTTTTTTTTTAAATTATTTAGGTTTACATTTGTTCACCAATCAATTGCGGCTTATACTTGAGCTTGATTATAGTGCCAAACCTAACTTCCGAATTAAAATCCTTATAGGTCACGTTTGGTACGAGAAATGGTCGATAAAATAAAGTGCATCGACAGTAAGTGAAAGGATAATATTTTTTTTACTGAACAGTAAAATACATAGTGTAATTAAAAATTTTCTTATCTGTGGGGTCAGGTGTCATTCCATTTTTATTTTATCTATTAAAATATTAATAATAAATTATGAGTTACGAGTATGAAATTAGTAACTCGTAATACAGCCCTAGTGGTGGGATTTTGGGAGATCTTTCAAAACCTTCAGAGTTCATATCCTCAAGGGAGTATTCCTCATGGGTGGGGGTTGCGGTCGAACTTGTCAGATTCGCTTGACTTACCCGGCACGGGTGGTTTGCGGGCTATTACGTATGCTCCGAGGAGGAAGTGTCGTAACCGTCGCTAGTCAAACTCGAAAAGTACTCAGATACTTTAGTTATCAGAAAAATATATATATAAATTAGTTGAAATATATGCAAAATCTTCATTTTTACTTCCACTTTTTGAAATTTATACATGGATAAATATAAATAGAGAGTTTGGGAAATTCGAAATGAAAATAACTAGAATGTGAATCCTCGTTATCGTTATCGGTAGAGTCAAGAGAGCACATTAATTTCTTATATGATTTTTGGAAGTTTCTGTGTTTTTTTTTTATTTTCCTATTTTCTCTTATTAATTTGAGGTCCACAATCTGACTTATAAACTAAAAATATATAAAAACTAGTGTAAAATCCGTACTTCGCAGCATAAATATAAATCATAAAAAATACAAATATTTATAATTTATTAAAATAAAATGATACTTCTAACATAGATGCACGTTACACAGTGAATATACAAATGATAGCATCACCTAAAGCAATATTGGATTTACTGTAGATTGAAGGAAAAAAATCACAGAAAATAAAAACGAATGGAAAAATAAAGAAAATGAAAGATAAGTAAAAAGGAAGGATGACAGAGTGGATGATCGTGTCACTGCATATAAAATTTTTAAGATAATGAAAAAAAGAAAATTTTTAATAAATAAAAAATAAAAAATAGAAATCCTAGTAGGCTGCGACGTGGAAGGCTGGAGGAGAATTTGTAACCCTGTTTTACTGTATAAGAATAAAGATTACTAATTTTATTAACAAGAAAAAAGGAAAATGTGAAAGAGAGAAAAAATGTGTTTGACCAGCATGAGTTTGGTTCAGGTATCCCAATACTCGGTCCCATTAAATAATTGCATCGGGTTCGAGTTTTTGTAAATGGGAAAAACTTACGTTAAGAGAACTTTGTTCGTTACTGGATCAGTATGACTCGAACTGAATTAGTTGAAGATTTATAGAAATTCTGAATACAAAATGAAAAAAGGCGGATTTAATTAAAAGGAGGGCAAAAGCCATCATCTTCTTCCTTTTCAAATGTTTCGTGCGGTGTATTATTGCCCTGCATCTTTGACGAGACCCCCGATACCGAAATTCCAGCGGGGGGACGCTGACCCCGGTGGCTGGGGTGGCTAGCCACCTTTCCTGACTCACGCGGCCGAGACTCAGGCGAAGCATGAGGAAAAGCCTGGCTAGGCTGGATCACTTGAAAAACTCTTTCACGTCACGGGTATATCACGTAAGTACTGTTAGATGGTGTCACGGGCCAATACGAACTTGTGAATTTGCCGATATGATTGATTGCTATTAGCTTGTGACACCGCCAAGTAGCGGTGACGTGGTACATCTGTGATTTCTCGTTTGGTGCAGGATACTCCCAACAAATATTCGCCTTGGCATATATCGAGCCTGCCACCGTTGATCTCGGATTTATTTGCTCCAGTAACCCTCTTTATGGGCTCCACCTCCTCGTGCCTGCACCACTCGAATCCAAACCAGCCTTGAACTTATTCAAGGTGTCAGGCTTTGCTGGCACTTTTACGTGTTTCCAGTCACCATCCAACAAGCCGACTTTAATACGACTTCAGCATTCTTCAAGGCCACCACCCTTTGAAGCTCCATTCGCCAATGTGGCCTTATTTTTATTTTTTGTCGGTGATATATTCAAAATGAAAAGAATTGAGACGAAATAAGTGATCTTAATTGCTTCCTCTACCAATCTACTTCCCCTACAAATAGTATATTACTAAATTGGAGGCGACAAAACCTGGTTGATTTTATTTAAACCACTAAAAATATCCTTAATACATATTAATTTTATAATTAAGTAATAAATTCACTGGTAAAACTAAAATTACCCATTAAAGGTAACCTCTAAATTCCACTTGTGTTCTCTAATATTCTTATTATATGTATGATTATACTAGACACGGACCCGTATTACGCACAAAAAGATAATAAAAATAAGCAAATGTAAAATATTGGGATGGAATCGTATAATTAGATTATTTATTTATAACTTATTATAATTTAATACAGTTATCTTATTATTATTTCAATCATTTTAAAACAATTATCTTATTAACTATTTTTTTCTCCACTACGATTTCTATATTAAAGTTTTGTATGCATTTTCCTATAGCTATGATTATCCAAAATTATTTGTTTATAAAATTTCACTTTACAATTGCATTTTAGTATATTTTATCATTTAGAAAATTTTAGTATATAGGAATATGGGCAGTCCGATTGATTTGTTTAATTTGCACATTTTATTATTTTCAATTGTATTCGACACGGGCCATTCAATAGTATTTACTAAATTCACAAATGGCCCAGGAGATACAAAGTGTGGGAGATAAAGGAAACTCAGTTTGTCTACATTGCAACTAATTCCTACGAACTCGAGAATTCCACACACAGCTTCATTTAAAGTTACACATTAAGGTACAAACACACACCATAATACATGGGGGAAGGGGAGGGACCCTGTTGGCTTTTGAATTCGAAACCTCACCGATTCCAAGGCCTTCTTGAACTATCGCCGCTCTCTCTCTCTCTCTCTCACTTTTCATCTATCGGTCCCTTCATGAGTCTTCGCCGAGGATGGTCGAAAACAATAGTCCATGCACAAACTCGCATCTCTGTGCCCTCTTCTCCTTATCCCTCACTGACAATGGAGTGCACTGAACATCCCTGTCACCATGTACCAGAAAACTATTTGAGAACTGCCATGGAGACGGCAGTATGACATGGAAAAGGATTGGAATCGGTATTGCTAGATCGAAATGCATGGTTTGTTTGGCATGTCTTTTCCCCAATGAAACCACCCCCATGCCCATAGAATCCAAGTTAAGGAAAAATTATCCCGGAGCAGCATCCTACTGACTTAGAAAATCGGTCCGAAATAAGAAATTGTAACAAAAACTTTCTATTACTACTCCAACTCAAAGCCCGTGCAACCTAGATCTGATCATGATATCAGTACCAGCAATATGGAGATACTTAACCCTACCTCATGCACATTTGTTTTCACTTGGGCAGATAGCTAGCAACAAAGTTAGTAGAGTGTACCTTTCAATGACTTTCTCATCCAAGAGTTTCTTAGCTGAGCTTGTCTCGCTAGGACGCTGAGAGGGTGTGCTACTGAAATCATTGGTCATAGGCAAGATAAATGATGACAACAATGGATCTGGTGCTGCACTGGATGAGGAAACTATGCAGGAGGAGCCCCCATAGAGGGACTGCAAAGTTCCTTCCCGCAGTTCTCTCCTCAACAGAGAGAGCATAGAATGAGATCCACTTTTGCGTGATTTCCTCTTGCGTTGCACGTAAACGCTTGTTAAGGAAAGTACATAGATTAATGAAGTTTCACGTAACTGATCCTTCATAGAAATAAACGCCAGAATATCGTGTACTTAGGGGAATAAATATATATAGATTTTAAATCTATGCACAAACAATTACTGAAAAAAAAAAATATGCACAAACAATAACACAGGGTACAAAGAGAAAAGCTCCAGATAAAGAAAACCAAAGCCACAGCTTAGATCGTCCCTTACGAACACTCTGGAGAATGTAGGTCTTATTAGGAATTTAATCATGCCTCATGATTGAACAATAATTGGTAATGGCAGTTGTTGAAGATACCATATGTAAAAATCTATTTCCAATAATCTGATATCAGAAGCAGAATATCCATATGGCCAATGAATTGACAACAAAGTGTTCGTAAGAACAGTTGAAGATCATGTAGGAGTTTTCAATAGAAGTGAATACTGAGATTATGAAACAAGTTTTTCATTATCCAGCATGTAATTGAAAAAGTTCAAGAGAAAGGATATCTTGAAGACGTTCCCATGATGAATAGTTATGTGGGCAACCATATCAACCCCCACCCTCATCACACAAATTGGACAGACCTGCAACATAATAATCAAATCATGAGATAATCAAACTAGATGAATTTACATGTCCACAGAAAAATAATGCATTCCCTCAGTTCTACCCGCCAAAAGATAAAAGATCACTCAGTGATATATCTGTATGCACCACCCCTGGCAAGACAATAATATTTTTTTAGACAAAAAAAAATGCAGATAGATAACTTTTCAACTATTAGCAAAATATTAGCACTTGCTAACAAGATAAACTCCTGAATCTCCAATAGCAGTGGGAAAGATGAATAAAAGTCAATGCCTCTGAGGTGTTAACAATGCTTGTGCACTCGCCAACATTGACTGATCACACACACTAAGTCCAAAATAGGTGCCTCCTCAGACTGGCTTAGAATGGGATTAGCCTGGTAAATATATGTTTACACCAAATTGCCTGAAAGGTCAGGGCTAGAACATGATGTCACAAGAATTGAATAAATGCTCTTTTTATAAAGATTTTCACTTATTTTTTAATTCGCTTTCCCTTCTAGCGGTCACCCTTGTCTAACTTCTTTTACTCATTCCACGAGATGAAATACGAATTGCTAATATGAATGGAAAAGTGCAAATTTTGACCTAGGATTCTTTATGGGAGGATGAAAAGAATTAAGAAGGTATGTATTTCCTGTTCAACATGAACTGCAACAGGGGCTAAAGTAACAGCTCGAAGAGACAAGAAAGCAAAGTTTGAGCTAAACATAACAAAGATGTCAGTTTTTCACTGTTCAAAATCATGTAACCAGAGTCACAGAACCATATTTGCACCAATGCAAGACTTTTGTCCCAGATGATTGGAACTCATGCCATGTATTTATGGCAATAGTCATTAAAATTATTCTTATTTTGCTGCATAAACATGTGAGCTGAGTTTATTAAGAACTACATCCATTTAAAACCAAATACATATCCCTGCGTTTGTGAAATATGAATACTGCTAGCTACATACAAGTGGTGAGCAATACCCCACTCTGTGCATCCACAGGGTGCTCCTCATCAATGTGACAGCACAATCCCACAATGTCAAAATATTCTGAGCAGAATGGGCATGGGAACTCCTCTCTTACATCATCGTCCCCATCTATTTCTTCAAATCCCATGAACATATCTGCATTTTCATAGTCATGCTTATTATGAGGCCGATATAGCAAGAAAACCAGCAATTAACCTGGGAATCTCTTTGATCCTTCATTTCCTCGATAATCAAACACAATTTCACCATAATAAGGAAAATAAGTAGCATTTGAAGCGACACAAAAGCAAATCCTATGTGCTTGTCGTCCAAGGACAATCAATAATAGCGCTTATCTAACACCAGAATATCCTTACATAAATCCTTTTTGCACGCCAAGCTACCAATCCATCAAGAAAGAAAAGGCTGAAACATTGAGCTCACCTGATCGCGATTGAAGGGACAACTGGTATCGCTTCGCAGCCGAAGAGAGGCGGGCGCTCCAGGAATCAGCATCCATAGCTCCTCGGAGCTCAGAAACCGCTCCTAAGATCAAACGAAAGAACGATGCGATCACAGAATCGGATCCGAACCGGTGGACGACGGCTCGATTTCAGATTATGAGCTGGGAATCGGAAATCCGTACCACCAGTGAGTTTGGGGGGTCGGTTGAGGCCCTGAAATGAGCACACAGAGAGAGAGAGAGAGAGAGAGAGAGAGAGACGAGGCAGCGATTTCGCCTTCAGGGATGAATTTCACCGAAAAACGATTTTTTTATTCCGACTTTCATATATAATATATTATTTATTATCTACACTGTTATATACAAATCCATGAAAAATTCTAGTTTTTTTTTTCATTATTTATATTCTACATTAAGGGTAAAACAACAATTTCATTTATTTTCATCGCACCTTATATCTACGATTCTAACAACAAATATCTTTCATTAACTGCTCAGATTCTCGTATCTCACTCTATATTTATAATTTTACAAGTAAATATTCATCATATTTTTTGAACGAATAATTTGAAATTGTAAAAATAAAAAAGTAAAATATTGTATATTGATAAAAATTGAGAATGTTATGCTTACTACTATAAATTAACGAATTTGAAATGAATTAAATTGTAATGAGTTATAAATAAATGATACAATTTTATGAATTCATCACATTATTTTACATTTATCTTTTTGTACATAGTAAAGGTCTGTATCTAGTTATTATTACATGAATAAATAAAACACACTTGCTACTTGGGGTAATTTGATTCGCATTTTCTTACATATATGGTATTGTGAGATGCAATCATATAAAATTTTTCATTAAATCCCGACTGATCCAATTCAAGGCAAAGTAGAGTTCATTCGTTGGGTATTCAAACTAGATCCTCTTACCGTGAAAAGAATTGCAGCAATAGTGATAATCCAGTCATCCCGTTATGTAATGCTTAAACTTCTGTGTTCAATCGCAAACGTATCAAACGAACCGAACAACCGAACCAATTCTAACATCGGCCTTATCAACAAAGCATCATAAAAAAATTCTAATATAACTTAAGAAACCAGTATTTATCTAGACTCGTGCACAAAGTCCCTCTCTTCTAGCAATTTTCCTTAATGAAAAATCGAACATGAAATCTCGACCTTATCGATTTATATAAGAATGAATTTTAGACTATTAAACCATTGTTGATGATTGTTTCAAACAAAATCCTACCAGTGTAATTAACCGTTGTTTTAACTTTGGCTGTTTCGGCCAAAAAAAAAAACAACTTTGGCCGTTAGTTTATTTTTGGCGGCCCTTCTGGTCTGTTACCGGCATTTTGGTGGAGAAAATTTTCAGTAGAAGAGTGATACTAAATAAATAATATTGATGTAGTATATCTGTTAAATCGAAATTTATCATTTATATATTTTTCTGATTAAAGTTGACCATTTATTATATTTTTTTATTTTATTACTATTTATTTAAGATTTTTTTTATACGTTTTTAAAGATTTTTTAAAATTTAATAATCATAGCTGCATAATTATTAATGACATATCAATTTCCGATTGAACGGATATCCACAGAAAACTTTCTCCTTTTCATGCTAGTCATCATTATTTTTTCTTTGAATGTGCCGTATCTATAACTCTATTGGTCTTAAATAATTTATAATCCCGATTAAATTAATTTAATTAGTAATGATTATGATAGCTGCTCGAGTTATCAATGTTAATCAGCTCGTTTGTCATGTTTTGATTAATACTTTCTCACGTCACGTGATGATGAAGTGGACCGCGTAAGAATTTTTCCTTCAAATCATAAATATTCGTTTACTTTTATGTTTTTTTTAATGAAGGGTCGTTAATAAACCCAACCGTGGAATCTCTGCTCACGCATGTACTCGAGAGTTTTGATCGACCATTGCCGGACAACTAAATGAACCGTTATCGGACTTGAAGAAGGGTAATATATTTGACAAAATTTTCTACTTTATCATGACGTTTAATAAAGTGAAATATTACTTTCATTTTTTCCGTGAAATATTATAGAGTTAATACTATTAGAATTTTTTTATTAAATTGTTGACGATGCGTGCCGATAGGTCATTTTGAAGGAAATTCGACTAGATAAGACTGGATTTATAACTATTGCATGATAGAATCAGATTTATTACTGCAGATCTACTTTGATACGGTGTAAAATCTATTAGATGACTGTGTTTATATTTTAGAATTCTTTTCATTAATTGTCCGACACAAAATCTAATCTCTGATGATTTCACTATCTCTGTGTAATAAAAATATCATATCACCCAAAAAAATGCCACATTAACACGACATGTCAGCTATGAACATACTATTCTAATGGCGTTGACACTGCGGTATCTCGCAGAAAAATAATAAATGCATGCCACAATATTTAGTATTTTTGAATTGTGTTAATAGAGAAAAATAACATCGCTCCTCCACAACTTTTTAAGACTAGATCGGTTTACAACAATTTGAAAAAATAGTATTATTTTATGCTAAAAGTCAATTTTGTCCCTTCCACCCACTCCTCCTCCTGCAGCTGCTCTTCCTCATGGCCGCCGGCGACGAGCAGCTTAGGGCTTTGGCTGGTAGATCTTGGCGTCGCCTCACAGCCGTCTGGAACGAGCAGGTCAAGTGCTTTCGGCTGGTAGATCTGTCCGTCAACAAGCAAGTTGGGCACTAGTGCGTCGGGCGCTGGTGCGTCGGGCGGGGTGACGGTGCGTCGGGCGCCAGGTGACGGTGTGTCGAGCGTCGGTGCGGCGGGCCTGTAGTTCGCCAGGAGGAGGAAGAAGAAAGAAGAGGAAAAGAAGAGGCGAGCGGGGATTGCGGGGCTGGGAAGAGAAATGAGAGGTATTTAGGGAAATATGAAAAATGAATATATATATATATATAGTAGTGTTAGTTTTAAAAAATGTTAAAAGTAGTGCTAGTTATAAAACTCATTATTTTATTGATGCTAAAAAAAATTTCGAACTCTTTTTGAATTTCATGATAAAATAAGAAATTTCGTTATACATATATATTATATATATATATATATATATATATTACGTTTGCA
The DNA here is from genome assembly GCA_037672795.1 of Lagerstroemia speciosa. Taxonomy (NCBI): domain Eukaryota; kingdom Viridiplantae; phylum Streptophyta; class Magnoliopsida; order Myrtales; family Lythraceae; genus Lagerstroemia; species Lagerstroemia speciosa. The sequence goes on from CM075288.1 coordinate 143,504, forward strand.
GACTTTCTTGCACCATGGAATTTCCTATTTAACAAAACACCACCTCTCGCTTTCCTACGGTCCGCCATGACAGACCCGAATATTCTTCTAACGAACTACAGCTCTCGGAGCTTCGCGGTTGCTCACGCATTCTTCGGATTCGATTTCCTGAATTGAAACCACAGTGCCCTGTGTGATCAGAGTTGTCAGATTACTGTATCAATCGCTCCAATGGCGACGGCGAATCGAACTCTGTTGTATATGAAGTACAGGGGCTCACTGAAGACCGTCCGAGCTCCGTCCGGCACATCGCCGGGATCCGCCGGCGGACCGGTGCTCGAGATGGTTGGCTCTTCCATCCCGAAGCAGACTCGCTCCTACGCTCGTCTCCGGACTGACGATCCCGATTACTCCAGGTCTCCCTCTCTTCTTCTCTCTGTTATGTACTGCGATGAAAATGGATTTCCGTTGATGTACGTGCACGCTTCGGATGTATGTCGGTGATCGCTCAACATGTTTATGTGATTGATCGTCTTGTGAAGGAGAATTTGATTCTGCATTGAGCATGTGTGGTGCAGTGCGATCTCTCGCATTGAATGGTGCTCCCGTTTCCAATGGCCAAATTGATGGAAGAACCTGAAGAATTGGACAAGAGTGCGTGGAATTTACTCATTTCGCTGACGAATGGACATTTATTGCTCCAGTGTGCTTAATAAGCGCAATTTATGACTTAATTGTGAACCCGGTGATTGAAGTTGCCGAGTCTGTAAGCTTTTTGAAATCAGGAGAAATGCTTTGAACTTCAATAGATTATTGGAGGGCTGGAGTCTTTTGCTTATCATGGAGTTGTTATCCTCTTCAGATGAAAGTCTTTTCAGGTTACCATTTAAGAAATTTTGCCGGAGTTCAGGACGCATTCGAACAATACTAACAATTTCTGCCTTAGTGACTGCGACAATATGGTTGACTGTCTTCCTTGAACCTCAGATGATTACGACGTTGTACGGGGTGTTATGAGAGATTATTCTCTTTGAAGCTTGAATATCCCAGGATTTGCTTGTGTATAGTGACAAAGTAGTGACGTAATGGAAAGTTTGATCACAGATAAAAAAAAAGTGAAATTTGTTTCCTTTGCAGTGGCAACAAAGGAGTCACGGTGGGTCTTCCACCAGCTTGGGTGGATTTTTCCGAAGAAATAGCAACAAATGTGAAACGTGCACGAGCAAAAATGGTGGAACTAGGGAAGGCGCACGCCAAGGCTCTGTTGCCTTCTTTTGGAGATGGCAAAGAAGATCAACACCTGATCGAGGCTCTCACACAAGAGATAACTGATCTGATTAAAAGATCCGACAAGAATCTGCAGAGACTATCTTCTCCCGGACCTTCTGAGGACTCCAATCTGCGAAAGAATGTACAGGTAGAGTCAAATAGCTAACCTGCCTCGCAACAGTAATGATACATGAAAGTTTTTTTGCTAGGATCCTACTGTCTTAAAGCTCTGTAGTTTAATGATAGACCTTCTTCTAGTCTTAAAGACATTCTTTCTTGCTCATTTCTTGCTTCTTTGGGTAAGATGTTGATCTTTTGTTGAATCTGGTGTTTCTAAAATGTAACGAAACAGTTGGTTGAGACGGAAGGATTGCATAGAAAATACATGCCACAGATTGGTTTGGAAGGAGCATAGTTGATGGCTTTCATCCTTCCTGTCTTCCTTTGCAGAGATCTCTTGCCACTGAGTTGCAAGGCCTGTCAGTCGAACTACGCAAGAAACAATCAGCTTATTTGAAGCGTCTCAAAGTGCTAAAGGAGGTGGGTCTGAATTTTCCTCATGGATATTGCAATGAGGAGTCCTCTTATTACTCTTGCTGTAATAAGTCCTCTTATAAATGTTCTCAGTTAAGAGGCTTGGACTATGCAAATAATCTTTAACTGACGCATAATCTGTCATTCATGATGTAGGAGCAAGATGGAGTTGATTTTGAGATAATCTTGAATGGTTGCAGATCTGAGACGGAGGATGATGATTTGGATGACATGGTACATACGCTGCCTTCTTTGTATTGGTCAAACTGATTTATGAGCTGAAATGCCTTTCCCCTTTTTTTTTTCTTTCTTTAATGAGTACATGACTTGAGCTTTACAAGTTTATCACCTGGCACAATGACACAAGCTATACAAATGATATAAAGGGGTTCAACGAGCATCAAATGGCCAAGTTGAAAAAAAGCGAGGAGATCACAGTAGAAAGGGAACGAGAAATCCAACAGGCAAGCACACATTCTCGATCTAAAAACATGTTTCTTTGAATGGACCTCGCTTCATCTACTAAATCTGGAGACAGCTTGTAATACCTAGCGTTCTCTCTAGGTTGTTGAGTCAGTGAACGAGCTGGCAGAAGTCATGAAGGATCTGTCATTTCTCGTGATAGATCAAGTAAGAACGTGCTTCATGCGCAATTTCAACTTTCTGGAACTTCATTCAACCCGTTGAGCTAATTTTAATCATTGACTCGAGCAGGGTACCATCGTTGACAGGATAGACTACAATGTTCAGAAAGTTGCATCCACGGTGGAGAAGGGACTCAAACAACTGCAGGAGGTTCTTTTACTCATAGACTCTCTCATATACATGGATGAGTATATATCTTTATCGAATAAGCATGTTGTTCATGAAAATACAGGCAGAAAGAACCCAAAAGCAGGGGCGAATGGTGATGTGCGCAACCGTGCTAGTGATTATGTGCTTTGCCATGTTGGTTCTGCTGATCCTCAAGGAGATTTTCTTGTGAACTCTGATGGAGATCATCCTCGGCCTTCGCTCTCAGACTTGCACTCCCTAGAATTCTCAGGTAACAGAAGAAAAATTGACAGTTTACTCTTACCCTTTCTGTATGCATCATCCCTTGCTGTTTCTTCTGCAATGGGGAGGGAGACACGATTTTGGAAGGATAATTGTGATGCTATAATCTCGTGGTATTGAAACATCTGCAGAACATCAGGTGCATTCCGTACCCCTTAGAGATTCTTTTGTATGCGCTAAAGATTATAGACATTTACCGCGTTGCTTTCACCGGAGAGCATGTTTATTGCAGACTTGCTATTAATGCTTACTAGCCAATTTACGAGAGTGTCTTGTGCATAACAGATATACCACATAATAGTACCAATATAGTATCATAATCTAATAAGATTCAATTATTTTTAAGATTTTTTTAATAAAATCTAAAAGAGAAAATGAATAATTATAAAAATGACTTAATTTGATTGGATTATAATGATATATCCGTTACATACAAGACTTTCTCCTAATTTATAGCTTCGAAGATAGATCCAAGCATATTACCATTCATTATCTAAGTAAAAACTTCAGGATTCAGATGTCAGTAGACATGAATCAAAAAGATCACTCAGAATGTGCTTCATCATATTGCATTTTGTCTCTCTTGCATGCGATTATACCTCGTCAACTTAAGAAATTCTTACATAAGTTCGATTCATTAATAATATTCATTTGGCAAACAAGATTTGAAATATTTACTTAGTATCAAATATTCATTGAATAAGTTCAACACGTTATCTGTGAGCTCGACTCACTTAACAATTTCTCTGTAATGATTTAGGTAAAAAAAAACAAAAGGCTCTGGGCATGTACATGCCAAGACAAAGAACTGCCAAAAGAGCAGAGGGCAAAGAGATCTGTTGCTTTGCTTCAGCATCGGTAAGTCCCAGGGAGCCTAATAATGGAAGTGCAGGATCAGAGAATTTGATTAATAATTTATTCGATAATTTTTTAAAAAAAAAATACTGCCACTTCACCCATTAACAACCTATCTTAAAATATGATATAATATATATATATATATATGTCAAACACTTATTGATTGTTTAGTACATGAATTATATGAATTTGCCTTCGCCGCCAACGCCGCTAAATCCTTCCCCAGACATTTGTAAGTCATTATCAAACTATTAGAAGAAGAGGGTTAGGTAAATTTTATATCGCTCATGAGAGGTGTTCAGTTCGATCCCATATTATCAGAAGGATGCTTTTTGTTCTCCTTCCCTCTACACTTTCTACCTCTATATATCTCTATCGTGCACCAAAAAATCATCATCAATTACCCTTTCATTTAATTCCTTTATAAAATTAACTCTAGATTGACGAAATTATCATGTATGATAGCACTGGCAGTTTTCTTAGATTTCAAATGATTGTAGTGTAAGATAAAATCATAGTATTGCAAGAATTTCTTCTTACCATTATTGAAGTGGATTCGTTAAAATAGTAAGACGCCCATTTCTTTTAAGTAAAATCTCGAATTCGAATCTTATAAATAAAAAAAATTTCATATTAAAACGCTTTTACTCCTACTGAACTTCTCAAGCACGAATGAGATTAGTCAAAATTTATTAAATTTTTAGATATTGATTCGGACAAAAATTTCCAATTCCATTTATGTACTGACACCAAACAAACATGTACGATGATAACAACGCTACTCAGTCACAATCTCTTCACAATAGAGGCGGGAAGAGAGACACGTCATCGTCTTCCCAGAATCCCAAAAGGCGTACGGAGGTTTGGACTGTTCTTGATTGATCTGCCTGAGAAAAACCCTACAGAGATGTGCAAGCATTGCTCATGGAGGATCAGAATCGGACCTTCACTCGATCCCGATCTCTGAAAAAACCAAGTTTGTTCTAGGCGAAGACACAGCCGCAGGACAGCGCCATCAGAGACACGGCGGCGAGTTCCTCCTCCCCCAGCTTCCTCTTCCTCCGGCACCTCTGTTTCTTCCCTCCCCGGATCAGAAGATTATTGCCTACCAAGAACAAAGACAACCTTACCGATTCGCTGATGCCCTTTCCCATATCCGAGCCTTCATGATGTGGGCCATGAGGCTCGGCCGGCGGCCTCTCACGTTTTCTTTCCGGCGAGAAGGGTGCCGGCGGGGCTGATCCGACCGAGACCCTCTTCTTCCGGTATCTGATCCCGCATGCGTTGCATAATGACTGAAAGGCAGAGAACCAACCCGGATCACGAGAAAGACGAAGAAACGGCGAAGAGTTGCGATCAAGTTCAAAACGGTCAAAGAAGCAGAGTGGATGGGTTGATCAGATTATCCCAGTCGATCAACCAAGTCGGCTAAAGGAGAAAGGGGATGGTGACCCAGAAGCGAGGAATCACGGAGGAGGTGCAGAGGGAGATGAAGTCACCTTGGGACCCGAGGGGCCGAGTCGCCAGAGAGGTGTCTTGGTGGTCTTGCAATCGGAGCAACACTTTGTGCTGCTGCTGCTCGTCTCCCCTTTCTTCTCACTAGTGCTCCCGCCGTTCATGTTTCCAGACCCCATCAATTCCTGAATCAAGACCAAAAATGATCAGATAACTACAACTAATGGACTCATTCATGTCAATCTCGATGGAAAAGGAGGAGGGAGAGGAAAGAAAACGGTGTTTCATGGCTGAACATGAAATGTTCGATGGGACTCACCACGTGAACCGAGTTACAGGGATATTGCTTGGGAGCTTGACGGTGAAAGAGAGGGAGCAGAGAACACAGATCGAGGGAGGGTTCCGGTGCAGGGGAAAGAGAGAAAAAACAGGGCAAGTCCCGGTACAGGCTTATCATAGCCGCCGCCGGGTGGCCGACAACCCTCTGCAGGGAGAGGGACGGAGAGCGATAGGCACGGAGACCGAAGCAGCGGCAGAGAGTGAGAGTGAAAAAGACTGTTAGAGAACCCACCTTGCTGTGGCTCTGAGGAAGAGAGAGAGAGCGGCGGCGGCTCTGAGAGAGGAGGAGTGAGAGTGGATCGACTGCTAAATAACGAACCGACAACACAACCAATTAGTAGAAGGCTGTAGAGAGAGAAGCAGAGAATGTACCACCAAAGAGGAGAAAGTGTACATGGAGCTAGTATATTGCGTATTTGTACTGATATATTATTAATAACTAATTAAATTAAATTATTTTTTATAAAAATATTAAAGAATTTTTTTAAAAAATAATCAAATTTTATTAATTTATAATACTATCTTAATATAATCATGAGATGCTCCCGTTACATAGAAAACTCCGGATGATGCAGCTGGAGCGGCGAGCTGTGACGGCCGGTGGGGCTCTGGAAAAACCAAAAGAGGGAAAACGGAGCATTCCGTCCGGTGCCGGGATGCGGGCACAGCCCGCCACGTGGCAAATTCCGCGCCGTTGTTATCAAAGGGAGAAAGGGTTTCCACGTTTCAAACACTAATCAATCCGTCCCTGTTGAGATTGATTGATACCAGGTCAGTGAAATAGTAAGACTATAATTAATTTCTGGATTATAATAAATAAAAATTATTATACGGTTGAAAAGCTTGATAAAGGCAAATTTGGTAGCAGGATTTTGTTATAATTTATTTAATACACGAGCAGATAAAAAGGTCTTTTGACAAATCGACTTCCACCCTTGAAAATCGGTTAATGACATGAAACCCATTCTGATAAAATCTATCCTACGACCTTCCTGTGGAGAAGGTATCCGCTAACGAGGCAATCATCCCATTTCTAGTGAAGCTCTCTTTCTTGGCTCTTAGGGCTTGTTTGGATTGAGGTTCATGGAAGGTTATGGAAGGGAGGGTTATGGGTGCAAGTGTAATCCCTATTTGACTAATAGGAGAGTTATGGAGATTTATAGGGGTGCAAGTTCAATCTTTCTTTGGGAAATTAAGATAAGAGGGTTATGGAGATTTATTGATCCACCAAGCCAATTTTTCAACCGTAAATTGGGATAAAGTCTTCAGTGGAGTGGTCATATCATGCAAACATCGTTTACGTGGTATATCCATCAAATCACTGTTTGATATGTAATCATTAATTATACAATTATAGTTATTAAATCTTAAAAAAATTTAAAAAATATTTAAACATATTGAATAAATGATGAACTATAATTAGAAATAATATATAAATAGTAAAAAATGTTAAAAAAATCTAATTAATAGCAAACTCTAATTGAAAATAATATATAAACAGTAAATTCTTATTGGACGAATATATCAAGTAAGCGATGTTGACGTGGTATAACCGCTCCACTAAAACTTTCTCTCAAATTGGAGGGTTATCTCGTAACCCTCCATAACTTCCACCTCCATGAACATCCATAACATTCCTCTTCCTTCACAAACCTCCTCACCCCTCAATCCAAATATGCCCAGAGTTTCTCTCTAATTATCACCTGACTTGAGCTTCGGATAGAGGTGTGCGCGGATACTTGAGTATACATTTAATGAAGCCGGAATTAGAGCCTATTTTAACCGATTCATCATTTTTCTACTCAGGACCGACCATGTTCCCATTAGAATTTACTCGAAACCTACCCTATCAGATACCCCTAGCTTCGGAGGCACTAATCGAATCGTCGCCCCAGTTTAACTTCAACGTTTCGGGGCATCCCGGCTGATTAACCGAACAAACCCATCAATCGCTCTTCTTTCTCAGGCTTCGGGTGGGCTCATGCATATCAATCGGCCCCTCATTGCAATCACAGTTAGCTAGCTCAATTTCGTTAAAAATAAATGATATTTTTGGTCCTCAACCTTTCGCATTTCTACTATTTTAATTCTAAAACTTTATTTTTTTTTGTCATTTATGTCTTCATCCTTTTGAGTTTTTGCTACCACGTTACTACAACTGCTTTTTTTTATCTGAAAAAGTATATTTCATTAAAAAAAGAATATTTCATCTAAAAATTATTTTTCAACAAAAACTATTTTTTAAAAATAAAGAACAAAGAAAAAAAAAGCAAATGAAAGTGATAAATATGGGTTGAGTTTTACCGGTGAACATATCCCCTTCGAAAGTGATATACATTCCTGATTGAAAATTGACTGATGATTATTATCACGATAAAATAGTGACTCATTTCAAAAAAAAAAATCCTAATTTTAGAAGAAATACATGTTAATAATCAATATTTCCTTAATTAGGGACTAAATATATATTTTTTTAAAAAATATTTTTGTTGAAAAATAATTTTTGGATAAAATGTTTCTTTCTTAAATGAATATGCTTTTCTATATGAAAAAAGTAACAGTGTGACCGAAGTGACAAAAACCTAAAAAGTTGAGGACGTAAATGATAAAAATAAAAATTTAAAACTAAAATAACAAAAGCACGACGGGTCAAAGACCAGAAGCATCTTTTCCCCATTCATTAATAAGGCTCTATTTATTGACTATTATTAATTTTAAATTACACGTCAAAACCAGCCTTAAGAACCGATTTCGAACACGGTTGATATGCTTGAATCTAGAGAAATGAATTGGAATGATGCAGTCCACTATGGACGTCCTCGGAAGAGTGCTCATTCCTTCACTCTTTATTTTTAATCTCTCACATTTTTAAAATAATCTCGAAGATTATTAATTTTATCTTTGCGTATTACAGTAGTCATTCCATTTTTCACTATTTTCCATTCCTTCGTATTATCGGACATAATCGAGAGTTTTTTATCCAAAATAGTCTTATTTTTCAAAATATTTCTCGATCTAGTCTTCTCTAAAAAAATATATCCCAAACTAGTCTTCTATGTGATGATGTGGTAAAAATATGTGTTGATGTGGCAAAACAATGTCCATATAGCAAAAATCATATTTAATTTTTTACATTTATTTCAAATCACTATCTATGTATCTTCAACTAATTTATAGGATTTGTCGTAAATTATATTTAAGGCCCGATAAATATCATATAATATTAGTATTTTCTTATAACCAAACTTAAATAGATCAAATTTTGATCGAATTTTCAAATTTTACTAAAACCAATAAAGTTCATAATAACACACTTCTTATTACATAAGGATATTATCGAATTGAACTAAAAAATTTTTCAATTTGATAATACATAAGTTAAAAGTGTCATTCAGTTAAAAGACACATAAGTTTTAAGATTTGAAAAAATTTGAAGTTCAATTCGATAATATTCTTGTGTAATAAGAAGTGTATTATTATGAACTTTGTTTTCAGTTAAATCTAAAAATTCGATTAACATTTGAACTATTTGAGTTTGGTTGCAAGAAAATACTAATATTATATGATATTTATCAGGCCTTAAATATAATTTACGGTAGATTTTATAAACTAGTTGAAGACATATAAAGTGTGATTTGAAATAAATGTAAAAAATTAAATATAATTTTTACTATATAAACACTTTTTTTACCACATAAACATTTTTTTACCACGTCAACACATATTTTTACCACATCAACATACTTTTACCACATCATCACTTAGAAGACTAGTTTGAAAAATATTTTTTTAAAAAAAAGATTATTTTGAGAAAAAACTCCATAATCGAATAGGGAAAAAGACACTTCAAAATGCAGTCGGTCATTGGTCGAATAGATCAGTTAGGAAGTAAAAGCAACCTTTTTGACTATGGCCCCTGGGTGGGCCTACTCTTCTAATTTTTTTTTTTTTTTTGGTCGCCAGCCACGGTATCCAAGCAGGCCCCACCAGCGGTGAGATGGCATCTTTCAGCCAACCATACTTGACTAATCCGTTGGTCGCCCCGGGTCGCACGCCTGGCAATGGCGGGTGAGGCTCCCAAGAGGGGTGTCTGCGTACGTGAGGTCTCGAACCTGAGACCTCCTTAAGCGGCACCGAGCTGCTTACCACTCGGCCCAACCCCTCTTGGTTACTCTTCTAAATTTAACCCCAGCATAAATTCCCAATATTTGTGAGAGAGAGTTTCAAAACAATGCATATCACATCACATAACATCACCTACGTGAAATCAATAAAATCCAATTATTTTAAAATTGTTTTTATAAAATTCTAAAAATAGCTAAATTTCACTAATTTGTAACACTGTATAAGTATTATCACGTGATGCAACCACTTCGTGGCACAGACTTTCACAAGTACGAGGGCAAGTGGTTCTTGCACCCACTCAAATCTCTCACAAAGTAGGACAATCATTCCGCAAAGACTTTCTAGGAGGGAGTGGTGTCCACTGAGGATTGACAGCATCAAACTATAATACCCACTTTTGAATTTGCTGATCCATCCAGTAATTTTAACATGAAACCACAGCAACATCATCAAGGATCATCACCATCAACAGCGACAACAATATCAACAACCAATCATCAGATCAAAGAACAAGACACAAACCACAGTTGAACCAAATATCTAACCAGATCCCAGCTTTGCTATTGTTATTAAATTGTTTGACCAAGTTCCTGACAGTCGGGTCACCCCCATTCAAGTCACCTAAGGCACTAAATCTTTCGTTTCCCTGCTTTCCCCAAATTTGAACCACCCAGTATTTCAACTGGGCTAATCCCCTGTCACTGTATGCGAAAAGATCAAAATGGATTAAGAGTTTACAGTTCTCCGGCGGCCGGGGAATCGGGTGGAGTAGACTACCGTCGGGAGCTGCTCCGCCCTGCTGTTATGTTCATCCGTTGTCTCTTGTGGGTCTTCTGGTCCACTCCGACGGCGTCTCCGCTGACCATCTCCACGAACATCCTCTGCAGGTCCTCAAAGCTGTCCCCCTGAAATTATTTACCCCGAATCAAACATAAGGCATACATACTTAAAATTCATGATTGGAGAGCTTCATCGCCACTTGGGTCTACTGGATTTCTATATGATAAGTCAAAAGGGAATTGATAGACACTGGCTTACCTCATCCTTCACGCTGTTCATCATCGTGATCATCTCTTGCATGAAATCACGGAAATCCTAATTAAACCATTGACACACAACTTAGGGATCAGAAACTCTTAATTCATGATTCATGAAAAAGGAAAAGGAAAACGATTTCATTGGTGAAAAGTAAGAGTGCCTCTAGCAGAGGCAACAGGCAGCTATACTGAAACGCCGCCGTTTAGGCGCTTCAACGGGGCAGCGGCAAGCGGCGGCGTTTTGCGCTAACTAACAGCGGGATCATTGATACTACAGACCTCGTCTTCCTCCTCAAGCGGATCGTAGAGCCCAGCGTCGTACATAGACCTCTTACCCTGATCGGAGAGAACTGATCACCGGCAACAGATTCAATAACTTCCGTTAGCTGGTTCTACATGCGCGAGGTGAAGTGTTAAGTAACGGCGTTAAACACTAGAAGAGACTGTTTGGTGCACTACCGGAATAGGCCTCCTGGATTTGCTGGAACCGCCGCTTGGCTTCTCCGGCGACCTGCGGGTTCTTCGCCCATTTGTCCGGGTGCCATTTCTCCGGAACAGGAAACAGAGAAGCGAAATCAGAATCAGAAGGTACACAAATTTCGAATCCATCACCGACTGAACGCCATCCATTGATCGAGCAGGCGGACGAATCTCAACATACCATGGCGAGCTTACGGTACGCAGCCTTGACGTCGGAGAAGGAGGCGTCCTTGCGGAGCCCGAGAACGGAGTAGTAGCAGGATCCGCCGCCGGATCCTCCTCCGAGGTCCATGTCGCCGGATCTCAGCTTGCAGCACGGACGCGACTGAGATCCCGACTACTGGTGGAAGCAGATCATAACCCCATGAACGAAGAAGAAGAAGAAGAAGAAGAAGAAGAAGAAGTCGACGAGCTTGAGGGAAGGAGATGCTCAGGGGGGTCTGCGTCTGAGGCCGAGAACCTTTTAGAGAGAGAAAAGTGCGGGAGGGAGAAAATATCTTCTCCTCCGGCTCCAAGTTGGGAGATAGAGAGATAGGAAAAAGAGAAACGAAAGAAACTTCGAGAGATTTAAGAAACCTGTCATGTCGAGATTTCAAAAAAAATTTAATTGATTATATCTTATAATAATAAAAAATTATTTAAATTATTATTTAAATTAATATTAATTATCATTAATACTAATTTACTCGTTTATCATTTTTTAATTTTTTTTACTATGTGTAATCAGATAGGATTACCAAAAAATTTCTCCGCGACCTCACGTGTTCATATTCTGAAATTAAAAAATAATAATAAATAATTAATCTAATTTTGAGCTAAATTAATTTCTCAGAAAATAATTTTTTAAAATTATAAATTTTCATGGTTATATATTATTTGAGGAGGAAAAAAAAAATGCTTAAGAGGAGTTATTGGTAAATTTAGTCATTCCCTTATCAGTGAGTATTCATTATTACAATTAACAAGAAAGAGTCAAGGGAAATCTGACGTGGCAGAAGATATTTTGGCGGCGGGAAAAATTGATCGACACCGAGATTGGATGAATTTACGGCCGGCGCCATTAGATGCCTCCCGGGTGAGCTGATCTCGGACACGTTTTCGGTCTCCTCCGGTTTCGTGTCAAATCCAAATGACAATTTTTTTTAAAAAAGTTTGGCAGCACTCATATTCGAAAACATAGAAAGTCCAATCTGATTCAGTTGGAGCTTTGTAGACTTATTAAGGTGTAAAATTTTCTCGTGATGAATTCTTACCTATTTACATATAATTAAAAAGAATCTTTATCTATAATTAATTTTTTAATAATATATATTTAACTTTTAAATAGATAGTTACAGAAGTGGATTGGAGAATTGAAATTGAAATTCGTAATCTATATATGTAAGAATCATTGATAAAATAGTGAGAAATACGATATAAAATTTAAAAGAAATTATCAGAAAGAAAAACAAATGTGGCAAATGAGGAGATGCGTGTTTTAAATAGGAGGAAAAACGGGAGTGGAGAATTGATAGTTATTCATATTGAATTTATAATCATGTCCCTATTTCATTCCAATCTAAGGGTTTAAAAGATTTTAATTTTTATGCACATTGGATAAAATTGGATATGAGAAAGTGACACCAAAAAAGGGAGGTCTTCCCTTAAATTAATAATAGATTCAATGTGACAGCTGATGTTCGAGTATAACCAATACGACATGTCCTGCAGGAGAAAGTCTAGAAGTTATGCATCTGTTAATGCTGACGTGATATATTCATCCAATTAGAACTTGATATGTAATCAATAATTATGTAGTTATAATTATTAAATTTTAAAAAATCTTATAAAAAAATGAATCATAATAAACAGTCAATTCTAATTGGACAAACTCATATCAGTTATCTGAAAGGACCACGATGGATTTATAGGATAATTGAGTACTATCATATGATAGCTTAAGTTTTGGGTGGAAATAGGTTCAGTCTCTTGTAAAACCTATTAATGATATTAGAGGATATGAGCGACCGACCGTTGTTATCTCTTACCTAAACTTGAACCCATCTCCAACAATCCCTCACTGACATAGGCCTGGATCCGTATATGGTAGTCTCCTCCACTGACATAAGCTCTGATATCATGTAAAAATATATCACGGATGTGAGCCTTGTAAAACTATAGTACGGATACAAGATAATTGAGGCTCAAGAGCTTGACTTCTGTTGAGTATGTACATCATAAATATGTGCAGATGTGTCGTTAATAGAAAGGTAAGACAATCTCGTGGATTGTGGAAAATATCCTAACTAATTTGGAATAGAAAAAAAAATATCCTAACTAAAATGATATATCCAAATATTCTCTACACAATATGGAACAAAAATATCTTATGAAATATTACTTCCTAATACTCCCCCTCAAGTTGGATAGAGAGGATTGTGAACTTCCAACTTGCAAAAAAGAAATTGAAACCGATCCTGACCAAGAGCCTTGGTAAAAATATCTGCTAGCTGCAAGCGAGTAGAGATGCGATAGGTCGTAATGGCACCTGATTTGAGGTGTTCATGAATGAAATAACAATCGATCTCAATGTGCTTCGTTCGTTCATGGAAGACAGGGTTGGCAGCTATGTGTAATGCAATTTGATTATCACAGTATAATAGCATGGGATTCCGTAGTGGAACTTGAAGACTTAGGAGTAAAGTCCGCTACCACAATAGTCGATTGACAGTGATAGCCATGGCACGATACTCAGCCTCCATAGAAGAATGAGAGATAGTGATTTGCTTCTTAGTCTTCCAAGATATAGGATTGTTTTCGAGAGTGATGAAATATCCGCTAGTAGACGATGGGTCATGGGGCAAGATGCCTAATCAGAATCACAGTTGGCCACCAATTGCAATGAAGAAGGCTTGAGAAATATCCATTGTGCTGGTGTTGTTTAAGATATCGAAGTACTCAAAGAGCAACATCCCAATGTCCTTCTTGCGGTTGTTGGATGAATTGTGATAAAATATGCACCGAATAGCAAATGTCTGGTCCGGTGATTGTGAGATAAATGAGATGACCAACTAATTGCAGACATCTTCCTGGATCAGTCAAGAGGGAACCAAAATCATCTGATAATTGGTGCTATTGCTCCATAGAAAATAAGAGGGTCGTGACCCTAGCATCCCACACTCTGTGAGAATATTTAGAGTCTATTTACGCTGATTTAAGAATAATCCAGAATCAATTTGAGTTACTTCAGTTCCAAGAAAATACTTGAGAGATCCCAAATCTTTAATTACAAAAGCACGTACCATGATAACGTTTAAAGGCTTCACAATGATGAGAGCTATTACCCAGTACCAGCATGTCATCAACATAGACAAGTCCAACTAGAAATAAGTCACCTTGTGAGAGAGTGAAAAGAGAGTGATCTGAATTAGCTTGTACGAAACCTTATCGTTGAAGTGCATCGGCAAATTTCGAGAACCAGATCCTAGATGCTTGTCATAGACCATATAAAGACTTACATAGATGACAAACATTGCCTTTGTTAGAGGAGAATCCTGGTGGCGATGACATATATACCTCATCTTATAGATCACCATGTAGAAAAGCATTCTGAATGTCCATTCGATGCATCTCCCTGTTCCTTGCAACGGTTACAACTAGCAAACATCGTACATTCGCAAGTTTTGCGATTGGAGCAAAAGTTTCATGGAAATCTATGCCTTCCTAATAAATGGTGAATTCTAACTAGACGAATATATATATCATATCACATTAGCATTACTTACGTGTTATGTCCGTCCACCGAACACTTTCGTCCTTTTAGATCGAAATTCCTATGTTATGTAACTACGTTAAGGGCTAGTACCTCAAGATGATTACTCCGGGAAGATGTCGGATAAATCAAATGAAACTTTGGGTCTCAGTTTCTCCTATGCAATGAGTTATCGAAATAGAACAATGGCTGAATCCTTCCATGTTTTCCGGTCAACCTGTATGAACTGGACATCAACCGAACAACGCAGTTGTGTTTCACACCGCCAAGGCTTTAGGAGGGAATAAGTCTAATCTTCTTATGAAATTTACTAATAATAATATAATATATGAATTCTGACTGCAATAGTTTTTAAACTAAATCCAGACTAATTTTTAGCAGTCTTCCCATAAGTCTAGATACATCTCCGGCAGTCTCCTCCTAGTTCCGTTGCCGACTTTGCCATTGATATGCTGGCAAAACATACAATTCAACGGGTTGAATGGCCATCAACCGGGAACAGGTTGCAAACATCAAAGGCTGCTCCGACGACTTTGTATGTGGAATCGAAAAGAAGACCGTGACCATAGAACTTGTTGTCTTCCACCACACAATTGTTGGTGTTAAATTGTGTTATTGTTATGAGCAGACCATTGGCGAAATCAGCAGTTCGGACAGAGAGGAAATTGCTAGGTTCGTGGACTTACATTAGCGGGAGACTAATGGAGGTGAGTCCGGATTTATACGAGACTGAATCCGTTTCTACCAAAAAACACATTAAGAAAATGAATTGTTCGGGTCGTAAAGCACTTCATGGATCCGCCGGATCGAGCATGCATATTGTTCGTCTTCTTCAGACGCATATCAAGCAGAGCTTACTTATCGAGATTGCATATCTCTGTTTCCAATCAATCTTCCATTTTCCTCTCACCGCTCCTCCTTGTCATTGAAGCCGCAGCACGTAGGAGTGAAACTTGTTCGAGTCTGGTGGTTTTCGATTCAACTTGTCGGGGCCCCCCGACTTACTAAGATGAAGGGCAGTTCTGAAACCATTAAAAGACACAAAAACTATTTCGTATTTTTCAGGTCTCGGGCTTGTGTGATATGAGTAAACACGATACGTGACTCTGATAGCAGATGAAATTTCTATAGGGCCTATATAGGTGGTCAGGTCCATATCCACCACCCGTACCCATAAATCCAACGGCCCTAATTAATTCAGTTCGAGTCGAGAGAGCTCACAAGAAGGTAAACTCTTCCAAAGTGAACTTTCTACATTCACAAGACTTGAACTCGAGATCTTATTTTTTTTTAAAAAAAAGCGTCTTACCAACTCAATCAATTCACTTTGATGCAACCAAATTATTGTTGACCATTACCTTGCAAGTATGGATACGCTGGTAATATCCTACGGGCATTAAAATGTTAAATAACTATTTTCTTTGGTAAGTCATACAGGGAAAAAATGGTAAATGACCTTTTTCTTGGTAAGTAATACAGGGAAAAAAGGGTAAATGACGACTTTCTTTGGCAAGTAATACATGAAAAAAAATGGTAAATGACTATTTTCTTTAGGTAAGTAATCCATGGAAAAAATGATAAATAACTGATTAATACATACTTGAATTTTTTATTTTATCATGAATTTTTACTTTTAATTAAAAACTTTTAGAATTTTTACTTTTAATTAAAAACTTTTAATTTTCTCCATATTTATCATATTGTATTGTTATTTCTTCTACGAACTTTTGTTTTTGATTAGATGGGCCATGAAATTTCATTTCTTCCCTACACTATCAAAACCGTTAATAAAAGTCGCAAACAACCGTTAATTAAGTTTAAATTGACAAATTTACACCTCTCAGAGCTGCAGTTACGAGTTGGGGACACAGTTGGCACGGGAGAATCGAAGTCCGCTCTTCTACTCCTTCGATGGTGGGACTCTCTTCTAACTCTCAAATTAGTAGTGAAAATTCGTAATAAAATTAATAAAAATATGCATAATTCGTGCTTCAAATAACCGTTTACCCATATTGAGATTTGTATCGTCAATCACTCAAACTCTTTCTCGATCGAGACTTCAGTTAATTCGTTTAGCATACATGCATTAACATTTTCATGCAGAGCACGGATCGTTTGCTAGTACGAAGAATAATTGTAAACAAAAATGATAAATTTCCGAAAATGGTAAAAAAAAAAAAAAAAACTAACATACCATCCATATCAACTGACAACGTCGATGACACGTGGCGGAAAGTCCTTACACGGTAGGCTGGGGCCGGCTTTGGAAGGGAGACGAAAGGACTGACGTGTCCTCGAGTCATAGTCAAATTTCCATTGAATGACCTCGCCCCGCCTCATCCGCAGCAGCAGCACCCTCCCGTCACTGTCACAGTATACATAGAGCGGCAGCAGAAGAGCGATTCGACTCATTCGAGTAGAACCAGAGGCATACGACTTTGTCATTTTCGGAATCGACCGAGTGCCTCTGCTTAGGGTTCCTCCGCCTCCGAAGACGCCTCCATCCAAAGCTGCGGCGAGGAAGGAGAGGTTTCAGGCAGCACCGGCTCTGTATCCATTCCTCGAGGTCGGTCGCGGTGAGTTTCCCTTCACGATCGGAGAAAGTGAGCGAAAATATCGTCGATCATGGAGTCTTTTGATTTCCACGGGACGCGAAACATCGTTTTCTGTTCGATAGGATAGGAAGCAAAAATTGTTGACTTATTACTGCAGAGATCAGCTTCTTCCTGTTATCTGCTATGGAGAAATAGGATATTCGGATAACGTGTCGTTCTGATTTATGTTTTGTATCCACGTAGGGAGATTTCTCGGCAGCCAGACGAGCACCGTACGTAATCGTACTTTCTGCTGTGCCTTTTCAAAATCTGTATGGACGACGATCAAGTGATGGCGTCCTTCACTCTGACTCATTTATATTATTGGAAGAAACTTTTTGTGGCTCCTGTGCGACTTTTGTCATCTTTTGAGCTTTACTATTCGCTTTAATAGTCACTTATTGCTTGTCTTTTTCGATTATTCTGCCTAAAAGTGCAAGTTCGTTCATCATCTTAGTGTCTTTATCAGTAAAACTGAGAATGAGAGTACTTAATATGCTTTACATTTTACTATCCAGGTTGATGCTACTAGAAACAGAAGATTTTCGTCATTAAAATATTTTAATAATGGCTAGGACTAGTGAAACCGCTGTTTCGATAAACTTTTACTTTAGAAGACTGTCGAATTACTAAATTTAATTGGACTTCTATCATGTTGTACTGTTTCTGCTTATTGAGATTTTGCCTTGTTTTGATTAATTGTCCTTAGAATTATGCTTCAGCATGAACCGTTAGCGTGTTCTCTAGGATGTGATTTACCTGTAGCAGTCCAAACTCTTTAAGTGGCATGGTTGCATGGTACTTGTTAATGAATTTTAGGTTCAGTTTCACATGTATTTGTATCGATTTCTTGTTGGTTTATAACTAAGATTAATTATTGTGGCAGGCACGTGTTCCATTATTATGGGCTTGGGAATGGAAGTTATCAAACACAAGCAGGAAGCCTGTCAAACATGGACTCTTTCAGTTCATGCTTTATGCAATTTAACGAATGTTTCACCAATTGTTTTCTTGTACCTCATGAAAGCGTGCTATGCTGCAGGTACCGTTTTTTTTTTTTTTTGGTTTTTGACATAAAAATATGAGATCCATTTCCTTTCAGCTAAGCATGCTATTTTTTAGTTCAGGCTGATTCATTTATTGCTCATTTGCACCGTTGAGTGCTCAGTAATTAATGTGATGACTGATTATTATACATTAACACAGTATTGTCAGTCACCAAGGAAATGTGCATGTAAGCCACTAGTTATCATCAGAAGACGTCATTCTTGCCAAAATAACATCTTCCTGCCGGTTTTGTTGCCTTGTCTTGTCTAGCTACTGGAATATAATCTTTATTTGGGATGTTTGGACTTTGGCTTGCTGATATTCATTGTGGGTTGCCTTTAGAAACAAATTATTGGGAGTATTAAAATGGCAAATCTCAAATCCCAGAGGCAGCCTCCTTGCTTCCAATAAATCATTCTATTTCTTATTGGCTAATTCTGATCTTAATTCATATCTAATCTCCTTGGACTGCCCTTGCAGGAACGTTGAAGGCAACATTAAAATTCCGCATTCTTCAACAGCAGGTCTGTCAAATATTGCATAATTCACCGCAACCTGGAGCCGCTACTTTTGTGTTACACTGTCTCTATGCTCTTCCTATCCTGGGAATCTACTCGGAAGGGTTTAGTCACCTGATTATCTCGGGGCTTCGGAGGTTCCTGAAGAGCAATGTCACTGACTGTCAGGAGGCAAAAGACCTAGCAGCTCAGTTATTTGTGGATATTGTTGGGGGTTTTGTTAACCATGATGATAATGTGGCATTAAAGATAATTGAAGTTTTCGATGTAAGACAGATTAATCTTGAGAATGCCATTCACCGAAGAAACGGAAACAGTGGTCTTAGGTATGGTTCAGCATTGCTGATGCTTGAACAATACATATTCAAGTTTATACAGTCCCAGTCATACATGACAGCTGTCTCTCTACTGGAACACTTCTCTATTCGTCAGTCTGGGCATTCTTTTCTGCTTGATATGTTGGAGAAGAATCAATTCATGGCTGCAGAGAAGTGGGCAAAATTTATGGGCAAGCCAATGTTATGTGTACTTGTGCGAGCATATGTTGACAGAAACAACCTAAAGAACGCCTATCAGATTATCAAGAAAAACAACCTTCAGGAAGACTTTCCCGATGTGTATCATCTCTGTAAAGAAAGGTACTTCACTTCCTTTGTTCTCAAGAGTGCAAATCAGTTGGTTTAACCATAGTTGGTGCTTGACCACGGAGGATGGTGCCTCCAAGTTCACTGTACCTGCTACTCTCAAAAATTGCCCGAGACGGGGGTCTAACTTGGTGCATTGCAGTTCACTCAAGAAGTTGGCAGAAAAGGGTTGCTGGGACATTGCAGAAGCTAAGGCTAAAGGCGATAAGCGACTTATAGAATATCTGGTAAGGAGGGAATTGTAGGTTTATCTCTATATCTAAAATTCATGTGATTTAATTCTTTTACCTGTTTTTCCTTTCTTCACTGGTTTTTGTGCCATATTTTCACCAAATAATCCAATGAAGATCTCATTGGAAAAGTTGTAGATGAATGAGAAATAAACCTCCTTTTTTTGAAATAACGAGGAGATAGCTTAATGTCCAGTCTGCAGCTACCTTCTTTATTTGTCAATGGACTATTTTTTATCTGAGTTCTGCTTTAAGGTATATCTGGCAATGGAAGCTGGTTACTCTGAGAAGGTTGATGAGTTGTGTGATCGGTTCTCTCTTCAAGGTTTTCCTAAAGTTGTAGGTAGGCTAGCTAATGCTCTGAAGCTATTCTTATTACTCAATAGATCAGCAACTGACTATCCTCTGGTGTTTGGTAGAACCTGATGTCTGTGTAGTGCATGACCATCGGTATTTAAACCTTGCTGAGCTTGCCGTCGAAGAAATTGTATGGATTGACGACATTGAAAGATTGCACAGTGCGACATGCCTCATTGAAAGATCTAAAGTTATTGGTATTGACTGTGAATGGAAACCCAATTATGAAAAGGGCAGCAAACCTAATAAGGTAACTCTTGTTATCCAATGATTTATTGGAATTTTGGTTTCCATGCATCAACTTAATCTACCGGCATTATAAATCATCTTGCAGTTAAGACCTCATGGGTGTAAGTGCTATCGAGCAACGTGGAATCCTTGAGATGGATAACTAGTTATATAGAACTCTACTGGAGATCACTTGGTCGTGAATAGTGAAGGAACAAAATATTTTAGTTTCTTGTTTTATTACCATGGCCTGCTCTTCGGTATAAATTTTGTCAAGATGTCATAACTGTGAAGAT
The DNA here is from genome assembly GCA_037672795.1 of Lagerstroemia speciosa. Classification (NCBI taxonomy): domain Eukaryota; kingdom Viridiplantae; phylum Streptophyta; class Magnoliopsida; order Myrtales; family Lythraceae; genus Lagerstroemia; species Lagerstroemia speciosa. Next base: position 164,301 of record CM075288.1, read on the forward strand.
CCTGTGAATATTGTGTATTTGATATGCATTCTACTTCAATTTTGGGATAGATATATCCAACGAGAAATTCCATAAAGTTGGGACCGAGGGTTGAAGTTCAAAGAGATTATTTCAAATAGTTTGTATTTTCCAGGTGCATCATGGTCTTCTGTGAAGATTGATTGCACAAGTTACTCGTTTCAATTTTCATGTCAATGCCGTTGATATTTCAGCCACTTAAAAATTATTTTACTTATAGTTTCTCTAATTACCAGTTTGGTTTTGTTTCAACGTGCTATCTGTCCCCTAATATCCTCAAGGGAAAAAGATTTGGTCAGTGTTAATCTCTTCAATCTCGTATCACCAATGGTACCATCCCTATTAATATCTTTGGGAAGGGGTCCTATTGATGCCAATAATCAACTAATTTTTTTCTCTATATTGTCTCAGGTTTCTATTATGCAGATATCTTCAGAGAGGACAGTCTTCATATTAGACCTCCTAAAACTGTCTGTGGATGCGCCAGACATCCTCGATACCTGTCTAAAGCGGATTCTACAGTCTTCTCGAATTCTAAAACTAGGTATGGCAAATATTGAGAGAGTACACCTCATAACATCAAAGTAAAGGAGGAAGTCATCTGCTTGTTCCTGATGGATCTATTTCTTTGCTTTTCTTCCTGTACCTTTTCAACAATTGCCATTCCAGTACCCAAAAGAGTGGCTGGTTGATGCTAAGCACAGGAGAAAATTCTGATAAAAAAGGATATATTAATATTTACCTTAAAGATACATCATATTGTGCAGCTTATGAAGTTTCAACATATTCTGCTGAACTTCCATTTAAATGGTTGAACTATGTGTTTGATTTTATCTCTGTTCCTCAGGCTACAATTTTCAGTGCGATATGAAGCAGTTAGCCTCTTCTTATGGAGCAATGGAGTGCTTCAAGCACTATGACATGTTATTAGACATTCACAGCATTTTCAAGGAGCCCGGTGGTCTCTCTGGTCTTGCACAGGTAACAAAAGCTTTGTCTGTTGTCTTATAATCTTGAGTAGTTTTTTATTCACATCCATGCATGAGATCAAGAAATTCACATTAAAATAGCGGCTGAATATAGTGCATCCATGTTATTTCTGAACTAGAAAATACTTGGAGCCGGTGTGAATAAAACAAGACGGAACAGCAACTGGGAGCAGCGGCCCTTGAGCCAGAATCAGGTAGCTTTTGTTTTACGAAGTTTTATTCTTATAAGCACATCCACTGTTAGTAAGCTATGACTTAAATTCAGCCTACTGGCAATCCAGGCCATGTCCTAGTCCCTGTCGGGCCATTGTAATTGAGCCTAATTACCATCTGTAGTTGACTGAAAACCATGTTAGTTCTTGTGAGGTGGAAATCTTCTTTGGGCAATATGGTACTCTTTAGTCTGTTAGAGTCCTGAGATATTGCAGATAGATGGAGTCTTCCCCGTCTTGGTCGACTTTGTCCATTGGTTTTGCTATGAATACTGCCTTGAAATGAGCTCGAGCTTAATTCTCTTTCTGCAGATGGAATATGCTGCACTGGATGCCGCTGTACTCGTGCACATATTCAGTCACGTCCGTAACCATTCTCAGCCTGCAGTAGCAGACAACGAGAGACTAGAGTGGAAGTCCCACATTGTAAGCATATGAAATTCTGGAATCTCACCAATTACGACCTGTCCCGAGCACAGCACCTCTCTCTTATCTCCGTATCTGCGCTCTGTTTCAGATTTCGCACATTAATAGCACAAAGAGGTCCAGAGGTGACTCAGGGAGTAAAGAGAAGTGTGCATCCGAGACGGTCGAGGACTAACTGTAAGAAACGTTCCTAGCCAACATTGGGTATATTAATACTTATGTCAGGTGGCGGATTAATTCTTCTTCTTGTGTATAAAACTGAATAGAGACCGAGCTAAAATGAGGCCGGCCATAATTGTTTACCGAAAGAAATGAAATTCGGGCTGGTTGAGGCGATTTTACATTCCTTTTTCCTTTAGCAAATCTCAAGTTCAAATATTTTGAATGAATAACTGTCTGTCAACTGGACTCAAATATATATATCATGCGGTACATTCTAATATAACCATTTCATAACCCTGGAAACAGAAAAGGAAAAACGAAAATAACAGGAGGTCTGTTCCTTATTTCCCAACCGAAAACCATGCACGTCCCTATTTTTCTTGTGGCCTTCTCCCCCTAATTAAAGACAACATTCCCCACCATCCCCAAATCTCTCTCTCTCTCTCTCTCTCACTCTCGAGATCACGATCACGATCTCGGTCGTGCTAGGAGGGCACGCCGGGAGACGAGAGGGATGGAGCCATGGTCGTCCTCCTACCGGTCCTACGGAGCTAGCCAGGCGAGTAATAAGAACGTGGAGATCATGACCGTCCAGAAGGGCGCCGGCATCGTCAACACAAGGTTTGTGGGCAAGTCCCGGGCCAGGCCGCTCGATCTCCTGGCGTTCCCCGCCTCGCACGGCCACAAGAAGAGCAACAAGAAGAAGGGATCCCGCGGCTCGGGGACGTCGTCGTGGTGGAACGACCCCGAGATGAAGCGGCGGCGCCGGGTGGCCAAGTACAAGCTCTACTCCGTTGAGGGCAAGTTCAAGTCCTCCATCAAGCGCGGGTTCCGCTGGATCAAGCACAAGTGCTCCGAGATCGCCCACCGGTTTTAGATCGATGCCGATGGAGGAGGAGGAGCATAGAGGTGGGAAAGAGGAAGAAAAAATGGAAATTTGAGGTTTGGTTTTGTTATATGAACATCGTATGGTTTCCAAGGGTTTCACGTTCTTTTTCTTTTTCTTTTCTTTTCTTCTTTATTTTTCCTTTTATTTTCAATACGACCTATTTTAAAAAGTGTATATTTCGTGTAATGTCGCTAAAATATATTTATATAGAGAGTCGGGTACTTATTTCATGGATTTGAACCAAATTTATTGCTTGCTCGTCAATAATATTAAAAAAAACCAATAAGAGGGGAAAAAAAGGGAAATTGATATTAGTTCATAATCTGCCTATAGGGTGGACCCGTTCAAGGTCGTCTTCATTTCTAGATGGGTTTTGCAGGAACGTCTTCCAAAAGACATCTATTTGAGGAAGGGATTGCTTTTGGATATTAGAAATGGAACGTCGAATTACATCGTTTATAGCCAAAGTGAATTGGTTGAGATGGTATGACACATCTCTCACTTAAGAAAGTTCACGAATTTGAGTCTTATCAATGAAGAGAGTTCACCCTGTAAGATCTTTATCTAAGAGTCCTTTCGGTTCGAACTAGATTAATTATAATCCGTTGGGTTTCCGGATACTGGTGGCTTGAGCTAAAAAAAAAAAAAAGCATAGTTTACAATGAAAATTTAAGGATGTCGACAAGTTCTCTCTATTCTATAACCGTTACGGTGATGCTCACAATAATTTGTTCCGTAATCTTGGCCAACTGGCGTGGCGTCATCTCCCGATGATCGTCACACCCAACGGTTAGATAACCGATGGCCAGAATCATGGCAGGATGCGTCCGCACTAGATTAAGCAAGTAGCATATCACTGTATATTTGGAAAGTGTACAGTCCCGTAAATGATAGTTTCCATAGTGACCGTGCTCGAACATTCTTAATTGGAGATCAAGTTAGAGCCTGCACAGTTCAGGGAGTGAAAATGCACAGCTTTAAAGTTCAGTGACCAAAGATGGAAAGTAATCGAAGTTTAGGGGGCTCAAGCATGTTTCTTCCTCTCCACTCCCTTTTTTTTTTTTTTCCTGCACCATGTAGTATCTCCGGACCGGCCGAAACATTAATATACGGTCGGACTGGGATCATTGAAAAAATTTCCGTTGAACCTCCTAACCTGGGGATCGATTCTGAGATCACCCATTTGAGAGTTAGTGAGTGAACCACTGAATCAACGTCAGATTATTATACGTATAAAAATATTTTCCATGAAAAACTCGACCCAATGTATTGCTAAAAAGCAGAACGTGATGCTCAACTATTATTTGTTATCTTCTGACAGAAGGTATGGGCTTTAAATGGTTATTAGTTTTCTGTATTGATTGAGATAATTCGATAATGCTAATGAAGCAGAGATTCACACGAGTGCTAGGAAATTGGACAGGAAATTTGAGAAAACTATCAATGTTGAATAAAAGTCAATATCTACAAATTCGAGCTATTTTTGTGTATTTGTAGGAAAGAAAAGAATTCTAATAGAATTTAACAATTAAAATTGATTATATATATGATAAAGATATCTTAAAAATCATCTAAAGTGTATTTTAAGAATGTTATTATTGAATAAAAAAATCCCCTATTTTCTTCATCTCTTTTTTCCCAAGAAGAATAATTTTTCCTTGGTATATATCACATGGTATTCAGAGTCCCACATGTCCTAACTAGTTCAAGTTCGAGCTGATCGGCCCACTTAAAGGAATAAAACTCTTACAACATGAATTTTCTCTATTTACATAACCGCAAAGAAGGATCTTGAACTGGAGTCTTATTACAGATCAAGAGGATCCACGAGGGAAAGAGATCTTCCACTAAACAGATCCGAACCTGCACTGATAAGAGTGCATTGCACTTGCGGCTATTGGGTGTTAAATTTCGATAGATAAATGTAACTCTGTACGAGGAAACCTTGACCTAATCACTGGAACCGAGGATACCGTTCAGAAGAAACACGAGCGTGAAATAGTTCGAGCCTAGCAAAAAGAGTGCCCGGACTAGGAATTAAGAAGCTTCCATAGATGCTCGGACATGATCGATGGTAAGCATTTCGGGGTCTGGGAGCCGGACCGAACCAAGCCATCGGTCGTATCGAGGTGGAACTGGCATAGGATCCAAACATGGAGGGGGACAAGGGAAGGGTTGCAAGATTTTCGAAGCACCTCACATGTCTCATTCCCATGAAAACCTAATCTTTATTATTTTGTGAGTTCGGACAATACCATGTGATCTCTTCCCAGTTCCGTTCTCGGATCCGAAATTACGATTCAGTCCCCCCATGAAGCCAGCCCTGTGGGCCCGTGCGGCTGTGTCTGTCAGGTCCGGAGGCCCAAAAAGCCCAATAGTGCGGCTTGGGTGAAGCAGGCCTCCTTCCATCACGCGCCTCGCCGGAGCGTCGTTCTCAAATCCCCAACCCATCGGAATTTATAATACGTTATTTGCTTGAAAAATCACTCTCTATGAATTTTTTTAATCTATCATGAATAATTTTTTTGACTAAAAAATCATGAACTGTTAAAAATTTTTTTAATTTACCACGAACTATACTCTATTTTCCTAAATCAGCAACGCTATTAATTTTATCTGTTAATCACTGATATGTGCCGTTAATTTTACTAGATTGTACAAATGGAGTCTGACGTGGCATCACAAGTGTGGCGCCCATCTGATCATAAAAAATCACAAACTATTGTCGATTTCTCTATTTTATTATGAGGATGAAAGTGCAAATAGATGTTCCATATTTTTATCACAAGATGGGCATCACATGTGATGTTATGTCAGACTCATTTTGCATAATCAATAAAATTAACAGTACATGTTCGTAATTAAACATCAAAATTAAAAATCGTGGTAGATTAAGAAAACGGAGTATAATTCATGATTTTTTGGATAAAAAATAGTTGATGGTAGATTAAAAAATTCTTAAATAGTTTTTATGTTTTTGGGTAAAAAATAATTCATGATAAATTAGAGAATTCTTGAATAGTTTGTGATTTTTCAGGCAAATAACTTATTTATAATCACAACATTTAACATAGTACAGTGAGGTGGGGAATTGAAGAACCTACTTTCTTGATTTATTTTTTGAAGGAATTGAAGTAGTAGTTGCACCTTAATTTTATCTTATTACGTAATATTTGGATTTTCGTAGACACACTGAACAACTGGTAGATGTCAACTGATCTTGTCAACACATCAACAGTGAAGGTTTAATTTGATTTAAGAGTCCAGTGCCACCTAAACCCATGTGTCTTCCAAACTAAGAGTCAAAGAGTACACTTCTAACATATAGCTTAATACAGAATCCATGGAAAATATTTGAACAGGATACTCGATTCATCAAAAGACACCAGAATGATTTTTTAAGCTTCTAGAATTTCGCCCTTGACAGTAAATTCAAGAACCTCTTAATCACCTGTCGAGAAATATGGATAGTGTTTGGATAAGGGTTTCTTATGGATAGCTAGATGGGCACGATTATATCAATAGAAGTCCTGAGCTAGCTTTTACAGAGTTTTCTTTTGTGAAATCGCAAGTCGCATCCCTCACACAGGCATTAGTGAGTTCACCTGTATACATATTTATACATGAATTTATTTGCATGAATGTATGGAAATAAACTCCTCGGTATCAAAAAATGTAAAAGAAACTGTCATATGACAACTTTCCAAATGAGTAAATATTCAGTATATAAGACACATACAATTTATTATGTAAATCTCTCTCAGATATTGATAGGTGTAAAGTTTTTATAGTTTTGGAAGATCAACTTTACACGCGCCAGCATCTGAACTGTGATCTACATAATGAACTCATTGTATATTTACACGCCGAATATTTACTCCCTCCCAAGGTTACAGTTAAGTCATTTTCTAACCTCATAACAGTCATAACCACCAGCAAAACTGAAGAATGCCAACCAAAAAGGGAAGAAAAGAAAAAAAAAAAAGAGCTTTCTTGGAATCAGGGAAGCTGCAAAAAGAAACTCTGCAACTGCTCCTGCAAATTACCCAATAAATATATTTTTCTTAAAATTGACAAAATTATCTTAATTTTAATTAATCAGTTAAATTAATCATTCTTGCAATAATTGATAATTTTTAATTGGATACAGATGCCCGATGCATCCTCTCTTCCTCGGAGCTGCTGCCCGGAAGCTGGGATCCTATGGAGGAGCCACGATCCGGTGCTTCTCACTTGTGACTCACCTCGATGCAGGAGCCAATGATAGCCGCACGATCTGTGTCCCCCGGGAGCCTCATACCGAATCTCTTGAAAAATTGACTTACTAGTTGAAATATTCCAAGAAAAATGTTGGAATCCTAATATTTAATCTAATTAAACAGTAGACAAATCAAATGGAAACTTTCACTTGTACTGTATGATGTGCTGCTTATTAGTAATTTATCTGAGAATTATGTATTTCGAAGGGACCACAAAATTTTTCTCGAGTATGTTTTTTTCCCTCTTGCTTTGGTCCTATGAATAAAAGAAATGGAGAACATATAAGATCGGATTTAAAATCAGGCTTCTTTTCATGGGTGGAGATAACATAATCTTATGAATTGAGAAAATTCACCTTGAAAGAGTTTTATTCCTTAGAGGGTTCAATTTAACTCGAGTTAGATTAATCAGCAGTACTTCAACCTTTAAATATTAATGTTGGAGATCAAGGAAGAGATAAGATGGGCGATGCCAACAACATGATTGGGGTGCATGGAAGCAGGGGTGGGTCACAATACAGGGGAATACTGCCCCCGCTAGAGGGAGAAGAACGTGCCTCCCCCAATGGGGTTGGCGTGTTGAGAGTTTCCAAGCCATCACGCCCTTTTTCTTTTCTTTTCTTTTCTTTTTTTTTTTTCCTTTTCATTGTTTCATATGACAGAGAAAAAAACATTTACGTGATGGAAAATTAAAATTCTCGCATAAAAAGACAAAAATATACGAGCGAACTTAAATAAACAAGAATAAAATGTATATTGGTATCTTGCACGAGACAAAGTCTTTCAGTGAAATGGTTATACCACGTGTCAATGATAATATAATATATTTATCTAATTAAAATATAATATATAATTAATAATTATACAGATATAATTATTATATCATATAATTTCCTTAAAAAATAAAAAAATCCAATAATTAATGACCCCTATTAGATATATACACACACATATATATATAGATGGTGAATTGTGATTCGACGACTATATCACGTCAATACTGCCTATATGGTATAACTATTCAGTTAAAGGCTTTTTACTAGTACGGACAACGGAGGAGAAAAAGGAAGGTAAAGAGGATTAGGATTTGCATTAAAAGAATGGGTTAATTAAAAAAAATAGACAGAAAGATTTAATATAATTACATTTTCCTCAAATTCATTCATAAAAAAATTGAATTAATGAGTGAAATTGCTTTGTTTCTTCCCACTGGTCTGTTTTTTTTTTTCCGTAATTCTTTATTCCTCTCTTTACTTAGTTGTTTATTTATTTATTCTACTGAGAATTAAATCTCATGTTCAATAATTAATAAAAAAATCTTAAGAATAATATGTAATTCAAGGTTAGTCAATTAAAAAATACTAGACATGTACTTATACTACGCACGAAATGATTAAATATATAGTTATTATATCATACTTTTTATATTTTACAATTGTCATGAATAAAAATAAAAGAGTAATTTGCCCAGAAACAAGCACGAACTATTCAAAAATTCTTCAATCTACCATGAACTTTTTTTACTTAGAAAATCACGAACTATACTATATTTTTTCTGGTATATTACGTCGTTAATTTTAACTTTTAACTACTAATTTGTACCATTAATTTTACTAGTTGTACACTAATATGATATCACACATCGCATCCATCTGATTATAATAATAGAGAACATATGTGTGCACTTCCACCATTTGTTTGCACTTCTATTGGCACGTCCATCCTCATGCTAAAATAGAGAATCTGACAATAGTTCATAATTTTTTGTGACCGGATGGATGTCACGTCAAAATCCATTTGTACAATCAATAAAATTAACAATACACATCAACAATTTATAGATAAATTAACTACGTGGTAGATTAGAAAATTTTTTGAATAGTTCTCGGGAAAAAATAATTCATTATATATTGAAAAATTATTGGATAGTTTATGATTTTTTGGACAAAAATAATTCTTGGTAAATTGTGAAATTCTTAGATAATTTTTATTTTTTTGAGTAAAAAAATCCTAAATAAAATATATAATTAAAAAAAGAAAATTAGAGAATAGTCGGTGGTAGCTAGTCTTAAAAGTAATTTCATCATTTTATCTATTTATCATCGCTACTAATTTATTTATTAATGGTATTTTTAAAATTTTAAAAATAAAATTAACTACATTTATCTTCGTATATAATAATAGATAAATTTGATCTTTTTTAATGGAAGAAAACAAGAAAATTACAAAGAGCAAAGGTATTCCATCCACTAATCAACTGAAAGGGCCCAGACTTGGCGGTGCAACGTTTCTTTTCTTCTCCTTATTTCCCAGGCCAACCTCACTGCTCTGTTTCTCCTCTCTTCGCTCCCTCTCTCCCTCTCTCTCTCTCTCTCTCTCTCTCTCTCTCTCTGTCGCGTCACCGGAGTCATCGTCATCCTCTGCATCTCTTGCAGAGCAGCAGAGGAGGAGGAGAAGCGGTCTAGACAGGGAAGGGAAATGGGTCTTGAAGCTCCGAGTTCCACCAATGGCGAAGAGGCAGCCAGCTACAACGTGGAGACCCACCAGACCACCCTGGCATTCGAAGATTTCGACAGTAACTGCTCGACCCCTTACGTCAGCGCACCTTCCAGCCCCGGCCGCGGGACGCCCTTCGGCGGCGGCGGTGGGTACTACTACAGCGCGCCGGCGAGCCCGATGCACTTCGCCCTCACCTCGGGAGCCGTGAAGCTGTTCTCGCAGGCAGCAGTCTGCTCCTCCGCGTCCTCTTCGCCTCCCGACGGCGGTAACATTGCTCTGCCTTCTTCGTCGTCGTTCGAGTTCGAGCTGTTTGGGCCGTCCGGGTCGGGCCACGCCGGGTGGATGAGCTCGGCGGACGAGCTTTTCCTTAATGGCAAGATTCGGCCGATGAAGCTATCCACACACCTGGAGCGGCCACAGGTGCTTGCGCCGTTGCCGGTTTTGGACACCGAGGAAGAGGACGACGTGAAGATTTCCGGTTTCGGGGCCGTGGGCGGCGGCAGGGGGAGGGATCTGAAGCTGAGGGACAAGTCCCTTAGGAGGAGGACGAGATCCATGTCCCCATTCCGGAGCCTACCCTTCGAGTGGAACGATTCTGCTGGGAATCCTCTCCAGGGGATCGATCAGGAGCAGGACATCTCCAAGGTCGAAGCTCCGTCTCCAGAAGCTTCTGGAAATCCCTCCAGTGGGACTTCCTCTGTTTCAGCTTCTTCTTCGAGGTCGAGCTCCGCAGGGAGGAGCTCGAAGAGATGGGTCTTCCTGAAGGACTTCTTACGCAGCAAGAGCGAAGGAAGAAGCAACAACAAGTTCTGGGCCACGATCTCCTTCTCCCCGGCGAAGGAGAAGACAAGGGCCAGCGCCAGCTCCTCCTCCTCCATCCCGATCTTGACGTCGAAAGAGAAACAGGCCGCTCCGCTCGTGGCCGCTGCCGCCGATCCCGACCGGGCGAGGAGGATCGCGGGGAAGAAACCCGGGAAGCCGGTGAACGGGGCGGCGGCCAAGAGGCGGGTCCCCCCGTCGCCCCACGAGCTGCATTACACGGCGAACAGGGCGCAGGCGGAGGAGCTGAGGAAGAAGACCTTCCTTCCGTACCGGCAGGGTCTCCTCGGGTGCTTGGGGTTCAGCTCGAAGGGATACCGCGCCATGAACGGATTCGCCCGAGCCCTGAACCCTGTCTCATCGAGGTAAGAGATCCGCGGCTGTTCTTGGCAAGAGACCCGCAGCTGGTGCCGGCGCCGGCGGGGAGATTAAGATTCAAGGCAATGATGAAAGTGTATAGGGATCTATTTTCCATTTTGACTATCTTGGGTCAATCAGATAAGCATTCTTCGTTTGACAATGATCGCCTGTGTATTTTACTTATCTTCTCAAAGAAATGGTGAGTAGATCATCTTGTCTCCAACCTGGTACCCAGAGATCCATCTGCCCTGACTAATCTAAGTTAATAGCCGGATCAATTCACTGCAGTTTAAAATTCTTCAAATTCGAATTTTCTTCTTTTACAAAACTCGGACACGAGATATTACTTGCGAGACACGGATTTGTTACCATCTCAGTCAGCACTCGGTAATATTGTAATGTTAAGTTTTAACTTGTGTAATGTTAAATTTATAAGATTCAATAGTAAAAAATAATAAATATATAAAATTTTTAATATAATTTTTTTTCTATAAATTTTATAATCAAATATTATAATATGTTGTGTAAAGTCTATGAATCGAAGCCCACCAGTGTCTCTATTGGTATTACTAGAAGGATTACCACGAAGGAAGTTGCGCTTGCATTTCTTTCCATTCTATAAGGGTAGCACGTTACGTATCCAGCCAAGTCGGACATACAACTATCGCCTTGACGATATTCAAATCTGTTGGGATGGCTCGGTGCAGTTTTGTTAACTGGTCGATCAAACCCGAAATTTTGTGCATTTAGGGAGCGGTTCAGTAGGTACTATTATTAGATCCATGTTGAAAATCCACATGGTTTGAGTGACAATTAGTACATCCATTAGGTGAGAGGGGACCCATTATGGACACATTATGATCTTGCTCAACTTGGCCCCTTCCCATTATCTTAATGAATGTTCTCATCAGTCGGTAGTCCGGCAGGCGAAAAGAGGCAAGAAATGACCCTCCAACCCTTATGTCGCCGAGCACCGTCCACGCCAAAAGCATCTCGTTATCGCATCTCTTTTTATGTCGATGACTCGAGGGACGGGCATGGACGTGAGATGACACGGGCTCGAAGGGGTCCGTGGGATGTTGCTTGTCCACATTTTAATGTTGACATGCCAAGAACTAATTTGCTATGAGGAGGATCACATCAAGATGAATTCAGTTGCCTAACAATTATGGGAAGAAGATTTGCAATCTTAAATTCTGGGGTCACGGTGTCCCCTGAGAAATTGACACACGGAGTGAGGGTTTGAGATTTTTGAGAGGGTGAGAGCTCTTGAGATGGACTTGAATGACTGTGATATCTCTGTAAGGAATTGAAATGTATTCTGTGAAAGATCGAAGCTGTCTTCGAAAATGATTTATTAAGTAATAAATAATAATAAATGGATATTAGTGCAATGACAGAAAACTCCATGCTATAACCCAGAGGTTAGAACTTCGATCTCACCATGGAATTAGTGCCCCTTTTGTTTTTCTTTTTAAGAGCCCTTTGCGGTACACTGATGTTACCGTATATTAGCCGTGATTCAGTCACGACATTGCACAATTTTATAAAATTTTCATTCTTTTTATGTTATATCCTTATAATAAACCTACATATCTCCATTATCACAGAAAAATAATAAATCATAACATTATTTAATATGATTAATTAAAAAAAGTAACAATAATCTCAAATTATATTATAGTTTATATCATCGCTAAATGGAAAACCGTGCCCGTTACTAAACTCCTATTTTCCCGTCCAACAGTAAGGAGAGGGTTCAAAGTTATTATTAGCATAACTGTAGGGGGCTTCTCTTATCACAAATTTTGCGGTTATAAAAGAGATCCGTGTGTTCAGATGAGAACGCGGAGATAGGGAAGGATAAACAGGTGCCCAACAAACAAGAGCAGAACCAGGATTCAGGACACCTTAATCACAAATCGAGAATGATACCATTACACCAAATCACTTATCTCGGACTTCCCGCATACCTGTCTTCGTCATCATCTTGGTTGCAGTTGCAGACCAGGCTTTGGCCGCTTCCACTTGGGGGGGCTCCTGTCACCCTTCCCCCCCACCATTTTCAGTTGCCATTCAGGTAAAATCATTTTCACTACGAATCTTAAGTAGTTTTCAGAATCTTTCTTGCCCCCCTTTTTCTTCATGGACCAGCATCATCAAACAACAGTCGTATGACAAATTATTGGTGCATGCATCTTATCCTTCGGGTTCATTAACTCTTGTTTGTGCGCTAAGGGGCTAAAGTCGGCATAATATCATCACCTATCGATCAGGCCACAATGGTAACCGAGATCATTCGGCTCTCAGATCAAGGGGTCTTGAGTGCAATTTTCACCCGCAAAACATTTATTTGTTTTGGTTGTGTGGCACTGTTGATGATGGAGGTATAGGAGAAGCATCTCCAGATGGGTCACCTTGCAAGTAGCAAAAAATTTATTAACCCATGACAATACATAAATGTTTGGCGTATGATATATAACCAGTTTTCACGATTTTCAAGGGTCCACTTTATAAGTATTAAAATTTGAATGATGATTTATATAAATAATTTGTTATGTATTATACGTTCTGGGAGGAATTGTCAATAGTTGATTTAAGCAAAATAAGAAGACTTGGTGCAATTGCACGTACCGTTATCGATCTGCGACGGAAGTATTCTGAATTCAATTCTCACCAGTTGAAACTCTTTATACCCTTATTCTTTTTTTTTTTTTTTACGTTTTCTAAACTGATGTATTATATATATATATACATATATATTTATATATATATAAAGATTTGTGCAGCTGCCCTGCCCTCCATTTATGAAGAGGTACAGGTACTATAAATAAATAAATGAATGAATAAAACTGCGGGCAGATTCACAGTGTGTACAGGACCCATTCTCCTTCAGCTTCTTCTCTGAGCTGAGACGATAAAATGGAATGCTCCTTCTCGCTTAAGAAATGGTCCCCTAGTCAATTATTTCCTGAATGTACGTTTAATATCCAAAAATTTAATAGATTATGAATAATCCGGGCTCGAGGTAGGATTTGTGGCCAGTAGAATTACTCTGTTTACATGACCGGAACTGAAGCCCTGTTTAAGATGGACATATATGTCGAACCATCTCGGCCATTCCACGTTGTTAGGTGACACTGTCAATTATTGTTCGTGGGCTAAATGCCCAAACACAGTGCTGTCCCAAGGAACCAGGAAAAAGGTCAGTCTTCTTCTGAGACTGAACAGAACAGCACAGCACAGCACCCAGGAAAATATGTTGTTACATCAAAATCCACCCAGAGGGCAAGATAAAAAGAGAGAGGGAAGAGCAGCCACTGTTCTGTTCTCAGACTCAGACTCAGACTCAGAGGTTCTGTTTCTTGTTTTTTATCTTTTTAATTTTTTAATTTTGTTTTCTGCACTGAGCATATTTCACTGAGCAGATCAGGAATGCCCTGTGCCTGTGCCGGGGAGAGTGTTGAGAAGAGAGACTCTGAAGTGTCTGCAGAGAATGAGAATGAGAAGGAGAAGGGTTTATTTGTGTGCATGGCATTGGATTGCCTTTTGGCTCTAGCAGCTTGAAACATTTTGATATTACTTTTGGTACGCTTGAATCGAAAAAAAAAGAGAACAGAATAAGTGTATTTAGTCTTTCGTTTCATATATTTTGCCTAACTGCATTCTCGGAAGTCAGGTATGCGCATTCCATCGGGACACATTTTCTTCTTATCTCGGTGGAATGGAGATTCCTTAACAGGAGTTGGGAACGCTCGTTCTGTCATCTCTTGTAAAGCTATTAATTCTCTCTACGCTGAATTGAAGAATTTATATAAGCGGAAGAGTGCTAGGAGACGAGAGACGCGGTGACTACAACTTTTAGACCGACTATTTACGGGCTAAGAGATAATGAAAAATAAGGAAACGGAATAACAAGCGGATGTAAAAAATATAATATATTTTTTATATTTAAACTGCCTTATTTATCCGATACTCGATCTTACTTCCTAATGTACTAAAATCAAATCTTCAACACCTTCCTGCCAAACGTAACCTTATAGTTTGGTATAATCGTATGAATCTAAATGTTAATTTCCCACTCACAAGAAGTCTCCATAGAACGGTTCAGTTGTTGTACAGTAGAGTTTCTTGTGCAGTATGGTGGCAGCATCAAGGACCCATAAATAAATTTAACCAAGATTTATGGACTTTTTTTTCTGAACTCGAATTGAATCCCTTTTGGGTTGTTGAGAAGATATTTTCGGTATTTCACATAGCGAAAAATTCTTCAATTCAGCAACTGAGGTCGTTTCTCAAAAGTTATTTTAAGAAGAACAAGCAGATTGTACGGTCGACTATTAAATTAAATTCTACAATTTCGTATAATATTTTATATGTAGGTTAGGGTCGTACTTAAAAGATAAAAAAATTCAAAATTTTGAAAAAATAAATCGAAACCAACTCGAAAAATCAGGTTTATGGGCCCCGATATACAATTCGCCGTTCCGGTTGGTTTTTAATGCCTAGAAAAACCACATGACAAATTCAGTCCTTGACCCGAAAAATCCAGTGATGCTCGAGATAGACAGAATTCGTAGAAAATAAAATGTCATATTAATAGTTTATATTTCTGTTAGATTTTGACAATAAAAAGAATAGTTTTGATATTTTTAAACTTAAAATTTGCTTTATATATATTAATTAATATACAAAAATATTAATAACTAATAACTATTCTTTGTATAATGACTTTTTATTTTTTAAAGACATTATTAATTTATATAATTATATTAAATGTCCACATCCAAAAAAATCACCTGAAATAATCACATTGTTACTCTAAATTATTCTCGCTGTTAATTTTAATCTTAAAAAATCAGTAAAAAAAAAGTCCGATCCCAAACAACTAAAAAAATTATCCGATCCCAAACAACTAAAAAAATTATCCGATCCGAACCATTTTCACTCGTGGTAGTATGAACAGACGGAAGAGGAACCTTTTTGTCTCCTTGTGTAGAAAAATTTTCCTTTTTATTCTCTCAAATATCGATGAATTGAATAAACAAAAGGCCCCGCCGGGGAGCCTTTCTGCAGGCTAGGAAGCGCGTGGGCCAAGACGCGCAATTGGGGGCCCTACGCTTCTGATCTCGGGATAACATATGCCTGCAGTCGCGACCCATGTGACCGTGAAAAATCCTTCACGTTTTTCTTTCTTTCTTTCTTTGTCCTTATTTATTGTATATTGCTCAATATACAGAATTTCATTAAAATAATTTAAATACGAGTCGGATAATATTAAGAAAATTTTCAGTCATAAATTTTATTCATTAATGTGGCTTGCATGTCCTAAGGCTAATGCATTAAAGTTACGTGACCGAGCGAATCGTTGGTCGGGGCGAAGGTATAGACTGACCGAGCTATGCGACACGTGAGTAATGTCCGTCACTGGGGTCCAAGTGATCGGGTCATGGGATCGAGTGTCCATCGTCAATGTGACACCGTGATGGCTCGACCCTTGACCACAATGCTGTGAGTCCAAGGGGTACTCACACACATCATCTTTTTTTTTTTACTAAAAATTCGTAGATAATCCTACATCGATTGCCACGTACTTGAGGGAAATATAATCATTATAAATGTTCTTAATTATAGAATTTATATTGGATTTTTTAACGTATCATTATGAAAAAAAAACCTTAAAAGATCCTACACTATGATGACGTAATGAGAAAAAATCAATCAAATTTATTTAATTAGTAATAATCATGATAACTGTTCGGGTGATTAACACTAGTATGGACGTTTGTCGCGTTTTGATTAATAGTTCCTCATATCACGAGATAAGATAGGATCACTGAAGAATTTCTTATATCATTATTGATTTCGGATTGTTTAAGATTTTTCCATCCATGTATTAGTTAATTAATCAATTAATTAATTAGATTTTGAATTTCCAATAAAAATTAAATGGGATTTCTTTTTTGGGAAGATGAAAGACCTGCGAGGTT
This sequence comes from Lagerstroemia speciosa, assembly GCA_037672795.1. Lineage (NCBI taxonomy): Eukaryota > Viridiplantae > Streptophyta > Magnoliopsida > Myrtales > Lythraceae > Lagerstroemia > Lagerstroemia speciosa. The sequence continues at coordinate 180,924 of CM075288.1, forward strand.
TGTCGCTGAATTCTAGGGTTTTTATTGGTAGCTTCAAAAGCTTCATTGAACGCACAAACTCCTTCAGTATGTAATCTAATAATATAACAAATTAAGTGTAACGCCAGCCCGGTTTGATGAGGTAGTTCGGTGCATCTTCTCTTTAAAGCAATGTCTCGAATAAAAATAATTTATAACAAAAATGGTATTACTTCTTAGTGGACCGACTCTGGTCGAACTTTATCTATTGACTTAGTAACATGATCTCGAATTTGAATTTTACAAATAAAGAGAACTCAAAATTTGAGCCCTAGATACGGATTAGTTGAAGTCGGAAAAATGTTTACCGTTTTATTCAAATTTTTATTGATTTTATTGATATCACATTTAATTATCTTGTTTTACCAACTTAAAATCCGTCATTTTAATCTCTTTCCAATTTCGTCACCTTAAATAGATTTTCTAGGGTTTCTTTGTGGGTGGCTTTGGATCAAAGTTTTTTTTTCTTTATTTGCACCATACAGTATCCCGAACTAGTTGAAACGCACATCGAGACTAATCTACGGTCAGACCGAGATTCCTGGAAAAATTCCGATTGACCCTTCTAACCTGAAATCGATCATACAATCACCCATTTGAAGGTTCAATGAGGGAAGTTATCGAATTAATGGATTTTGGGTAATGTGCACAAAAGAAAATATGACCGATCATCGGGACTATTGAAAACATGGCACCGGTTGAGATCATCATCCCGATGCAGACTAACATGATGAACTCCACAGGTCTCAACCTCCCTATAAATACGACTAAAACCTCCACAGGCAAATTACAAGCAGCAAAATAGATTCGATTCGAATTTGTTGAGTTGATTTGACATAGAAAAGACACGATCTCAATGGAGAGGAGGAGCTGCTGCTCGGGAAGCTACGGTAGTCAGACATGCGGAACTGCCATTAAGAGCGAGCCTAAGCCGGCCATGGCAGTCACACCCAAGAAAGAGGAGGGCGTGAAGCCGGAGTGCGAGAGCAAGGTGGCAGGGGTCAAGGCCAGGGGGGCTGCTGTGGCTCCTGCGAGGGTTGAGATTTCGGTGAAGAAGGAAGAGCCTGTTGAGGTTAATGTTACCAAATAGACGTATGTGGTATTTTGTTAATAATGCTCAATGCTCTCCTACTGATAAATAAATTAAAAAAAAAGAAATTTTATTATTTATTTTTCAGTGCACCATATGAAGTATTCGTAGGACTTGCATAAAACTTCACAGATTTTCCCGAGTTAAAAGGCCCACAGCCCTGCGCTCCATGAATCCATCCGTGTATATAGGAATGGCAAGTTTAGGCTTGGCCTGAATCAGACAGGTTATTGAGGCCTTGGGAATGCCTGGCCGAAAATCTTAACATGCCGATTTGGTGCTGGACGAATTCGAGCTGGCTCGGCCAAGTAGTTTGACAATACAAAAATAAAATATTTAAAAATAAATTATGGAGTACACAAATAATGTAAAATAAAATTTCCAAAATAAAAAATATAAAAAATGTATTCTTAAAAAGAAATTATCATGTCAACGGGCCGGGTAAGATAATATCTGTTATCGGACTGTATCTTATCGGGCTCCTTTCTTTTCGTGCCGGGCCGGGCCTGCTACGGGCTAATCGTTGATCAGGGAAGCTATAGTTAAGTAGGGTTATGCAGCCGGCGAGGAAGCTTGGTCGATTCAATATAATAAAAGGCGGAAAAAACGATTCATTAATTAAAAAAATATATATTACGTATATTATTTATTTAAGAATGAACAAAATTATTCCGATAAAAAGAAGGATAAAATTATCCAAAGGTAAATTAAAATATAAAATTTCTAGTGAATTAGATAAAATCTCAGAAATTTATCTTTACATAATGTACATTGATAGAGAATTTTATGAAAATTATTTTAGATAATTAATGGATGAAGATTATTTTATAAAAATTATGCTGATAATTTCCTCACCGTATTATTGTAAGATAGGATTACCTAAAATTTTTTCCTCAATCACACTGAAATTTATTCGGATTTTTAAAGATTTCTCCTTCCAGAAGTTAATGAACCGACTGATTAAATAAATAATTAATTAATTAGACTTTGTTTTTCAAAAAAATTAAATGGAATTTCTTGTCGGGAACAAGTAAGAGACCTTTGAGGTCTGCCTCTGAGGCTCTGAATTCCAAGCCAAGTCACTGTTTAATTAAGAGCTTCAAAATCCTTCATTGGAGTATTAAAGATGGTGTAGGTAATTCGATACCTCTTCTTCTTATGTGAGATGTGTCGGGTTCGTGTCTTATGACAAAAAAATAAATTATTTATGGTATATAATATTGCAATATTAAACTTCCAAGCTTACTTAAAATAAATATAAATGTTTTTATTTATTTAACGAGAAATTACAAATTTGCAAGAACAGTTGTACTCATCGTTCATTTCCCAGCTCCATTTACATCTACTTGTAGCAAGTCCAAAGTTCTGCTTCTCGTGATCGGACCATTGATCGTCGAACTCGTAAAACGAAACTCACAAGGCGAATTAAACCAGCAGACAGATCATATTATCCTGCGCTCGTAGGTTCGGTCCTTTCAGCTCAGAGCAGCTTAAACAACAGTCCACCGTGGGCGGCGAAGAACGGGGCGAACACCAGCGACTCCACGGCCATGAGCTTGATAAGTATGTTGAGGGACGGGCCCGATGTGTCCTTGAGTGGGTCCCCGATCGTGTCACCGATCACGGCCGCTTTGTGGGGGTCCGAGCCCTTAGGACCGAGCGACTTGGCGTGGTCGGATGCGCCCGCCTGGATCAATCCGAGTAAGGACTAAGTGTCTAGAAACTTCTCAGGGTGTTCAAAAACTGGTTCGAAACGAATTGAACCGTATCGAATCAAAATAATCAGTTCGGTTCAGTCAGTCCGAGAATACCTCGATGTACTTTTTCGCATTGTCCCATGCCCCGCCCGTGTTCGAAGCCGAGATAGCGACCTAGAAAACGAACAACATAGAAAAACCAACATGACTAACAAAACAGATGTATGCTGCATAGGAGAGACATAGTACTAGGTATCCGACCGGAATTCTCGGTTACCTGAACGCCCGAAACGAGAGAGCCAGCGAGGACTCCGGCCAGGGTCTCGACTCCGAACAGGGTTCCGGCTATCAACGGCGTGAGCATCACCAGAGCACCGGGCGGAATCATCTCCTTTAATGAGGCATCAGTCGAGATCTTCACGCAGTTTGCATAGTCGGGCTTCGCTCGACCCTCCATGAGCCCGGGGATAGTGTTGAATTGGCGCCGAACCTCCTCGACCATCTTAAGGGCGGCGCTGCCAACGCTCTTCATGGTCATGGCAGAGAACCAGTAGGGAAGCATGGCCCCAACGATCAGCCCGATGAAGACCTTTGGCGTCAGCACGTCCACGGAGTTGATGCCGGCCCGGCTCACGAACGCACCGAACAAGGCGAGAGAGACGAGAGCGGCCGACCCAATCGCGAATCCCTGGCACATGAAGGCAGCAGATGCAGCAAAGCGCATTTAGCTCACTCGTGGGAAAAAGAAAAGGGTTCGGGAAGAGCTGAACCAGAAAGAGTCGATTCCCCTCGCATCGGTTCTATTAATATTCGATTTTTAGTAAAAGTGATTTTGGTTACTGATTCAAACCGATTCGGATCGGTTTTCTCTTATATTTTCCAATTTTTATTTTTAAATTAAAACCATTCGATTTGGTTCAAACATAAACTAAACTATTTTATAGCTATTAAATTCTTCGATAATAAACCGAAAAGAATCAAATTGAATTATTTTATTTTTAAAAGGTAAAAATAAAACCAGATTGGCTCAAACTTGATTAAAATAATCGGATGTTTCCCTTAATTCGGACTAAGCATATTGAACTGAATTGAGACGAACCCAAATCGGTTCTTTTGGTTCGGTTTGATTTAAAATCAATTCACCCCTATGTAGCTCGGTGGAACAATGTCCGATAGGTTTCCTAGACCATGCTTAAATTTCGAGACCAATTTGTTACCTTGCCAATAGCAGCCGTGGTATTCCCGGCGGCATCCAGAGCATCCGTCCTCTCACGGATATTGTGGCTCATCCCGGCCATCTCCGCAATGCCACCGGCATTATCGCTTATCGGGCCATATGCATCGATCCCAAGGCCGGTGGCGATGGTGCTGAGCATGCCCAGGGCGGCCATGGCAATCCCATACATGGCGGCGAAGCTGAAGCTCACATAAATGGCAAAGGCTATAGCGAAGATGGGGACGATGACCGACTTGTATCCAAGGGCTAACCCGAAGATCACATTAGTGGCTGCGCCGGTCCGGCAAGAGTCCGCCACATCCTGCACCGGGCTGAAAGATATGGTTCGACCATTAGCAATTTAGCATCACAAGTAAAGCCATGGCATCAAACCGGATGATTTGATGAGAAGGAAAATTCACCTGTATGCGTTACTCGTGTAGTATTCCGTCGTGTATCCGATGACAAGTCCGGCCCACAGGCCGATGGAGACACAGAAGAACAGGTGCCTACACGTAAATGAAGCATCGATGATTATCGATATAATTCTGCTAGTCAGATTCAAACCGATTCGATTCTGGTTTACTTTCAGTTCGGTTCTTTCTGAACTGGTTTTTTCCTTTTCGTTTTTGCACACCCCTAAGTCCGACATAAGAGACAAGGTTGAATGATGCAAAGAAGTACACAATGGCAAGAAGGCATACCAGTTTTTTACGACCTTATCGGTCCCGAAATCGAAGAGGGTGAACTCCGACGGCAGAGACGAGAAGCTAACCATTCCAATCCCGGCAGTCATCAGGACAGTCGAGATGAGGAGCTGACGCTTCAGGGACGGCTCGATCTCGCTCACATGCTTGATCTCGAAGACGTCGGTTGCAAAGAGAGTGGTGATCAGGCAGACCACGATCCCCATCGCGCTCACGATGAGTGGATAGGACATGGCCGAGTAGTCGTGGCTTACGCCGAAGGAAGAGATTGATGCCACGAAGAGGGCTGCACAGGTCGACTCAGCGTAGGAACCAAACAGATCCGAGCCCATCCCGGCAATGTCCCCGACGTTGTCTCCGACATTGTCAGCGATGACCTGCAAGACCATTACCTTGTTACATTTCCACCTCCAGGATCCGACCTGCATCATTGATACTAACAGGAACTGAACATTACCGCAGGATTTCTCGGGTCGTCTTCGGGGATGTTCTTCTCGACTTTCCCAACGAGATCGGCCCCAACATCAGCTGCCTTGGTGTAGATGCCACCCCCGACTCTCCCGAACAGGGCCATCGAAGAGCCACCAAGACCGTAACCGGTGATCGACTCGTAGAGCCCCTCCCAGTCATCGCCATAGTAGAGCTTGAACAGATTAATGGACGCATAAAGAACCAGGAGCCCGTTTGCAGCAAGGAGGAATCCCATCACGGCCCCGGACCGGAAAGCTGTGATGAAGGCCTTCCCGACACCTTTCCTGGCCTCCAAGGTTGTCCTGGCATTCGCATAGGTCGCGATCTTCATGCCCAGGAAGCCCGAGAGGACCGAGGTAAGGGCGCCAAGAAGGAAGGCGACGGTGCTAAAGAAGGCGTTGGCAAGGGCGGGCTTGCAGAGGTTGCCGGGATTGTAAGTGCACGGCTCGGGCTTCGTGCTAAAGCCCTTCACCGAGCCGAGGAAGAGGAAGATGATCAGCCCAAACGCGCCCATGAAGATGCTGAGGTACTTGTACTCGGTGAAGAGGAAAGAAGTTGCACCTGAGAGAGAAGAATAATGCCAGATCAGGACATTTCTCATGTCACTCGCTGCAATAAAATACTAAACCAAGAACATAGAAAGAATAGAAATCTATTACAATAATGGACAGATTGTCAGAATAAAACAATGTCGGAAAGACAAAAATTTATCAGCTAAATGTACAGAATCGGAATCTAACACACAAAGGCAGAGAAGATTCAGTATCTGAATGTTGGGATAGTAACAAAAGAAGACCATTAGAGAAGCCTGCAAATGGAGATTGGTTGTCAGTGCACACCACAGTCAAAAAATCGAAACTCAACTTAGAGAGCAAAGGATGACCATGATAAACACTTTTTTAACTACGAGGATATCAGATAGGGTACAGCAACCGCCCTATTAGAGTAACACTGCAAAAACTGAGGTATAATTCAAGAAGTTAGTGTATTTCAATCTACACCCAAAGAGCATCCAAATGTCTATGACAGATGCATAGAGCGGACCTTACGCTCACCGAACCGCACCTAGAAACATCAGAACTATTGAATCTTTGCTGCTCGTACAATTTTATCAGAGAACAACTTTGTATTTACGACCTTAACTCCCACATTCTGCCTAACACGATCCACTGGGAAGGAGAAACTTTATGATCAGTTCATCATTTTCCGGTTTCCATTCGTGAGATGAAACAGAAAATCTGGAAAAACGGAACCACTGTTTCCAGAAAATAAAAAACAGAACACCCATGACATTCTACGGAGAAACAGAGCCAGGGAGAGATTTACCGACAGAAATGGCGTTCTGAATCTCGGCACACTTGATGACAGCATCTAGATTGTCAACCCCCTCTTCTTCCTCCTCAATAAGCCGGTCCTTGTACCCGTTATCCGCCCCAGAGCCGTCCGCGACACGAACCCGGGACACCAAGAACCACTGCAGCAGAGCGAAACCGATGCCAACGAGAGCCGCCACCGGGATCAGGACCTGCACCGCCGCCTCGCTCATCGAACCCATTTCAGATTCTTCCCTTCACCTCTCTCCTCGGCAGCTTCCTCACTGTTCCTCAGCTTCACAATGTACTTTCAATAAGCTATTGCGGCACGAAAGGAAGGAACTTTTAAACTTCTTCTGAGTCTCTTATCTTCGAGAGACTGCGAGATTTGGGGGCGCGGAGGAGACTGGTTGTTGGAGACTGACAGGTGGGCATCACCTGCGTGATCCAGGACCAGTGGTTTTGAATCTCGGTTTTGAGTTAGCGTCGGTGTAATAAATGTTGATATATACTGCTGCCGGAAACAGAGCAATCCTCCATTTTTGTTGCTGTTTCCGAGCTTTCTCGTGGATGGGAGCCGTTGCTCTGTTTTTTCCTCCGCCCTAAGGTTTTTTCTCGTGGATGGGATCAATGTCGATCGAACCACATTAACCGATTAGCCTTGCCTAAGCCAATTCATTGGAAAAAAAAAATCTCACTATATTGTAATAATATGGTGATGAATAATTAATTAAATTATTTTAATTAGTATTAATTATGACAACTTCTTTGATACATTAATTTACTCGTCTGCTACATTTTAATTAAAAGATAAAGACACCAGAAGTCCTATATATTTGTTGATTCTTACAAGTGAGACCTAAATGTTTGAAAGTGTTAAATCAAGCTATAGTATTGAATCCTTTTTGTCACCTACCGTTACTTTAAACTGACGTGACGCTGACATGGTAACGACAGATGATAGAAATGACTCAATATTGTAATGCGGACAGCATATAAGACATGATTTAACACTTGAAAATATTTAGGACTCACTTGTAAGAATCGACAAACATATGGGAGTCTCAATCCCGGTATCATTGTCTCTTTTAATTAATATTTGTTTATATCATGTAACGAGATAAGATCACCTCAGTATTTCTCGGCGGGGCATGACTAAATTTGTCGCAACCACTCGATCTTATCCCCATTTTGTATGCCTCAATTTAATTTTCTTTTTCTTGTAATGGACTTCGGCTCCTTCGGTTGATTAAAAATTAAAAATAATTCAAAATAAAAACTTAGTACAGTTAATACTACTCTTGCACCGTGACCTAGAGAGATTTTTGGTTTGACTGATCTTACAAGTGGAATTTCGCTTCTAAACGTATGTGCTTCTTTTGTACGAAAATAAAAAATAAAAAAATTAAAATCCTTTAATGTGAATTTACATGAGAGGTTTGGAGACAGCTGCATCCTGACTTCTCGGTAGACTTCACACTTGAGTAATTTCCTTTTTTATGTTACAAATGATGCACACAGATTTAGAAGGGAAGGGAAGAAAGAGAATAATAAAAGGACATATTGAGTTTTAATGATTAAAATCGAATCGACTGTCTTTGGATCTCATAGAGTCAGTAATATTACACGGCCATTCGTCTTTACTATGTATCGTGGACTCGGAAGGAGATAGAGAAAGAGAGGAATAATGTAATACAGTGAGTTCCACGAGAGGTGTGCACTGGCGTAAGGTAGACCCATAACCAATAAAAACTGCCCTCAGATGGGCTCCGGGTAATTAATAAAGAAACAATTTTGACCTGTTCTGGAACACAGAGTGTCTGGAACCGGTACTGGAACTTGTTACAAGTAAAATTAATCTGCGCAGTTAACAATACTTCATAATTTCATCGTTTGGACTGCAATTCTTATGCCATTTATAACACTAATGAATATATCATGTAGTAATACTGGAGTTTGACGTGTAACCAAAATTATAATTGCCAAATCTTAAAAGACTAAAGATATATAAACAACCTTAAATTAACATTTAAAAAAATCATAATAAATTGAGAACAACAATTGATTGGATATCAGACGGACTAAATAATCAGTACTAATACTGATCCCGTGAACATAATACAACTAAAAGTCCAAATAGTCTAAGAAATCTGTATCCGTTAAGGTACAAACTTAAAAATCTCTTCTGACAAGTATTAATCAGAGTGACATCACTAAATCACATAGAAGTGAGTTTTAGACTATTAAGTCACACACGTTGAGTACAGATTAAACACGCAAGTGTTCTTTGTTTATCAATTGACTGAATTCATATTCCCATGCGATCCTCTCCTTTACGTGTCCGTCAATATCTCCTGCTTCTTCTGCTCACCTAAACTGTTTGAAATCTTCCTTTACAGAAGACTACGGGAATTTAATAGGCTTTGTCCCTTTGTGACTTTGTCAAGTCATACCAATCAATTAATACTTATAAAAAAAATTAATATCAATTAAAAATTCTTATCGATAACTGCAACGTAGTTGCCAATTTCTCAACCTATACCAAACTTGCTCTGTAAGGAAAAGAATTATTTCCTTTTTATCAGAACCATTAATTTTCAGAAATCTAATAAGTATTGATTAATTCAGTTCCAGCCGAGATGCCTGTTAAGGGTAAAACTCTCACAGTGTGAATTTTCTTTATTCACAAGACTCGAATCCGAGATCTTGCTCAATGTGATCAAGAATCATTTGATATCGGATGTTTCATGACATCTGCATATCCGTTGCGAGTCACGACGACACGCGTGGTAAATAATTCGGTACATTTTTTTCATCGAAGCATGTTTTTAATTTGTGGGTACGTGGCTCACGGAGTTTCCGACCGAAATTTAAGGTGCGTTTGGTTCGAGTATTAAGTAAATTTTTCTTAAATCATGAGTTAAAACACGAGAGTTTTGTATTTGAGAAAATAAAAAAGTTGGTAAATTTTTATAAGTATATGTGAAATATTGTAATCTTGGTGCATTATTCCAAGAATTTCACGTATTTTAAACATATAAATTTTACTAATTATACTGTAAAAAAATATTAAATTATATAATTCAAATTATAATAAATTTAAAAATTAAAGACTAAAATTCTACGGTGTGAAGTGTATTAAAACACGATAGAATTGTAGATTTTCTTCTTAACAAACAACACATTGCAGAAGAGAAGTCAATGATGTTTGCTTGGCAAGGAAGTTTCTGGCAATGTTTTTGTGTTCAAATTTAATTAATCAACCCAAAAGTAGCAATTCTTGTCTTAAACATTGACTTAAGAATGGAAAAAAAGAGCACGAAAAGTCAAGATTCTTAGATAATTTTATCTGATCACGTAATTTGTGAATACTGATATAAATTGAAGATGCAAACAGCTGAAGTAAAGGGAAATTTTTGTTGCTAGATTTGAATTCCCTAATTTATCTTTTTTTCCCCAAGATTTAGGTGCATGAAAATTTTAAATTGAATGCTTGCTTGCTTCTTCTTCTCTTTTTTTTTTTAACATAAGAAATTCAATTGATCGTAAATAATTCAGGTATGAGTTGAGTCGACAGGACCTCAGTGCTCAATCGAACAGCTCATAGGTATATCCATTATTTATCCTTTTTTTTTCTTAATATATTTTTTGGTGTATGCTACCAGTATCTAGAATTCTGATACTTTCTAACTAGTAAAGGATCAAGTCGGGTTGATCCATTAATGGGTAAAACTTTTTGAATATGAATTTTTTCGATTTACAAAACTCGAACTCGAGATTTTATATAAGGAAAGAAGACCAATCCGTGTTAGTTTTTCTTTATATATTTTTATAAAAATATAAGCTCATCAACAAATAGATTGTTGTCAATTTAGTATTGCACTCCTATAGACCTAGGCAGCTAGCTCATGGGAGAGAATGGGAGATCGAATATGAGATGTGTCTGAATGTCTCGATCGTCTTCCGTATGATGTGACGGTGATTGACCGACCGACACATGTATTCCCGGTCCTCTTCTTGCACGGGATACCAAACTCGAATTTAAATAGGACAGTGAAACTTCTCAGGCAATGGCTTGAAGGGGTCAAGATCAATCAATCCCATGAAAGATCTAGGAATTTGATGAGAAATTGAGGAAGAGAGGGATGTGACGTTGATGAGATTGAGAGATGTTGAATCTAAAGCATGTGATTCTTCTCCTTCCTAGCCAGCAGTTTTCAGCCAACTGTTCATGGCACAGTCAGCTCCCCGAACGACACTCTAAGGAAAATGTGATCGGGACACTGAATATCACCCCCTTGTCGTCGAGCCTGATCTCTGCATCAGCTTCTCCCAGCCGGTGCGATGTACGGATCTAGAAAATTTGTCGAAGACAACGAAATCCGATGAAAAATCAAATGAAGGGTGAAAGGATGTGGCCAGGGTGGAAGAAATAAACATCAGAAAAATTGATAAGATCAGTGAACTCTGTCTAAATTCCCAAAACTTGTCGTTTGTCTCTGTCCTCGTTAATTATTGTGACGGATAGATTTTAGCCTCAAGTTTCCTAGTTTTTGTTCTGAAGATTAATTTTTGACATTATATCATCACAATTTATTTCTACTTTGTTTATGTGAAGATTACACACACTGTTTATTATCTTTTTTATATTTTGAAAAGAGGTTTATTGGTTAACTTGAATTGGCGCCTATTACCTTAAGTAAAGTATTGAACTTCAAGTAAGATCTCGGAACCCACAATTTAAAAATTTGATCCTTTAATGAACCGGCGCAACTCTAAACTACACTGTTTGGGGTTCTATGAACTCGCTGTGAACTCAAAGGCAGCAACCCAGAGGGCACTGTCATAGCCAGAGCTGCAGAGAGAGTAAAAGGCACTTGGGGTTACAGTGATGGCTTTAATGCTAGAACATGACGTATACGACGTAATATATATTTAACACATTGGTGAAATTAGTTACAGATGTCTGATTGGCCTGCAGACCAAATACAAGGTTGCCGGGGAAAACCTTGAATATGCCATATGTAATGAACCTCCTCAGCTTCATCCTTGGAATCAAATGCAAGGTATGGTACTTCTTGGCCTGCAGTTAGAACACAAATGACATTATTGCTAGTAAGAGCTTGACCTGCAAGCTGGTTTCTTGCCATGCGCTTGCAAAGACCGCGCACAGGGAAGAAGCGAAGGTTTGTAGTCGAAGCAAAGCTGAAAACCTCAACCCGGTAGCAAGGATCCATATTAAATGACCTTCAGAAATGTGCACGAGGCAGCTTCTGAAAACTTGACAGTCTTTGATTGTCTGGCATAGCATCAACAAGCTGCCTCTCAGCCTCATCGCGTAAAAGTTCGACAGTCTTGACCAGGACCAAACCGGGCATCCAAGGGTACTATCCTTTTATCATGAATTATGAATTGCAATGCTTCTTCTACTCAGGCTGAATCAAGAGCCCTGGTACTAGCTTCATCTATTGTCAAATCTAGAGGATGGAGGCAAGTTCTTTATTGCTTTGATGCTCTAAATATTGCTAGGGTAATCACCAAGAAGCAATCCCCACCGTGGGATTGTAAAGCTTTGATTCATGAATTTTTAATATCCTCACATTATTTCAATTCTTGGGATTGTAAATGGCAGAGTAGGAATTATAATAGGGCTGCCCACAATCTCTGTAAGTCGAAAATAATGTCTCAGTCCACTAACTTATGTGTTTTTGTGGGTTATCCTGATTTATATAGATTTAGTTTATTTAGGTAGTGTTGTGTGATATATTTCTTTCATTATTATTTACTTATATAAAATAAAATAAAATAAAAACCGGGCATCCAAGAGCGAGACATCCCAGGTTCCCAGTTTACTGAAGTTGTAAACCCATTTCCCTAGGGCAAAGTGCTTCAAGGAAGCTTCAGGTCAGGGGAAAGGCTCGAGGCTTCAATTATTTGGAGCTCAGGCATCTGTTCATTTGTTGCACCGGGATCCATTCTTGGAGGCGACTACTCTTTTATGGTTGTGCCAATATGTGTGTGTGTGTGTGTGTATATATATACTCTTCAGTAACAAACTTCCAGGAGCATAAGAAACATTGATCTAGTGGACCGACTTTCAGGGTTCCCATGTACTGGTTCCCCACCAAAAATTAGCAAAGTGGGAATCAAGTTGGCAGCAAATGGACTTGGGGAGAAGGAATATTTTCATAGAGTAGGAAGAGGAGGCTACAGATACTGAATGAGAGTCAACCAGCTTGAGAGAGAATCATCTGAGAGCATTTCTTTCCTATTAGGAAGACAAAAGAATCTCAAAGTACACTACCACTCTCTTCACTTTCCTTCAGTTTCCTTCCACTAGACAGACAATTTGCCGTCCCTTTCAATGGGCACCTGTCCGAAAGGGCAGGAAGCTTGTCGATTCTTCTACAGATACAAATTCCAGGGTCCGCAGACGCTTAATCAGTTGAGTGGCTCTGAAAAAGGAATCTCCCAATCCTTTCCCCTCAAAGTCACAAATAATTGAAAAGGTCAACCCACAAATAAGGTTCAAGAATAAGATGCGTTGGTGGCCTTATATCTTCAATTTCCCACTTAAAGGAGATCTGTGAGTGGGAGTGGGCGGGGGAAGAATAATTGAACCTCGAGGCAGAGTCCTCTATCGGCTTATCTCTCTGCTCCAGGACCATGACGATTGTAACTTGCAAGTTTGAGTGGACCTCAAACTATAATCACAAGCTCAGAGCAGTGTTCACCTTCTCTCTTAAAGATCAATAGATGTTCCTTCACGGAATTGGCTTGGGCAACTTGTGACTGCTAGGTGGCTGTGACAAGCGAACCAACCTGTGATTGATTGTTGTAAAGGAGGCAATGGTTCAACAAAACCTTCATTGCGAAAATAAAATGTGCTCTTTTGAGCATAATTTTTAAAATCTTCGAGCTGCAATCTTGAGAATACTATATCCAAATAACTTAGCCAAGTTGCTTTGTGCTCCATCTGCAGCCCCCTTGCCACAACAGCTAGGCATGGTTTTGCACCTAATGAATCAAGAATCCATCTTTACCATGATATGGTTCCTCTCCAGCAGTATGACTCCATTTGCATTGCATACGAGCAGGCAGATTCAAAGCAATTACAGCTGCAAATCCTTGCTGGCCCAGGAAGGTAGTGGCGCTCGAAATGTTACCCTTTCTCCAGTCACAGGATGATCGAGTGACAAGCTCTCAGCATGAAGGCAATGGTAGTCGTACACCTTCCCTTCCCATTCATATTCACCCTCATACTTAACATCTCCTTTTATGGGGATCCCGAGATACTGGCAATGGAGACGTATCTGATGTGTTCTCCCACTCCTAGGACTCGCTTTCACCAGAATCTCATCCTTATCCATGTTTGCACCATCGCCATCATCTACCAAAGCTTTTTCTTCAACAACTATCACCTTTTCTTCATTGTTTATTTGTTCAGGCAACACATTGAGCCTCCTTTGTCCATTTACAGACAACAGTTCAAACGAAGTCTCCATGTCCCGCACAAGGGATCCACCCGGGAGGGTCCTGCCTACATCAGATGCAGCATAGACTCGCCATGCCCCAAACTTCGACCGACCATGTCCCGACCTTATGGTGATCTTCTCCCATTTTGGGACCACACCGATGCACAGTGCTATGTATGTCTTCTTCACTTTGTGCTCTGTAAATGCTTTCACGAGCTTAGAAGCCACTCTGTGTGATTTGGTGATGAGCATGATGCCACTAGTGTCCCGATCGAGCCGATTTGCTAGATGGAGTTCAGTCAGGGCTGAGTTACTTCCTGAAAGTGAAAAGGACAGGAGGCCAATATCAATGTCACCACGCTCCCTTGACTGATTATGCCGCACCGACTAAAGGGTGTCTAACAGCAATTCAAACATATCAAATCAATGAAGGACAGGAGCTAACAAAGAGTTTGAGATGAAGTCCTCACTTCAGAGGATTCACTTTCATTATTCTCAAATGGCAAGAACTGAAATAGAATCAGCACAAATTGACTTATGAAAGATGGCATCAGAAAAACGAAATTTATAGAAAATAGAAAGAACGAGAATCATATTCAGATTCCTACATATAATCAGACGGCTCGAATGGCTTCGAATTTCTATGACACTGTCTTCAAGTCCCCTGCTTACATTAACCCTGACCAAGAACATTGGAAACCCGGATTGCAAAATCCATGAATTAGATGTAGAAGTACCTTCAGTGAGTCCATCTAAGTCGGCTGAAAAGCCCAAGTCACCAAGAACATGGGGGACCGATCCGAGCACGCTCTCGCAGTAAATCCCCGAAGGCTTATTGACGGCTATGAGCCACTCGTCCTCGTACACTATCCGGTCTCTTTCGAGAACAAAGAGGCTCGATCTGGAAGAAGCCGACATAGCCCTCGCGAGCTCTACGGGCTTCGATATCGCAGGGAGGGGCGGGGACAGTGGCACGGGGTAATTACTTGGTACTTCAGCGGCGGTAGCGGAAATTGGTTGCCCAAGATGTTGATGGCGGTGGCCTTCGGGCAGTGACATGGCATCCGGGGCGTAGGATAGCCGGCGGGCGGCGGCGGCGAGGGACCTGGAGAAGCGGTGGGCGGCCGTGGAAGAGGAGAGACGGAGACGAATTGTTTTAGCTGAAGACATCCCCGGAGATTCTCCGAATAGTGAAACGAATTTTATAATAGAGTTAATTTCAATCTGACCCCTGAAGCTTGCACTTCATCGCAATTCGATCCTCAGTCAGCTTGGGCATCAACTGGAATTAATAAGGGCTTTTGATTTTGATCATATGAATTGACAAAATGGGTCAGGACCATTTGAATATTTAAATAAAACGCTCAATTCAGCTGATACAAATTAACTTACCCTCACATAAGGGCCTTAAGTACCGACTTACAATATAAATTTGATCAGAATTGATAAAAAGAATTAGGATTCTTTACAAATTTAAGTAAAACGCTCAACTCAATTAATACAGATCGACTCACATTCATATAAGGGCCTTAAATACCTACTTACAACACGAGTTTGATCATCCTCTGCTCCATTGACATGGAGGCTTGCAACCACTTTTCAGTATTTCATGCAGATCGAATGTTCTTAAGCGATGCTCGAAACATGTATCCAGCTGTTCTATCTTGTCTAGGAAATGTTTGACCGATCAGAAACATAACTGGTCCAACCTCTGATCATTTTATGCTGGTAACTGGGTTTTCATGTGAACATGTCTACATTTCTCATTCGAATTGGAGATTTTTCTCGTTTCCCCGGCAGGGTGGATCAGATGGTAATTAGCTTTTCTTATCATATTATGTTCCGCATCTTCCTCTCTCTTAAGATAGAAGACTGCCCCAGAAACAGCGAATCGAAGCTGAAAGGACACTCTGTTTCATGATGGAAGATTTAGGATGCAGATAAAAAGAGCTTCTTACGCAACCTCAAGTGGTCATAGCACATGTCGATACAGACCACCTGCACCTAAATGGAAAGAAAGACCTTATGAAGCCTACCGTTTGGTGAGATTTACTTGGACCTTTCCTCTGCAGCAGGGTACAGGACAAGGTAAAATACCACTCTATAAGAGCTAGAATTTTAACCTGACACCAAGGGACAAGTCAGGCAAACAGTTTCTATGGGGCGTATGCCTCTCAGAGCCATCCAATCAAATGTAATGCACTGATCCCCCAATGTGATGCAACGACCAGAGGCTCGAACTGTGGATCTGACCATGCACCTGTTCAGCTGGGGCAGGATGGACTGGGCTATTTTTGGCAGGATACTCATTTGGAACATTCAAATGCCAGCCGGAAAGAATTATTTTCATTGCTTGATGTAATAAATTGTACAAATCAATAGAGCAGGAAAATGGTGATAATCAACAGGCTTCCTGCAACATTTTGACCAAAGCAACCGGGAAAAGAACAATGTACTTTGTACAAATCTTGCTTCGATCCCAGCATGTGTAGTTTTCCTCTAAAATACAATAGCTTCTATCACTTTGAAGGCTGGTAAGCACAAGCGGGGGGGAGAGAGCTTACTCTTCTGGTTTTGAGTCTTCACCAATTGCAAGATTAAATATCTGACTGTAATCGTCAACAAAGTGAACATCGAGGCCATCCTTCACATTAGGGGAGAGCTCGTCAAAATCCCTTCTGTTAGCTGCAGGGAATATTATAGTTTTCACTTCACTTCTCCTTGCAGCTATAGTTTTCTCTTTCACCTGACCCAATAAATCAGACACATCGAGAGTTGACATCAGCACTTCAAGATCAAATATTACCATTGAAAAGCTTCGAAAAAAATCAAGTAGCATGAGCTTTGGATGTAAATGACTAATGGCTTTGCCATTTTAGTAAAACGCAGGATCATTCCAATTATAAATTTTTTCCTCCTAATTTTCATGAGAAGAACAAGGGGAAAACGTGTCCAATAAAAAACCCCGTGTGTATTATAGAAGAGCAAGGAAAATGGAAAAATAGGAAAAAGGTTTCCAGTACTTCACAAAACATTGAGAAAATTTGCACATAGGAAATTGTTTGCAGTATCGGTCTCAATACATACCCCTCCAATGGGAAGAATCCTTCCCGTGAGTGTTACTTCACCAGTCATGGCAAGATCCTTCTTGACAGGCTTCTTCAATGCAAGGGACAGCATTGAAGTAATCATAGTACAACCTGCACTGGGCCCGTCTTTTGGGGTGGCCCCAGCAGGAACATGGAGATGAAGCTTGGAATTGGCAAAGAATTGGTTATCAGGCTCCTTCTCAAGCAATATCGCTCTAGCAACAGTGTGCGCAATTTGGGCACTCTCCTTCATAACATCCCCAAGCTGACCCGTAACATGTAGTGCCCCCTTGCCTTCGGCCTGCTCAACCTGAGTGGTCTCTACGTATAGAGTGGACCCACCCATTGCAGTCCAGGCGAGGCCCATCACAACACCAACAGGTGTCTGCTGGTAAATACGTTCTGCATGGAAGACGGGCTTGCCAACAAAGTCTTGCAAGTTTGAGGTGTCCACTGTTATCTTATCGAACGTCTCAGTTGCCTCACTTTCTTGTCTTTTCTCAGAATCAACCGGGTCCTGCCAAGAAACAATAAGCACTGGAATCTTGGCTACAGGGAGATGTTCTTAAAACCAAACTGGTCAGTGGACTCAACTGCCGGATTCAGTGATGGGTTTTTTTACAATTTTCGAAAGAACATGGGGCTATCACCCATCTCTCCTCCAGGATTCTCTTCCAGTGTAAGTTACAATCGTAATTTTGAACTTCTCCACAACCATTTTATGGCATTTCCTTTAGAAGTTGCAATATAAGAACGACAAGCCCACAGAACTACAACATTTAGTTGGCCCACGAAACTCTACCAACTAAACTGTCTAGCACTTGCATTCCTTTGTTCAATTTATGCTTCTTGGGATCAACCAATCCCGAAATAGGAGAATCATCTCGTGGGACTTGCGAAACAATGATTAAGGTAAATAAATGTGGACAAAGCTCAAAATTGTCCAGTCAATTCAAGCAGTATTGCTCTTGCACTTACCTTCGAGATTGTAGATTGATCTGCAATCTGCTGGACTTGTTCAGTTCCCATAGAGGCCAAGCTAATTTCTTCACTGCTGCTAGTCTCGACTTTATCAGCTATAATTTGGGAATCACCTTCACTCCTATGCGGACTCAACTCCTTGCGCGGTTCTAATTTGGCTTCATAGGGCTCCGCTCCCTCCCCTTCAGCACTTGTGGGGAGTGCTTTCTGCTCGCCTTGCCTTACAAGTTGCAGGGCAATCTGCATGGAAAGACAAAAAATCTTAGAATCAAAAGAGATAAACATATAAATGGAAATGCTATAAAACATGGAAAATGTTATTGAAAAAAAATCTGCTAAGTAAATTAATAAACATACCTTGCGGTATATCTTTTCAATTTGCTTTTGAAGATTCCGGACACCAGCTTCTCTGCAATAGTTCTCTATCAGAGAAAGAAGAGCTGCATCAGTTACTTCCACCTGGACGAAAAATGAGGTTGACATGTGAGTGTTCTCTTTCGGGTCACATTAAACCAAATTAACGAATCAATTCTGGTCCCACCGGATCATTCCAACCATATAAAGAGAGTATATCCCAATGTGGTCTTTAAATTTTTTTTTCCAAACAGTAAATAAACCTGTATGCCTCTATTATTATTTAAGAAAAAGGAGAAACATATGAAAAGGTTCTGACCTGTTCAGGCTTGATGCCACAAGCTTCTCGTGTAGACTTCTCCAAATAATCCCGGGCAATATGAATCTTCTCATCAGTGATATACCCAGCAATGGCAATTACTTCCATCCGATCCAAAAGAGGATTAGGTATCATGTCCACCACATTTGCCGTACACACAAATAGCACCTGCAAACATATCGCAATTTGGGAGGCCAAAAATAGAAGTCAAAGCAAAAGAAGATGAATCACTACAAAAATCCTAAATAGTAGTCTTTTGGGAGTGTGAAAGAGGCCTTAACTTATCCAATCAATAGCAGAAGGCACTAAGAAATGCATCAAGATCACCACCACAAAACCGTGAAATGACTTAAGTGAAAAATTAAGAACGGTTCTAGGTATCGATTTTGAAGTTGAAGTATGCCACCATATTGGACACAAAATACTCGTTGAATGGACAAGACTGTACCATGCTAAGTTCATGGAATTAAACTGGACTTCGCTGGGTTCTAGTTTAGAGATATAAAGAAATATCATATAGAAACAGATAATAAATTCAAGGGGAAGGGGATTGGCTGAATCAAGAACTGGCTAATGCACTAAAGAACCAAACTGAACCTGCCAGTTCTAAGCAAGAACCAACTGGTTCAGTGGTTCATAAGATTATCCTAACACTCAAGAATCATGCAGTACAAAACCACATTCAGACTGTTCTGATAAGCCAGTCTGATCTTTCATAAACTGTGTAAAACATCAACTAACCTTTGATAGGTCGATGGGAACATCAAGATAATGGTCGAGAAAGTTAGCATTCTGCTCAGGGTCAAGAAGCTCCAATAAAGCACTAGCCGGATCACCAGCATGCCCCCTTCCTAACTGTAGGAAAAGAAAGCCTGTTGAGCAAACAAAAAATAAACATAAATGGTCAGCAATAAACATATCAGATCTGTGCTATACCTTGTCAATCTCATCAATCAGAACAAGAGGATTTGCTGTTTCCACATTTTTCAGACACTGCACCATCTTTCCTGGCATGGCGCCAATGTACGTCCTACGATGGCCCTAATAATTTTTGGAAAAGAAAATCTCAAAGGATATCCAAAGAAACATCTCGCAGAATTATACTGGAGATGGAGTATTAAATTATTTCAAACTGATAGAATCACCTTAATTTCTGCAACATCTGCTAGTCCACCAACAGAAAAGCGGAAGAACTTCCGGTTCAACGCACGTGCAATTGACCGACCTATGCTAGTTTTACCCACTCCAGGTGGGCCAGAGAGACAAATAATTTTACCTGAACAGATGTGAGAACTGTTAGAAATGCTATGGAGATATCATTTTAAAATTTTCAAATTTGAACAGGCAAACATCACTGAAAGACATCTTACAAGGGGGCAATATTGACCTCTGTAATTGCAAAACCAGAAACAAAATATTGTATAATGTCACTCAAAAAAGAATTCAAGGAAACGGATTGATGGGAAAATGAGACTGGAATGATCAATTCAATGGATCCCTAAGCATGGTGTCTATGACAATGCATATAATAGAAAATCTTGGAGTGAGAATATCCACTGGAAATGTTTGGCAAAGACCAACCTTGGGAGGTTCCTCTAAGTTTACCAACAGCAATGAATTCTAAAATTCGTTCCTTGACATCACTTAACCCATAATGGTCTTCATCAAGTATCCTTTGTGCCTGAAGCACATCAAAGTTCTCATCGCTGAAATTCGATCAGTAGAAAAAAGAGATCATACACAGCTTAAGGAGATTATTGAAGAAACAACAGTCCATGGAAATTTGGCATCAGAAAGATAATATCTTTACCAAAAGAAAAAGGACAAAAACAGACCTATAATTTCCCCAAGGAAGTGCAGTCAACCAATCCAAATAGTTCCGAGTCACATTAAATTCACTCGAACTGGCCTCTAGCAGCTGCAGTTTGGTAAGTTCTTCTTCAATAACTTGCATTACATGAGGAGGGATTTTCTCCTTGTTTGGTTCAATCCTTTCGCGGAATTTAGCTGCAGCAACAAAATGAAAAAGAGAAATTCCTTGAAACAATATGCTCTGATCTTGCATTCATGCTTGTGTTATACTCAAATGAAGCCTAGAAATAAAAACATTACACCCTTCCATTTAATATATAGTGCCTAGGTCATAAGCATTTCATGAGGATGCTGATTCTACTGTGTACAGATCTTGACGTTGAATTATTGAGTAAAAAGCATGTAATTTTTAACTTATGCAAAAGAATAGACTAATATTTATTTTCAACAAATTAATTGAATTTTGGCAATCAAACTTTCCATTGACTAGTAAAGTTTACAGCTAGAAACTATTGAGCAAGTACTTCCAACTATGAGCCAGTTAAGAGGCACTGGAAGGAGCACACTCATAAGAAACCAGGAAACATTCTCCTTCATATTGAACTGCTCGTTTAATGAATGAAAACTTCCATCATCAGGAGCAATAAGAATTTCCATATTAGAAAAATAGCCATCAAATATATGAATCTCAACCAATTGGGTGCACAGACCATAATGTCAATGAACTAAATAGCTAAAAGCAAGAAGTCACACAGATAAAGCTCTAATGGTGCATTATCTCAGAACTGTTATGATTTTTGCCAACCGGTGATTCAACGCCAAATTTTCAGCATTAATGCTAATTACTAAAGAACACCTATCCACTGGTTTGAACAGAATTTATAGTTCATTGAGATGGGGGGGGGAAGGAGCAGAAAGAACTACCAGAAAGAGCTGTTTTGTCATCTGTCTCCAATCCAAGTTCCTGCAGTAGGGCATGTGACATTAGCAGTCAATTCAGAAACTACATACCATGAATTTGGAGACAGGCCCATTTCATCAAGCACATGATTTATGCACATTCTAACGATACTCATTTACAGTTTTCACTGAAGGAAAATAGAAGATATGACACTAAAGATAGCAGCACCTTTTTTATGGCCTTGAGCTGCTCATTTAACAGATAACGCCGTTGCTCCCCACTTATCTTTTCTTCAATTGCTTTTGCAATTGACTCCTATATGAATGAACAGAAAAGACAAGATAATTAAAGCATATTATGATCATTGTACCAACATAGTCATTATCACAAAGATAATGATGTACCTGAATTTTACTTATTTCCATTTCTTTCTTCACAAGCTCCAGGGTAAGCTTTAAGCGTTTATACACCTGAGAGCAAAATTTGAAGAATACAAATCCATATTGAGGTACAATGGAGAAAGCGAGCATGTCTAGTATCACATGACTTCCTGCACATTTTTCTGCTTTTCTAGGCTAAAGTTCATTTCCAAGTCTTATTACATCAGATTAGATATTAATAGGACTGGAACTTGAATAGCAGCACATACATCAAGCTCCTCAAGCACTGCCTGGCACTGTAATTTGTTTGCACCAGATATTGCTGCTCCAAAGTCAGCTAACCTTGCATAATTGAAGTCCCCTATATGCTGCAGGTATTCAAAGAAACACTATCAAAATTGTTTCAATTTAGATATGACATTTCCAGCTGAAGCCATTTGTCATCTCAGATAGAGAAGGGAGGACTACCACCTTCGACAAGGGATGAATTTGGAGACAAAGACAAGAAAGTACCTGGGTGTAAGTTTGAACATGATCCCTCCATAAGGAACTTGTCTTCAGAACATCTCTTAGAGTTGATATAACCTCAAAGGATGTTGCCTTTATCACATCATCATCCTTGTCGTATGGCAATTCCTAAAATAAAAGAACCAACAACTGCTGTCAGGTTGATATGTGTCAACTTTCCATCTCAGGTATTGGGTAATAGCCCCTTGCATTTGTTCATAGTGAATTAAGGAGAGGTGGAAATAGAACAAAAGACCAGGGAATAGGTTGACACAACCAGCAATGCCAATGTCTCTTCTCTGAAAGATATAAGCAGACAACAGACAGATAAGAGTACCTTGAGGTGATCTACTTTGACAGTGAGGGGATCATCGCTCACCTACAAAGGAGCCGTAAGAAGTAGGAAATTAATGCTTCACTTTGCTAATATAGCAAACGACATATACTGCCATAGACAAGAAGATTTGAGCAGTGTATCTACTTAAAGGCACTCACCAGCTCAGTTATCCGAAGTCGTCTGTGACCAATGAGAACAACCAGATCTCCTTGGATACTTGATATCTGATATAATAGGAAAAAACACAGCAGAATTCTTATATTCTGGTACATCCTTTTCATTTAATAAGAAACCAAGACGACAAAAATTGCATGTGTGGCATTACGAATACCTGTGCAAGTGTGCCAACTTTATGAAGACGCTCAAACATTTCCTGTCCTTTAACATGTTGGATGCTTTTGTCTGATTCTGATCCATAACCCAAACTAGAATCAGCCCCTGGGTCATCTTGCAGAAGGAAAGCACCAGCATAAGGGGCTTGCCTTTTTCTGCTTTCCTGTAAAGCTGCCAATAGTTTGGGATCCTACAAGGAAGAAATTATTCTGTTTATTGAAATGAAATGTGCTCAATGTGGAAAGTTTCCCATACATTTAGGTTATCAACTGAGTAAAAAGAAATATTTTCAGATAAGCATGTCCCAGAGGCCAGAAGTAAATTGACATTCAAAAGATATATGTCTTTGCAATGTAGCATGCTCAACTTCAAAACCACCCTCACCTTCACGTATATCGGCATGTAAAACCCTGGAAATAATGGTCTGTGAGGCAATGGCAACGCCAATACCTGCCAAAGAACAAACATTTCTCAAGACATGTGATATTGCATCAAGAAAGTAAGAAACCAACAAGAAAACAGGCATTTGCAATCAGCAGAAGTAGACAACATACTACCACCACCACCACCGAGGCAACTTCTCACTCATCTCATTTTATCCAAAATCAAGCAGCACAAAAATCTCACATGAAGTCCTTAATAAGCAAGGAGAAAAATTGGAGATTGAAATCCGGAACGAACAATCCAGTTGAGTATGCTTGTTCGTGATAGAAACTGAATTACTTCAACGCACACATTTCTCTATCACCCAAATTCTAGTCAAACGACAAGTCACAAAGATTGTCACTTGACCCACAAAAATAACACTTCAGTATCAAAGTTACAATTTTTAACCCATCTTCCTCACTGTACGCAACCTAAACCAGCCGACAACTACAAAAATGTCCGTTAAAAACCAACCTTCAGGTAATCTTCGGGCCGGGGGTTCGTTGAGACTATTGCAGAGGAAGACTTCTCGCTCACATCGGACTCGGCTTCTACTATCTTCCCTTCGTCCGCTGCGGTCCCACCGGCCCCATCCCCATCCCCACTAGAGTCAGAGCAGAAAAATACTCTCTGACCTGAACTCGGACTCCTCCAGCAGAGCCCTTGCAGAGAATTCAGCGCCTTGAGCAGGGGGCTGTTCGCCGGCCAGGGGCAGCTGGGAGAAGGGGAGTGAGCAAGGGCATGCTTAGCTCTATTCCGCAGGCACGCCGAGGAGGATATAAGCTTCAACATTGGAGAGGATCTGAATGGAGGGGAGACCATGCCAATCGAGAATCGAGAGATTCCGTGCCCTAATTTGGATTGTGAAGGGACGCCATTGAAGCCAATACCTTGCAGAGTCGGTGGAGAGAGGAGGGTTTTAGGCACTGCAGCAAAGTCCTGCATAAACCCTCGTTGCTCTGCTCCAGAATTTGGATGACGAAACTGCCCCTCTCCTGGGCTTAACCCTGTCCGGCTCTAGAGTAGTTCTAGAGCAGTCTGTGCAAATAAATAAAAGAGTAAACCATCAAAATGGTCCTCAAAGTTTTGACGAGCCATCAATTTGATTCCCAAAGTTTACAACCCATCAATTTGGTCCTCACTATTCACTTCCGTCCATCAATTTGGTCCAGACGTTAAATTGCTGTGACGGAAATCCACGTGGCACCGAGTTGGCAGCTGACATGTACTAATAGAGTCAAATTTTATTTTGAAAATATTTAAAAATACCAAAAAAAGAAACAACACTGTTTAGAGTATTTTTGTGCCTCTTTCATATTCTAACGATACCATTTTGGAGGATTGCGAGTACATGTGTTAGCAGTATTGCATCTCAACAGTAGGAAAAAGAGGTTGAAAGAATCCAGAAGGCAACTAAATAGTGTCGTTATAATATGAAAAAGGACACCAAAATGTTCTAAACGATGTCTTTTTCTTTTTTTCGGTATTTTTAAATATTTTCAGAATAAAATTTGACCTCATTAGTACATGTCAGCTGCCAACTGGATGCCACGTGGATTTCCGTCACAACAGTTTAACGTCTGGACCAAACTGATGGACGTAAGTGAATAGTGAGGACCAAATTGATGGGTTGTAAACTTTGAGGACCAAATTGATGGCTCGTCAAAACTTTGAGGACCATTTTGATGGTTTACTCTAAATAAAAATTAGCGAATAATACGTGCCATGTACAGTAAATATTATCAAATAAAATTAAAAAATAATAAAAATATTATTATACGCGAATTAAATAAATTAACTGAACATTTCCCAACCACGGACTAAGAAAATGTTTTTTTCAATAAATAGTTTCAGATAATTACAATTATGAAAAGTCTGTATATAATTTTAAAATAAAAATTACGGTAGAGAAATGTGGGAATTGATGAGTAAAAGAAAGATCGTTGTAGAGAAAAAGTAGGAAAAGTGGATGAAGTAATAGTTTCGAAATAATCGAAATGACAATAAGAAATTTTGAATTATTGTAGGTACTAAAATAGGGCGGGTGATAGTTTTAAAAATAAAAAAAAATGCCGTCACATTTTCTTGAAATAATAGAGATAATTACCTTAAAAAAAGGTAAGAATTCGAAAATTTTTACGGTTATTATATACTTTAATAATAGTTGAAATTATCATATATTTAATTTTTTTCCATAAAATATCATTCATTGCACTTATCTCCATTAATTTTTTTTTCCATAATTGTTTACATGGAGTGACACGCGTAATATTTTTATGTTAGGATGTGCATGTGTCACGTTATAACGTGAAATGTTTAAAAATAAAAAAAAATTAAAAGAAAAACCAAGAAAAATCGGTAAGACAATAACTGAAGGAAGATTGAAAAATAGATAAAATTAAATTAAATTCAAGAAGTAACATTTTTAATAAGATATACAATTAGGATAAATGAACAAAATAAAAAATAGGCTTTTTAAATAAATTCTTGACAATAATAAAATTAAAATTCAATATGATGTCTCGCGTGCTATCGCATCAAGCGAATAAAATTCATTTATTTTTATGGTTATCTTTTATTTTTAGAATTTTATTAAAAATCTAAAATATATGAATTTTATTTATTTGTAATATCACGTCAACATTATCACGTAGTATAATTCATTACACACAATACTACTCCTGCCAAAAAAGCACAGGACAACATCAATTTGTCCACGACTAGAGGGCATCGGCAAGGGCGAGCTGCTAGTAATGTATAGTCTAAAACTTACTCTCATGTAATTTGATAATATCGAGGTCACATATTATAATATCTCTTATTAATATTTCTATAATAAACTCTTGAACTCGTGCTCTGGAGGACGTCGACTTCTTAAACTATACTAGACCTTTGGTTGTAGTATATCGACGGAGTCAGTGTCGGTACTACTTATTCAATTCGTATAATATATTCGCAGTCGGACACTAAAACCAAAATATTACGTAGCAGGGTACCGAGTCACCACTACTGCTGCCATCATTGGAAAAAAATGGTAACAAAATTTACTGTCTTACTCGTCTTCTAACTCTGAAAGTTAGTGAGTGTCCCTAGGGTGAAGGTCACTCGCGTCTTAAGAAGTGTAATACTCTCTCTACTGTTAAGGAACCAATTCCTTACCACTTGACGGGCACGGCTGAATTGACTCTGGCAGTCGTACGTGTTTCAAAATGGCAAATAAAGTCACGCGTGTTCTTTTCCGTTATACTGTCGAGTCTCTACCGTCGCCTGCCCTTAAAACTTCAAGGGCTAATAAGGAGACCCGATAAAATGGGTACGCCAAATTTGCAATCGTCACAATTGTGAAACAAAAACAACGTGAAAAGAGTCGAAAACGAAAATTACGCCGGCCATGCTTCATGTCCTAAACCAACGCCTGCATCCTGCCCCTCCTTCTTCTATTTAGGTCCAATATTCAAAAATTCAATGAATTTAAATTATTTCAGATTTAAATTAAATCAATTCACTGAATATTAAAATTCTTCTAATTTTTCAAAAATTTATTCTAATTACGAATTTTTATGCTTATAAAAAAATTCAAATTAAAAAATATGTTGAACCTGCTAAATTATCTTCCTCATTTTGGACATCATAAATGCTAAGTAGGGCATAGTGAGAAAATTAATCATTAGTCACAATATTTAAATTGCCTAGTTGCTTATCTTAGCGTCACCTACACGATTTTACCTGTTAAAAATATTTTAGGTAATTTTTGATACAATACGATAGCCCGGCGCGACACGACAGAGTTAGACGGGTTTGAATCAAGCCTATTTAGACGCGAACATGTACAAACGCGATAAATAAAATTGTTTAACTAGGTTTAAACATGTATAATACTGCATGACACGTTTAAACATGTTTATTAAATGCATTCACTATTTATATCTATATACACTCATTTAATACATTTATATATGAAAATTTTGTGATATATAAAATATTACATGGATTGATTAATCTTACTTATTCATTATACTAATTATCAATAAATATTATTATTTTAGTAATCATATCATATATTATTAGAGTATAATTGTACATTGTCAATATTTTACATTAAATGAGTCAATCCGATTTAGACACAGTTTAGACACAATCGTTTAGATATGAATCCGTTTGGACACGAAAAATAAATATTTCATATCCAGATCGTCGAGATTTCTGATCCAAACACGTTTAGACATGAAACATTTAAATACAATACGATACGAAATAGTTTGTCACGGCTAAGTTAAAAAGACACTTATTGAGATAAGAATATTCCCGTGACTCGTAAAGATCATAATAAATCTGCATTTCTTTCCCATGTGGATGTATACCAGTACTCATTATCAGCCTCGTCAGCTGGAACAGGGTCTTGAGCTCGATGGGTCCAGAGATCACGAGAAGGAAAAAGTCCCCGTTTGACTTGGACGTAACTGATATGTGGTTTTATCCTGTAAGAGCGTTTTTAGGAAAAATTAAGAATAACGGGCCTTAGAAAAACCGAATACCTTTACTCTTTTTCCTTGTGTGATCATATACCGGTATTAATCAAATCACGATATGACAGATCGGTGTTGTGGCATTCACACACACAGATATATATATATGTATATATGTATGTATGTAAACATTTTCTTTATATTTAATTGAATTATATGTGATCAAATGATGGTTAGTAATTAGTGGCCAAGAGGGGGCCTCAGATTCAACGTCGAGTAGTCGCACCACCGTTTTGTGGGTAGCCTGGAAATGGCCAAAATGGCCTAAAGAATAACACTTCTTCCAAAGTGGCATTTTCCATGCTTGTCCCATTATCACATATATATATATATATATATATATATATATTGTCACATTAAAATAAAATAATAAAAATACATAAAAAAAAATGGCATGTCATACGTGTCGAAAAAATGTAATTTACCAAAAAAAAAAGTTGTAATTTGGAACATAAGGAAAAATCGATCAAATCATCATGAACAAGCAGATTGATGTTATCGTTGTGAGGTACAATCATTTAAGATTTTTTTCACCCGCAACGCCACGAATCTGTCATTCAGAAGAGTTAATTTCAGTACTCTTAAGATCACTAAACCTTATTGTCATATCCTTAATCTCTTCTTTACATATTTAATTCTTTACGCAATCGATGTTGGACCACAAGGCGGCATGACACCGAATCTATAGTTTCTCAAGCTTGTACGCTTTTAGGTCACGCCAAGTTCTTAGAAAACAAGGAGATTCATCTGTTGGATCGAACGCGTACGACGTAACATTTTGGTGCTCACTAAGATCTCAATCCTGATGTAAGCAAGATAATATATAATACATATCAAATTAACTAAGCCATGAAATAAACGATTTGACGTTTTGTTGTAGCATCGAAAGGAGATATCCGCCCTGTTCCGTACACTTTCTATGAATTTTATCAATAAATATTTAATACGTTATTATTAATTATTATATTACCCTTTTATTCATCAGTAATACTTATTTTTAATTATAATTTAAAATATTTGCTTACGTGTCGAACATTCACTGGTCAAGTTTATTATATCATCTATGAGCTCGGCTCATCTAAAAATTTTTATTATATTATTTTTTTTGAGAATCTAAGGAGTTCACATTGTATAGGTTGCTATCAAAAATTAACATATTTAAGTGCCTTACTAGGGGTTCATAAAAAAATGCAGAGATCTCTAGGTATTCGATCGATTAACAAGAATTCTTCGTGGCATTCTCGTGTGCACTCGCCTCCGTTTGAAATTATCGACAGGAGGATCCTCGTAAGATAAGAAAGGGCTCGATCAGTTCGACGGGATGTGCTGATTTACCCATCTTTTAACTCGGAACTGGAGCGGGTTCGAGAAGGGATTATATCTTATTGTCTTCACCATTGGACCTATTTTACAAAGACTCGCCATGATGAGAAAGGAGGAGAGAATAAGTGCACTTGGATAAGAGAGTTCAAGGGAGGGTAATTTTACTGGAAAAAAAAAAAAGCTAATAAGATTTTAAATCAATAGTGGTAATATCAGATTTTTCGAATTTTTTATATTTTTTAATGTTGATTATTTTGTGTAAAAATATTCTCACCTAAAATATGATCTACACTTCTCACGTCCGGTAAAACGTTCACTCTCAATAACCAATTGACAAGAGATCTGGGTTCGAAATCGAACAATCTTTATCTCTTTATTTCCCCCTTTTTATTATCCCTTTTAGATCTAATAGTCTATTTTGTATATCACATGCCGATGTACGTTTAACATATCAGTAAAAAATAGTTATAAATATCTAATAAATTGTACATACGATACCGACGTAGTAAATTTCAATTGAGTTGTGACATGTATCAGGTGAGCACACACTTGGATTAGTGGGCCCACAATTTCCCCATAAATAATCGGCCATCGGGGGCGGGGATGACAACATTCTTAGCACCTCACCACGGCACATTCCTCCATTTTAAACAGACAGAGAGCTTCGACAGACGCAGAGGAGAGTGGTGTCGACACCGAGGAATAGCCTCAAAGTGTCGACATGGTCTGCCAGGAAGACCCTCTGATCCGTACCATCTTCGAACTCTACCACAAGATCTCCTCCCTCGAGACCCTGAGCCCATGCAGGGAAGTCAACACCCTTCTTACCCAGCTGGTCCGTGCGTGCATCCCACCGCACCCTGTCGATGTCTCGAACCTGTGCTCGAAGGTCCAGGACGTCAGGGCTGAGCTCATCCGGCTCTGCGGGGAGGCTGAGGGGCTCCTCGAGGGCCACTTCTCGGCCCTCCTGGGGTCCTTCGACCGCCCCCTCGACCATCTCGACCTCTTCCCTTACTACAACAACTACCTCAAGCTCGCCCGGCTCGAGCACGACCTGCTCAACCGGCACTCAGCACTCGCCCCTGCCAGGGTCGCCTTCGTGGGGTCCGGCCCGCTCCCTCTCACTACCCTCGTCCTCGCCGCCAACCACCTCCCAGAGACAGTCTTCCACAACTACGACATCGATCCGGCTGCCAACTCGATGGCTCACCGCCTCATCCTCCCGGACCCCGACCTGTCTAGGCGGGTTCTCTTCCACACCGATGACATAATGAACGTGACCACCGAGCTGGGGGACTACGACGTCGTTTTCCTGGCTGCCCTGGTGGGGATGGTCGAGGAGGAGAAGGCCAGGGTTATAGCCCACCTGGCCAAGTACATGGCCCCGGGTGCGCTACTGATGGTTCGGAGCGCACACGGGGCTCGAGCCTTTCTCTACCCTGTGGTCGACCCTTTGGACCTTCAAGGGTTCGAGTTCCTCTCGGTGTTCCACCCCTCTGATGAGGTTATAAACTCGGTGATCGTCGCAAAGAAGAGCGCAGACTCGAACACGATCCCCACGGCCAACGATCCAGCTTTGAACGTGAAGAAGCTGCCTCTTGCCAGCAAGATTTCGAAGTGCTGCGAGATTCAACCCTTCCTCGATCCTCTGAACTATTGCGGGAACATAGCCGAGGACCTTGCCATCGAGGAGAAGTCTTCTTGAACTCGAACTCTTCCTTTTGACGGATCAACTGTTTGTTTGTTTAGTTTTTTTGGGGTTCATTGAGCTATATGTTTTCCTTCCCGATTTGAAATCGACCATGCAGAGATCGATGTGCTTGTGAACGACAGACAGCAACACGACCTGAAGACAACATGGGAGACTGAAGGATCTGTCAGTCATATGTATCTAGTAATTAATTACATGTGTCTCGGACCATTCTAAGGGCTAAACTTTATGCAGCCGAATAACTGGAAGTCCAATGGATTTGAGAGGTCCTGTCAGTCCCACTAGGGGTATGTACGATCATCTTGTCCTGGCGTCTCGTCACAGTATTGTTGTGTTAGGTGGAGATTATCCGTTTTCATCTAGATTTCTAATCGAAAATAATTAGAATATAATCGGCATTTATGGTAATCGCTAAAGTGATTACATGTCTCTATGGATTCGAGATGCTTGATGTATTTATGGAATGATGCCTTTTATATCACCGGAATCTCGCAGATCCAAAAACCTGAACGGGTTAATGAATGAGGCTAAATTCTAATTTTGAATATGAAGTTTTTTTAATTTTATCTAATTTTAAATTAAATTGAAATATTTTTTGTGAGAAATATCTAATATATAATGGTGTATATAATCCTATATAAAAATGTGTAACCGTATGTCATCTTTTTTTGAGAAATTTCTTGATAATATTGCCAGAGTGTGAGAATTTGAAAGGCGTTGCTTAAAATTCTTTTTTTGTTGGGCTATGACAAAGGATATTAATGTGATTCGAAATCCTGTTAATTTTTTTTTTTCAATTATAAGAGAGGTTCCTTAGTGAGGATCGAACTCAGAACTTTTTCATTTTGAGCCGGAGTCTCGCACCTCTCTACTAAGACAACTTCCTAATTAAATCCCGAAAAGTTGCAGTATCCAATTTTGATATGGCAGATTGTTTGTCGTATGTTGTGAATTCTTATTGACAGATTTTTACCACATAATTATTCGATATTTGTATTCTGCATCTTACTTCTCAGATTTTTTCGTTACTATATCAATCAAATTCCGATGTTTTGGCACGGTCCCAGCCGATCATAAAGGATGTGCCTTGATAATATGCAGCAAAGCAAAGAAAGCTTCTTACCGTACGTGAACTTTCTCAAAATGTGACAAGAAGTATTCAATGAAGTGTCATACCACGCAAATGATACTGTCGTGATATATCCATCAAATTAAGATTCACAATTTATTATGTTTTTTTTATATTTTATTAATATTTATATTTTTTTGTAATTAGAATTCACCGTTTATTTAGGGCTTTTTATAATTTTTTAAGAATTTAATAACTATAATTACACGTCAAATTATGATTTGATATGTATCACATCAGTATCACTTACGTGTTATAATTACTCCACTAAGAAATTTCTTGAACTTAACATGCAAAGCTTATCAGTCAAGTGAATGATTTGATTCACTAATGAGTCATATTCCTCAGGTATGAGAAAATTGGCCGAGACAGCCAATTCGGCGCCTTCTAATTCATATCCTTCACGGGCTTCGATTCTCAAGTTCGGATCCACTAGAATCAGGAATCAATGGTCGAGGGTGATCCCCGAAATGATAAAATCTTCGTGACAATTGTCGCCCCTTGGAACCTCAACACTTGAAGAAAATTGTTAAGAAATGATATACATATATATATATATATATATATATTCTAATTTTAAATTAGAAATATTCTGACTTTCTATAATCACATCGTAACAATGATTTTCCTAGGAGATAATCGAGAAATATCTCATATCTTTTTACTTATATTAGGCTTGTACTAGGAGAAAGTCTTTAGTAGAACGGTCATACTATGCACACGATGTTGACGTGGTATATCTATCTAATCAGAACTTAATAAGCAATTCATAATTATACGTTTATGGTTATTGAATTCTAAAAAAATCTTCAAAAATATAATAAACAATAATAAATGGTGAACTTTAAAAGAAAAAATATATAAATATAAAAAATTTATTAAAAAACCCTAATAAATGGTGAACACTAAAAGGAAAAATATGTAAATTGTGAATCATAATTGAATGGATATATCACGTCAGTATTGCCTGCGTGGTATGAACGCTCTATTAAAGACTTTCTCTTTTATAAGTGTCGAACAGAGTCTTGTAAAACAGGGTGAAGAAATTTTCGAGCAATCTTTCTGGTAAATTTCTTGATAACGTTAGGGCATGTGAAATTGAAATATCGGGTTTGTGACTCTTTTCTAAGAGATGTTGTAACAAGACTTGGGTACGGCATTGAGAATCTCTATTTTGATCCGGTGGACTATATACTCCATGCTGCCGTGGGTGCTCCCCTCACGACAGTCTTTATCACATAATTCTAGTGTTTGTACTTATTCCCTTACTTTTTAGTTCTTTTCGCCGCGATGATGCTCGAAATTGTGATGTCTTCATACGGGCACAATCTCAGCAATCGTGTCATTTCGTGCGTCCAAACCATCCACCGAAAATTAGACAGGTTGTCCGATGGATCGAATCAAAAGCCGTAAACCGTACTGACCGTTGGATTATGGCCTTTCGGCGTCGATTCCTTTCAATCATCCACAGCCCTCCCTCGACATTGGCCGCTGTGTTTGGTTTTATTCATGAATGATCGACACCTTCGACACAGGCTTATCAGGATAATGAAGAGAACGAGATGGATATGTGTGGCAGCTAGTGGATTGTAGAGTAGGAATAAAATCCGTGGAAAATTCTTATAAAGTCTTATCTCATCACGTGATATGAGAAAATAAAATAATACCAATTAAACTGTGATAAATTGTGCAAATTGGTATTAATTACACGATCAATTTATCTTAGTTGTTACGAGCCAGAGCAATTTAACTAGTCATTTCTTATCACGTTATCGTGAGGTATGACCATTTAAGTTTTTTTTCCTCTAAATCTGTCGTACTGCATCGCATATGTCACAATTTAATGAGTATATGACGCTCAATAAAGACATATTTATAAATATCTGATAGATTACAGATAGTATACCGGTATATTAAACACCCATTAATTCATATTACATGTGACATGATGGACGGATTCACAAAATTTGTTCAAAAGGCGAACTGCGGGGAACAGTAGCACGACGGATTCAGGATGTGAAAATGACAGTTTAGCTATAAACTATAAAAATCGAGTGAAATACGTATAATAACTTAAAATTTTTCTAGTTCAGGGAGGATGATTGTCTCTATGAACAAATATTCTTAATTTCATGGGTTAATGTCGCCGAAAAAACGACCATTACAAGCAAGACTTTCTGGTAGCCGCACTCCCTGCATCCATCCCGAAGCCGTCGACGCACGAAAGCATCTCTCGGAGAGTTGGAGATAACTCGGCCTGACAGAGCCGCCAATTCGGTCGGTTCTAATGAGGTGGTCTTTGTCATCCACTGCCATGCGTAAAAACAAACTCGAATTCATCTCTGCTGCATTTCAATCATTTGACTTGACATTTGTTTTGTCTCTGCATCTGTTCTTTAACTACATCTGCTGTCTTACTCTTTCTATCCAAAACATATCTCGATTGACTAGATCGGGTCGATCTGATGGCAAAGAGATGATGCTTCCTCGACGAAGAATCGACCCCGAATCACCGTAAAATTTGTGTCGACCATCTACACGACTTGCACGGTCCGACTTATATGTTTGGAGCTACAACAGCGGATTAGTAGGACGAAATATGTTCCATCGAGGACATGTCTCACGTACTGTTGCAGCTTCATGCAAGTAGCTAGGACCCTTATCTCGATCGGAATTTCCTCTCGGTCACGTACGGTCCAGAGAAGTTGAAAATGCTTCATCAATCCAAGTGGTCCATTGATTTGGGACCCATCGCTGTACAAATGCGGCCACCAATAATTAATGGTCTAATTGCTCCAACTATTAAATCTGCCTACTGCACTGATATTGCTTTCGATTTAAGATTAAAAGTTGCTCGATTTAACTCTTATCAATACAACCCCGTGCCTATTTATTTCCCCTTTTACCCTTACACTGCTCCAGAAATTCCTTTATGCCCAAACTGAAATGTTTCATCATTTGAGATATGGGTTTCTCTTGGCGTGATCAATGGATGTGTTTGGCAGCGGTGTATGTTATGCCAAATTTAGCACAGGCAAAAGGACATGGAGATTCAGTGTTGAACAACTTGTATCTTAAAATCCAACGGATCCTAATTAATGCAGGTTGAGTCGGGAGATGAATTCTCTCCATTCACTACCCGTGGAGAGTCCGATTTGCTTTTATCATTTAGAGCAAGAGGTTTAGTCCGTTGATTTTTTCCTCCACTCACAGTATTCGAATATGAATTTCTATCAAAAGAAAAAAAAAGGGATCGAACCAACACAATCAACTCATTTAAATCGCAGGATAAGGCAGAAGATCTAACGAAATATAAACATGTAACCAAGTGCTCGAGCCTCGAGAGTACCTCGACGGACGCTCTTTTTTGTTTTAGCAAATAGTTTTCTAGTTGTCTTTCTTTCAAAATAATATTAACAAGAGCTTAAATGTGACCTCTTAAACATTTGTTTTTTTATATGAATTTCCATTATTATAGTTTATTTGATGAAAAATCAATCTCCCATTGGACAAATAAGATATTAAAACCTGATTTATAAGAGAGCGGGAATCACCATCGTATTAGTTTAAGATTTTAGATTGGATATGGGACACAACCTACTGTGAGCATATGGATATTTTACATGGTATGAGAGCGAGTCGATCTTGAACCCACATCACGCCAGACTAGAGTGTGGAACTTGTGGCCCGTTAAGCTCAAGACTAGAAGAAAAATGTCTTGCTCGAGGCTAGTTTATCGAGTACGGAGAAAAAAAGCTGACTCGTATGTTAACCCAAGGATTGGAGAGAAAGTCCACCTTGTGATAGTTTGTCCTTCTAACTCGAGACCGGAAGAAATACACTGGACTCAATTTCGGTTGTTAATGGTAAGTGTTTAAAGGCACATATCAATTGTGAATAAGTTACGATGTGAGAGCAGATGATGAGAAATTAATCACATAATAGACAAATAAGATATTAAAACGTTTTATAAGATAGTAAGAACTACCAATCTATCAGATTAACTTTTTGGGTTCGATATGAGTCAAATCTATTGCCGGTCAAGTGGATATTTTACATTATTATCAGTGTAATTTCCTAAGAATTTTTTTAATTTTTGTGGGATTTACTTTCTTTATTTTTATTAAATTTCCTTATTTTTAATTTTTTTTTGAATAACTTTATTTTCTTATTTCTAGAAATGTTGTTTTTATTTTTAATTGGCTGAGATGTTCATTGTGGGCCCTGCTTAAAGACTGTCCGTTAAACTCGCATCAACAAACTGATGAAAAATATTAATGGCATTGGACGGTAAGATATTTGTGAAATAAAATGAAAAAAAAAAAACACCATTATATTACACACAAAACATGAAACAAAAGCTAAGATTTTTTCTTGAAAAAAATATAAGCTCTCTTTTGTGACTCACCCTTATGACTATTTTTTTTTATCATAAATAAATTCTTCTTTTTTGATAATTATAAATAAATTCTTCTATTATTCATATTATTTAGTTTATTTTTGGTTGAATGTCAGTTTATTTACTAGAAAACTTATCAACGTAACGAAATTTAAGAGAAGAGTAAAATACTAATAGGTCAAATATGATAACACAACTTATCGAAAAAGAATTATGATTAAATAATATAATAAAAAAAGATAAAATGAAATAAAATTTATATAATATCCCCAAATCCATCCCTGTTTAATTGCTATATAGGAGGCATGACCTTGGACAGCCTAAAGTGCCCGCCATTTAATTTTGGAAATAATTCCCTTTTAATTAATTCTTCCATGCCAAATATAAAAGATACAATGAATTACAAACATGACTATGGAAATGACAAGCAGAAAACGAAATATATATATATATATAATTTCTAAAATTCAAATAATAGTTTTAGGTTTTATGGATCATTTTTAGAATTTTAGTTTGTGGTTTACTTTTTAATGGATTTTAGCATTTTTTTGGGCTTTTTTTTAGAATTTATTTAGGTTTAAAGGTTTTTAAAGAGTTTTTGAGGATTCAATAGTTATATTTTTATATTTTTTATAATTCCAAAATTTAAGGTTCATATTTTTTTCCATAATAACTAGATTTTATCTAATTTTCTACGATGAGTAAAAAGGGTATTATGGTAATGTAATTGTAATAATCTGTTCATTAATAATTATTTTAAATAACAGAAAGTTCATTTTTAGAATTTAAGTTTGTAGCTTACTTTCTAATGGATTTTAGCTTTTTTTTAAGGTTTTATTTTTTTAGGTTTTATCTAGGGTTTAAAGGTTTCTTTTAGAGTTTTTGAGGATTTAATATTTATGTTTTTATAGTTTTTTTTTTATAATTCCAAAATTTAAGGTTAATTTTTTTTCCATAATAACTAGATTTTACCTAATTTTCTACTATTAGTAAAAGGGTATTTATGGTAATGTAATTATAATAATCTGTTCAATAATAATTAGTTTAAATAACAGAAGGTAAATTTTCACTTTTTTTTTATTATTATCGAGTTATAGTTCTCACCGCTCTCATACCGATTTTCGAGCCACAGCTCCTTTATACCTTATACGTGAGAGACTAAATACATTAAAATTTCCTTTGAATTCGATATTTAACTATGCCTTTGGTCAAGGTCGAGTTCAAGCATATCTCGAGATTTTCTCAAGCATGCCGGCCACCCTAACTCGACCGAACTCACTCGCACCCGGGTCCATTAATCCGACCAAAGATAACGCACCAGAGAAGGGTCCCAGGAACCAAGAACACTATCGCTTTAATCTTTACGCTTGATCCTACCATATCCACTGATATCGGTGATATCCACTAATCCAGTTCGAGTCTGGTCGGTCCATTAAGAGATAAAACTATCATAGCATGAGTTTTTTTCGTTTATAAAGATTTGAACCCAAACCCTCTAACTAATTAGGGGAACGAGTGTCTTACTGCTTGAACAAACTCATGTTGGTAGCCCGACTTTGACTGTCCTGGCTAATGCCCTCTACGGACTCTATCTTAGTCGATCAATGATCGATTCACCGAGTCCGACTCACAGTAGCAGTTCTCATAAGGATTGCCACATCAGTCTTTCCCAGATAAAAGTGCATGCATGCCTCCTCCTCCCTCATGCTCTCCGTACACAGTTCTCAAATAATGTTGCTGATGCCATGCTCGAGGAAACCGAACTAGGGAAGGATGGCTGCTGGAGGGTTTCGGTTCCCGACCTTTTTTTGTTTTTATAACGAGAAATTTATTCTTCTCTGGACCAATGAACACTCTATAAGCCCATGCATTTAGGTAAGTCCATGTATGGGTGATCTCACCAAGAATTACGCGCTCGTGGGGATTCTAATCTCCGACCTTTAGGTTCCCGACTTTTAGGTGGTTCTAGGAAGATATATACCTGATGCTGTCACTTTCATTCTGATTACCCGACGCATCTTTTGGGTCTTCGATGATCCCCCGGGTTGCTATCTCGGGATGGATGTGCAGGATCGTTCTTCGGTTGTCTATGACCAAGTTTTCGACACCAAGATTGCAAGTTTCCATGCCTTCTGATGCCAACTCACGCCAATTGTACATATGCTTTCAGATTCAATGCTGAAGTTCTCGGGACAGATCAGATCGAGACTCGCATCACATCGTCGGTTTGTTTATAGGGCTTAACGCTCGGTTCGTGTACTGGTAATTACTGTGATGCTGGAACTAGATAACAAGGTTCACGGATGAGGATGAGCCACACCGATCTCACTGTGGGACTCTGAATAACGCTCGAGGTTTTCTCTTCACCGATGTCGCCACGCCTTCCTCCATTAAAGTGAGCTTCCTCCCCCGGTACCAAACGGGGCATTATCAATGCCTTCGTCCGGTTTACGGCCTGCCTTAGCCTGTTTTACCATGGCAAATGTTGATTTACTAGGCGCGTTTGACGTGATTAATGATATGGTTTGAAGGTGGCTTCAAGGTTTTCTTAGACAAAAGCAGTCTGGCACATTCACACGATCCGAGATCTCATTCTCCTTAGATTCAGTTGCAGACACCTGAACTGAAAAAAGAAAAGTTGTAATAACTTGCCCACGTATGCGTATGAGAAACAAACAATCACTAGACCTAACAGGCAAAAAGAAAAGACTGTAAATCTTTAATTTGTATAATTAATTATGAGTTGTTAAATTAAACTGATGAACCGTTCGATTTTACCGCTTTCTCTACTGTAGTTGGGTAGTACTCTCTTTATCGGTCAACTGCCACCTATCCCACACCTATCTCCATGAGGAATTCATTGCTCTTGGAATCTGATGCCAACCACTTTGATTGAAATTGATGCTCTTCGAATCCGTCTCCATCCACCTGCAAATTTAGGTGGGCCTGGCCTCTTTTTATTCTCAACCGAACACGGACGGTGTGAAATGTCAGACCGATAATTCAATGCATTTCTTCGACGTGACTGGCACCCTTCCCTGGGCCGAGCCAGCCCCTGCTTGAGGTGCGCCCTATCATCGTCGCCTAGGACCGATCAACTTGGCCAGGGGTCATGCTCGACAAGATCGGGCATGGAATCTAGTAAACGCCACATGCTTTTTCTAGCCCATTTGGTTGATTCCTACTTATCATAAGAGCAATAGTCGCACTCACAGGCAGCACCATTAAGGTGTGCGTGGACATTACAAGGATCACTACTACTCATGTTGAGTAGCACGTAACCGTGACGGCTCACGGTGTGAAGCCGACGATAGCCATGAATTCCCAACACACTTGTCACGGGCTTGCTATTCCTATCTTGCGTTCCTTTCCAGTGCGGTCTTAAGAACTCGTCCATAGTAATAACCTCGATAGAGGGGTTAATCGGCGAGTGGCAATTGTTTACCGTGAAACAGAACACACAATCAGAATCGATTTCAGTGCTGTGTAACTTTTCTTCAATCGATTCTGATCGACTGTTACCGAATTTGTCCCTTCTTCCTTGGGAAGGGCTAAGATCCGCCAGAAATTCACCAACCCACAGGGAAAGATACCAGCGGAGGGCTATTATTGGGTAACTACCTCCCACCCCACCGCCCGCCCTCTTAAATTTCGCCATAAATCCTCAACCGTACCATGTGCTCCCAGATCTAAAGCAAGAGGATGCGACATGAGATCCCCAAAATGCCCCTACCTCCCCACCTAAAATTACCAAAAAGGTTTTTGCCTGCCCTTCCTAGTAAGCACTGAGCTAACCTCTTGACACTGACCCATGATGGGTGGCGCCACGGATGAACCCTCAGAGTGGCATTCTGGGTATTTTTCTAAAACTAAAGGGGCAACTGTTCAGCTTCCCTAATATATAAACCAACCAATACTTGATGTCTCCTTCCATCTCTCCAGCATTGATCCTTGATACTATCTTTGAGCTTGAAGATCATACAAGTTGAGAGAACAACATGGCTTTAGTCACAGATGAGATCAAAGCCAAAGCTGAGGTCTACCACGGGGATGAATTATGCCAAATGAAGTCGAAGGAGTTGCTGAAGGAGATCGGCCTCCCGAACGGGCTCTTGCCCCTGAAGGATATGGAAGAATGCGGGTATGTGAGGGAGACCGGGTTCGTGTGGCTCAAGCAGAAGCAGAAGACAGACCACAAGTTCGAGAAGATCGGCAGGCCCGTGTCCTATGCTACCATGGTCACGGCCTACGTGGAACAGAACAGGATCAAGAAGCTCACTGGGGTGAAGACTAAGGAGCTCTTAATTTGGGTTCAACTGTGTGATATTTACGTGGACGACCCTCCCACCGGGAAGATCACTTTCAAGACACCCGCTGGGTTCTCACGATCCTTCCCGGTTTCGGCCTTTGAGCTCGAGGAGGAAGTGAAGGAAGAGAAGGAGAGCAGTGAAGTCACAGAAGCAAATCCAGCTGTGGAAGTCAAGGAAGTATGAGTCTAGAGATGGAAAAAGAAAGCAATATGGTGAATGCTTCATTTATGCTTTCTATCATTGATGAACAGCGTTCCTCTTTCTTGTTTTTGGTATAATCACTTGAATGAAAGAAAATAATTTTGCTTTACATTATAATGCTTCAAACATTTACAGCCATTCCTTGGTTTGGTTGTCTTTTACCTTAGAACACAGACATGAGCATGTAATTTGAGATGCATAGAGGAAAACTTAGATCTGGGAAGGCAAACAATTTCATCTATATAAACAATTTCGAGGTTGCAAAGACATTCATTTGAAGAAGCATTAGCAAAGTTGTTAGGCAAATGATTTAGCAAAAAAAGCAAGAGCTAAATTTGGAGCCGAGCAACATGCCAAGAAAGATCGGACTTCCAAGCAGATGCAGAAGTTAAATTTGGAACATGTTAGAGCAATGTATGTGCCGAGGCAGATAAGTAAAAGAGTGCATAACCACCTTTTGTCACCGCTGATTTAATTCGATATTGTTCATGCTATCTTCAACTCTCTTCGGGTGAGATTACATTCACTTGGCTGAGGAACTAACCTCAAAAGAATGAACTTGTAGCCAGCAATTAGAATAATAAGCCCCTGAGGATCCCTAGAATGGAAGATGGAAGAAGGAATTCTCGAACTATCACCTCCTTTGACTGGCTTACAACTCCAAGAACTGTCAAAATTTTTAGGGTCAGTCAACTGTCAATTGAAAGTCGATGTAATAGAAAATCAAAACTTTACAAAAGGAGCTCATACCTGGGAGGCAATAACCCATTTCCCATCAATCCACTCCTGATGTGGTCTTAGATCAGATCCGTGAAACTCCAGCTCCTCGTTTGTATCTGTGAAATAAACTGAAAACCTAGAATTTCCAAGAACTTTAGATACCACGCCAATCCACCATCCGTCATTGTACAAAGCATCTACCTCCTCAAGAAACTTGAAACCAGAACTCGTTTTAGTTTTGGGCGGACAAGGCCTAATATGCAGTGTATCGATTTCCTCCAAGAGAAATTCTGTATCATCGTTGTTTCTCAAGTTTTGGTACTCCACAAGGTACTTTCCCTTTGGTATCTCCTTTACAATCTTTGCAGAGAACCAGGCACCACGAAACCCATCTTCATCACTGCTCACCTCGACCATTGTCCCCTTTGAGTACTTCTGGTCCATTCCTTCAGCAACCTTCATCGCCTTCGCCGGTGGCTCTATCTATATCAATGTAAGCACAAAGAACTCATTCTAATCCTTACTGAGACAAGCAACTCGAAGTAATCACTTAATCACCAATATTAAACTATCTACCCATGTTTTAGTTTTTAAAACTAAAAGAGCTGAGCTCTCATTGATCGCTCCCTGCCAATATCTTGTGTTTAATTTCACAACGACTTGCTCAGATCTACTAATCGCGTAATCTAAGGATCAAGATAGATAATTCGTCATATCGATTCTTCTACTCCGGTGCCACCCCTCACAATCTAATCTATTCTACAAAAGAAAAGTGCCTTTGCAATTCCGTTGAGATAGAAAACACTTAGTCACCAGTTCCCTGGCGAGAAGTTCGCTCAGTAGGTCATCTGGAAATACTACTGGAAAACTTCCCATCTGATTCTCGATTTATCTACTCCTGAATGTTCTGCGGGGGTACAAAAGCAACTCAAAAACCACTCAAAATCAAAACTACAAATTCGGTACACGAGCAACCCAAAACCAAAAGGCAAAGACAGTGAAAGTTATTGAAGCCTTTCATTCACAAACAGGGAAGGATCCAGAAAATTTGCTTAGGGGACAAAACTTTATAGGAAAGTAACGCGAAGAATCTAAGCAAGCGAAACCCTATAGGAAAGGACTAACGAGAATCCGAGATCTTTTAACCCCAACAATTTTTTCCATGGAATCAATCTACATATAATCGTTTTGAATCTAAAATAGACACACGTGAATCAACAATTACAGGTTTCTACATCGACAATTCGCTAAAGAAAAGTGCTTTTCAATATCTAGTCGAAATTTCTCTCTGAAAAGACTGGTAGGAGGAGGCGAAGAACCAATTTTTGCTGACCTGTTGTTCCTGGTCGAAAGGCGGAACCCAAGCGTTGTTTTTCCACTCACGATGGAGCCTCAAGTCCTCATCTTTAAATGGTATAGACTCTTTCGAAGCCCTAAAGTACACCTCGAACCTTCCTTGCCCTAGCTCCTCGGTGATCACGCCTTCCCACCACCCGTCGTTATAGTACGCGTTCACGTCGTCGCCCTGCTTGA
The DNA here is from genome assembly GCA_037672795.1 of Lagerstroemia speciosa. NCBI lineage: Eukaryota > Viridiplantae > Streptophyta > Magnoliopsida > Myrtales > Lythraceae > Lagerstroemia > Lagerstroemia speciosa. Next base: position 224,202 of record CM075288.1, read on the forward strand.
AGGCTCTCCTCGGTTCACGCGGAGGCAGGGGCCTCAGCTGCCACTCGTCGACCTCCTCCCTGAGCTTCGTTGTCCCGGCCTCATCCTCGAAGAGCTTGTCGAACTGGACTAGGTACTTGCGGGAGGGTTTGATGGCGGCCTTGCCACTTTTTGAAGAGGACGACGACCCTGAGATTAGGCGGATGACGGTGCCGGAGAACCAGGAGCCCCGAAACCCTTCGTCGTTTGAGCAGATCTCGACGGCGGCTCTTGCGCGGAAGGCGGCAGCCGGCGCTGGAGGCATTGTGGAGTGACGACGAGTTGCCGTCGGCGGAAGAGTAGAAGCACTACCGCCGGAGGCCCGGAGCACGTGGGTTGTTTTTTTCCGTGTTTTTAGATTGAGAAAACAGTCACTTTGGTCCCTCAATTTGTACCCGGTCAGTACTTTAGTCCTTAAACATTTTTTACCAACAATTAGGCTCAAACATCCATGTTTTTGCCAACAAATCAGTCCGACCGTTAGTTTGTCGTTCGATGTGTCACTTACGGGGTTAGATTTATACTTTTTTATTAGCAAAATATTAAAACGATGTCGTTTTACTGAATAGAAAAATGTAATGACTGTTTTATCCTTAACTATTGATCATATTTTCAATGAGTATTTTTAAATCAATGGTAATTTGTCAGAAATATGATCAATAGTTAAGTATAACACAGTTATTACATTTTTCTATTCAGTAAAATAACGTCGTTTTAATGTTTTGCTAATAAAAAAGTATAAATCTAACCCCGTAAGTGACACATCGAACGACAAACTAACGGTCGGACTGATTTGTTGGCAAAAACATGGATGTTTGAGCCTAATTGTTGGTAAAAAAAGTTTAGGGACTAAAGTGCTGACCAGATACAAATTGAGGGACGAAAGTGAATGTTAACTCTTTTAGATTTTATAAACAAAAAAAGTAAAATAGTTTAATTTTGTCGATTTATAATACTACATAAGTATATATTACGTGATATATTTATTATATAAAAGATCCTTTTAGTATCGAACTATGCAATAGGTACAGTAGTGGGGCATGAGTCAGGTCAGGTGTGGGTCTATCCCATTTATAAGAAAATTAATGATTATTATATGAAATATAATTTAAAATATGATAATAAATTACATATTTGTAATAGTATAGTTAAATAAATTTAACAAATAAAAATCTTATACAATTTTAATAAAATAGCATAGTTATTGTTTAATTTATTAAGATAAAACTCAAGTAAAATTAAATTTAAAATATATAATAATATAATATAATATAAAAAAGTGATAACTCTGATAATATACTTCTTGCACATGAACTTGTGCACAACTATCATAGAAGAGGGATCTCAAGACGATGTGCCATCGAGGTGGATTTGTGAGAGGCTTTTGACTCTGTGAATTGGTCTTTTCTTATCAATATCCTATCTATATTTGGCTTCCCTCAAAATTTTATACGATGGATTAAAACCTGCATCACTAATATGTGATATTCAGTTTTCTTTAATGGCTCTCTCAGATGATATTTCAATGGAGAAAAAGGACTACGACAGGGAGATCCCCCTATTCCCATACTTATTTGTTTTGAACATTGAAGTCTTGTACTAACTCCTTGATGATGCTGAAAGAAGTAACAGAATCAGATAATATCCTCAATGCAAAGAACTTTGCATTACATATTTGTGTTTTGCGGATGACATACTGATATTCACTGATGGTTCAGTAGACTCACTAGTGGCTATCAAAGAGGTACTCCACCAATTCTATTTAATGTCGGGACTTAAGCTTAATGAAGACAAAACAAAATTCTTTTCTGCAGGTCTTGAGCAAGAGTATATAGAGCAAATAACTACCTTGACTGGCTTCCAACGTGCTTATTTGCCAGTTAAATATTTGGAAGTTCCATTCCTCTAAGCTCATGCTCAAAGACTGTTTTGCCCTCATAGATAAGATCACTGCAAGATCAACAACTGGACTTTCAAGTATCTATCATATGCTGGGAGAATTCAGTTAATTATTTCTGTGCTTGCAAGCATGACAAACTACTGGTGCCTCCACTTCATTCTACCAAAGGCAATTATTAAGAGGATCGAGCAAATCTGCCATTCCTTTCTCTAGAAAGGGGATTCGACAAGGGCAACTAGAAGGACATTTGCTTGCCTAAGGAGGGGGACTAGACATTAAGAATCTCAAAGTGTGGAATACAGCATGTAGTGCGAAGAACCTCTGGCTACTGATTATCAAAGTAGGTTCACTATGGGTTGCTTGGGTCAAAAATCACCTATTAAAAGGCTAGAGTATTTGGAATATTCACCCTTCATCAAATTCAACATGGGTTTGGAGGAAGCTCCTAAAAACTCGAAGCAAGGTTCATCCTTATATCACATGCAAGATAGGCTCTGGGGAAACACTATACTTTTGGCATGATAATTGGGCCCCAACAATCGACCCTTTCATCAATTATTAGCCAGGAAGTGTGCAGAACTTTCCTTCCGTTGGTCAAAGTGCAAAATGTCAGCAATTTTGCATAATGGGGAATGGTCATGGCCTCTAAGCTCACCTTGGGTCACTCTGGAATCCCTATGGACTCGATAAGCACAAAATGTCAGCAATCTAGGACTCAATAAGTTTCTCAACTATGGACAAGCATTTCTGGGCCGGTTCCTACTTCACAGTTCCGAAAGCTTGGAATGAGCTAAGACCAAGAAAGCCCATAGTTCAATTGTCCTTACTGTTATGGTTTAATGGACACATTCCCAAAGTACCTACCATATGTTAGATGGTATTTTTGGACTGGTTATCCACCAAGGACAGAGTCGCTAGATCAAACTCTCATATTTCCTCTCAATGTGAATTTTGTGCACATTGTACTGAAACTAGAGACCGTCTTTTTCTATCCTACCCGAGCACAAATATGATATGACAGGAACTTTTGCTTTTGTTGCAACAAAGGAGATGGGTAAGAGGTTGGGAACAGCAACTGGAAGCTGCTGCTCGAGCTTGGAAAGGGAATTGTCTAGACATGATCATTTGCAAGCTAACCTTCACCTGTTACATATATTGTGTACGGATTGAGAGGAATGTAAGAGTTTTTCAATCTAGGAGAACTAACCTTTCTGTAATTAAAGAAAATATTGTTACGATGGTTAGACTCAAACTAGTTTCTCTTCCAAAAATTATGCATAAGATAGCTACTAGTAGATTTGCTCCTGTATTTAGATTGGGGGAAATTTTGTAAAACTCATTTGTAAAGAAAGCATTAAAGTAATGAAGTTACAATTATAAAAAGAAAATGATAAGGGATAGGTCGGGCCGTGCAATAAGAAGACCTAGACTTGCCCTGCCCTGCCCTGACCCATGCACGAGTCAAGATGGATCCATCCTAATCCAAAGTGGGCAAAGCAGGTCAACGGGCCTAGATCAAAATTGTCATCCTTTCAATGCTTCCATCCTTATGGTGCACATACGAGATAAAAGTTTGAAAAACCAACTCTCGGTGATTAATTAAAACACGAACTTTTGATAGGTAAATAAATTATATAATTAATTATAAAAATATCTTAGAAATATCAATTCCTCTGCCACTACCACATTTGTCACGCAGATAAATTGCGCATCACTAAGAATTTTTAGAGCTCATTACTAATTGGAAATACTTGTCAAAATCCTCCCAGACTTGGTTGTTGGAAAGACTGACAAATGAATTAAACATCACTGATTCACCCAATATTCAGCGGAAAAGTCAAAATTTATTGACATGATAGATGATGATAGCTGAAATGAAGGTTATATTTTACCAGTAATTTCTATAATTTATAATTTAACTTAATTATCTGTTAAAAGCTCAATTTTTTTCAAATGATCTATAGTTTTAAGTTTGTGTCTATTTAAACTATAATTATATTATAGATAATTACCTAAAAATTAAAATTTTAATAGCCTTTCCCGTTTTAAATAAGATCCATAGGCGTTAAATATAAAAGGAGACAGACGGATATATACAGTACGGGGATTAGTATGGACAAGTATCCAACTATAATTCTTCAAGAAACATGACAATCTATTCTCCGCGATCGAACCACGATAATATTCACAAGTAGCCATTCAGCAAAAAATCCAATTACATCGGCATGTAACAATCGATAGAGATCCATCGATAAGTTTGCCGATATACAGTGACCAACACCATGGGAAAAAAGGATCATACCTGTAGCTTATACGTCTCCTAACTGAACGCCGATGCAAAAGGCAAATTGCTCATTTGCTCTTGTTACCATCTCAATGACGAAAGTAAACTGGCAACTATGGGAAAATCATTTTCGACATCTCTATTGTAAGCGTGATTCTCCTATAATGTGGTATTGGTATAAGTTATTCACAACACACTGAATGCTGACTGTATTGTGGAAGAAACCCGGGATGCTATTGTCTGTTGTGCGAATGCCTGGATCTGCTTCTTGGCATCTGCAGGTATAAGATCCCAAATGCTGATCAATACAATGCCAAAGGAAAAATTGGCACTGGACACGATCATCAGACATGAACAACCCACCAAAACTTCCAAGGAAAATAAATGAAACTCTGCAATTAACTTGCAAGAACAGCAAAACTTGTATCACTATCATAACCATTGTGGATATGGTTTTTCCACGTTCCTGTTCAATCACTAGGGAAAATGGAAATTGATGTCACATGCTAAGAGGTATGTAGACTGTTAAATTTCAAGAAACAGGACAAAATTGACAGCACACCTTTGCGGCATTTGGTGAAGCCAACTATATTTGCAATGCTGAGAGTCAAGCACACACCAATCACGAGGAGATAATCAGCTTGAAACCTGATGAGGGAAAATATTCCAAGCACAGCCCATGCAACTGCCTGTGACACAGGAATTCCTTTAGGGAAGAAAAATGGAAACAATGCAGAGCTGAGAGATAAGATATATACTACATGTGCCACAAACTGTTTCAGCCTGTTAAAAATACATTACGACTGGAACATACCAGTTAGGTTCAGAAGATCCATATTTAGAGGCTTAGAGAGATGGTCAAATGCTTACTGTAAGGTAAAGAGTCCACCAGAACAGCCAAGAATCCTTCTTGTTTATTCGGGCCAATGACTAGTACCAAGGAAAGAATAGCACAATTACAAGAGGAGAAAAGAAAAAGAAGATCGACTGGCCATGAGTTTATCAAATCAATGGTTTAACTAACCTCTTGGTCAAGGCACTCAAATCTCCAAACACTTTCACCAAGGTCATTTATCTCATTCCACCACCTCAAACCCACTAGTATACGTCCACTGACATTCTTGACAACCCAAAAGTCAAGAGCGGCAAGAAGAACAGTCACCACAAAAATGATGACAAAGTTACCTATGAAAAGAGCTGATAATATGTAAAATGCCAAGGCCGCAGCCTGCCAAGGCAAGAAGCCATAATACTCAGAAGTGCACTGGACTATACGTAGCATAGCAATGCAGCTGAATTTGTCAACAAAGTCACAACCTTAAACAGAACGTGGAAGAAACAAGTCTTTGGGTTGGCATAGTTTTCCTGTACATGCTGCACAAAATGGAAAAATCATAATGTTCAGAAGGATAAGAACATGACAAGACAAAGGAAATTATAAAAAAGGCAGAATCTCCAGGTTATGAAACTTTGAAAGCAAAAACATGACGTCCCCATTCTATTACTTATTCAAATTTCAAGACTACATAAGAAGCCCTAAAAGCTTTCTCAAGAATTAAAACAAAAACTTCAAAATTCCTCACCATGCCTTGATTTATAAACTTTTCAATCATGGGCAAATCCTATGATGAGAACTGAACTTTCCATACTTCGCACAGAACAAAATGCCTGTCATATTGTGCTGGTGAAAACTGAACTCTAATTCTTCCATATCTCAGATTTAAGCTCATATTTTCTTTCCACCTGCAATGTTTCTCAAGCAGTCCTTCAGAAGGCAAACCTAATGATGACAACTCCATGAATTCAAGAAACCTAGATTTATCCCAAACTGCAGCTCAATAAGATCAAGCCCGTCAGGTTAAATTAATTTTGCACTATAGATAAGGATCTCTAGCTCCACTGGATTTTACTGAACACTGCTGGAAATGAGATCTCCTTTTTTGCGTCTAAATCAACTCACAAGTCACCAATGCCGTAAGGTTAAGACATCTTATTGCAACCACACAAAAATGTAAGCTGGCCACTCCAACATGTAGCTAACAACAAAACGCCAATCTCCAATCAACCAAGCCAAACTCAAGCGCCAGTTGCAGCTCCGATCAAGCATTAAGAACATGTACAATACGAAACAAGAATCGCAAGCGAAACCGATTCACCGCGCAATCAACAGGCAACAAAAAATTGTCGGGAGCAGTGAATGCGAAACAGGTAAACTCACTTGGTTCGGATCCATTTCAGGAGACGCGGCAACCGACAACAGCGGCGAGCAGTGAACGTATTCTCCCGAAACCGGGAAACTTCCTAAGCAAACTACGATGTCTCGCCGCGGTGAAGATTTCTTTCCATGCAAAATTCCCCTGAGAAGTTTGTGTTTTCCGCAGCTTGCAGATCCATGGCAGACGGTAATTGTGTTTTCTCCTTTTCGCGATTTGGCACCCCAAAGCTTTCATAAATTATGATGCAGTCCCTGCTTCGAGTCAAGTGTTGCAAACGGGCACAGGACTCCCAAATGGGCCGACCGGTGGGCCCACTTTTTGTGGACTGGGTCTAATTCTGTCCGAGAATGTTAATGGTAATGGACAAGAAGAAGCCCATTGATCAGGGGCTGTCAAGGCCTAGATGGATATGACAGGGGATTAGACGGGCTGAACCGAATAAGTTTCGTGTGTGAAAGTAGCAGACCCCTTTAGATTCGGTAAATAAGAATGTTAAAATTGGTTTAGATCCATTTAAACACAATTAAACCGGTCGAGTTAATTATTTTAACCATTGATTATGCGGTTAAACACAATTAAGCGTGTTGCAAGCGACCCGGATAGGGAGGAAGAATCAATCAAATTGTTTTGATTAGTATTAATTACGGCAATTGCTCGAGTGATTAACACTAATTTACTCGTTTATCATATTTTGATTAATACTTGCTCACCCTATGTGGTGAGGTAAGATCAACTAAGAATTTCTCCTGATAGCCGCCGATGAGACACCTCCTCTCCCTCCTCTGATGGGGTTGCTCATTCTCCCTTTTAACCTTCACTATTTTTTTTATGTGTTGAACTTTTTCGAATTTTTAATAATAAGATGATATAAAGAACTAAAAATTGAAATATCAAGCAAGAGACTGAGGATTAAATCCGATTCAAAAGTAGATTTACGACGAAAATGGAAAATGAATGAAAGGATGGGATCCAATCCAACATATTCTCTGTATACCTATGAGGACGAAATCAAAGGGAAGTTAAAAAAGACGAGGTGTAGAGCATTTCTATGGAGAGGGAAGAATGAAGCAGCTAGAGAAAATTGGGAACATAGGAATAAAAGATGTCCAGGCTTGGAACATAGCTTGTGCAACAAAACTAATACGGTCCCTCTTCCAAACACGCAGGTTCACTTTGGGTAGCTTGGATTGAAGCTTATGTGACAAAAGGCTCCAGTTTTTGGGCTATAAAAATACCCAGCCTCTGCTCGTATTCTTTAAGGAAGTTGTGCAAACTAAGGCTGCTAGTATACCCTCATCTGAAACATGTAGTGGGGAATGGTGAGTCTACATCATTCTGGTATGATAACTGGTGCACATCATCTAGCCCACTACTTGTCCCAAGAGAGAGAACTTATGGTACTCCCCTTAATGCTACGGTGGCTGAAGCTAAATCCATCATTGATAGATGGTCGGGCAACATCAGAGAGACAAGGCGGGAGGAAATGCGTGACATAGTACAAAGCATATGCCTCGAAAATACAAGGCCAGATCAAACTCAGTGGGGTTCGAACAAGCCTGGAAGATTCACCATCAATGAAGCCTGGGAGAGCTTGAGGAATAAAAGTACTAAAGTCCCTTGGTGCAAGCTCACATGGTCCATGCCAAGTATTCCCAAACATGGTTTCATTTGCTGGCTGGCCACGAGAAACAAATTAGCCACGCTAGACAGAGTAAGTAAATGGAGCATTGGAGTAAACACAACTTGTAAACTCTGTGGCATGGAAGAGGAAAGTTGAGATCATATCTTTGTTCGATGTGCTTTCAGCATGTACGTTTGGCAACGCATTTTGTAGGTGATGGAAATCAACCGATCTGTGGGAGGATGGTCATAGGAGTTTGCAGTGAGCAAAGCAAAAGGTAAAAACAATTAATGCCATTCTACACAAATTATTGTGACAAGCTTACACTCATTTTATATGAAAAGAAAGAAATTGTGTAATCCACAACCAGGAGTGTCCATCAACGGATCGAGTCTTGGCTGTCATTGGAGATACAACCCAAGGACGGCTGCTGGGGCTTGCCGACCTGAGTAGGCGGGTAAGGAATGAATTCCAATGGAAGAAGTTGGCAAAATGGGGTGTATTTGTCCATGATTAGCAGCCACTAGTGCAGTGCCTCTGTTGTTTTATAAAAAGGAGGGGTTCTCTGCAATTTTATTTCCTACAAGTGATATGGGCCTGCGAGCCTATGCTTTTTGGGCTTGTATGCCACTTCTTTTTGGTAAATGGGTAGGTGGAATTAGGGGATTAGAAGGTATCCCTTGCTCTGTAAATGCCTGAGATAAAGGTTGTATATATGTCCATTGAAAGTGTATAAAAGAGCACAGACTTACTTGATTAAAAAAAGGGTAGAATAAAATAATATATAAATAAAGATAAAATTAATTAATTCTATGTAATGCTTTTCGTATTTTTCTAAGTTTAATAGCAAAATAATCAAAGATTTTAAGTATTTAATAAATGTCATTATCCTTTAGGTGCGGTCTTCTTTGGGGACCAACCAACTGCCAATAGCAAAGCTGGCCGACATGTGTTGGTCGGTGGTGACGGTGGGGGGATTAAGCGGATAAAAACCTCAGAGAATTTAATTCAATAGATAGGTGGTTGGTAGGTACGTAGATAGATGGATGCAAGTCACCATTAAGCTATTAAAAAAATTAAATATTTAACAATTTTTCAAGAAACAAAATAATGAGAAGGGGAGAAGGGGAGAAAGTAGTATTAATACAGTTGGTACTGCTCTCATCATGTGACACAGGGGTCTTAGGATTGATCTCACTCATGAGATTCTCGTATTCTTTTTATCCCCATTCGTTCTGCCTTTTTTAAGCTTATATATCTTCTTTATATACTAAAAAAATAAAATGGAAACAAGGGATCTGTAAACAATCGAGCAATGAAAAAAACTCTTCCATGCATCCAAACATGGTTGCTGCCTCTGAGTTTACCCTACCACGTGCATGTGATTATACGCGTGCACGCATGATATTAATCGAATAAAACTCAGATATCCAACGATATAAAAAAAATGGATTGCATCCGGTGTCCAAGATAGTAAGTCGTCGAAGCGAAGGGCGCTGCCTTTTATCTAATACTGAGCAGGTGGGATTCCCTGTCCCCTTGACGACGAGAGGGTATATTGTGTCACGGTGTCACTGCATGCCATTAGTATTTACGTGATGACGCTGACAAGTAAAGTTTTTAGTTATTTTTAAGATTTTTTTTATAAAAAAATGTAAAAGTCTAGAAAACACAACTCTAAAAGTAACTGAATTCTGTTAATCGATATTATTATATAAATGCTATTATATAATAATACTGTTTCAATACTGTCTCCACCTTGACACCTCGGGCTAATGGTAGTTGGTGAAGAGGTTAATGGCAGTTGATTTGTCGGCTCTAGAGATGGATTAGAGTCAAAGTTGTTATCACAATCTTATCCCATGATCTTGGGGTCTCATTCAAAAGTTCTCTTGCAATATATTAAGGGTGGGCCCATGTCGGACCAATCAACATTTGCAAAAAAAAAAAAAATAATAAATAAAAATAAAAGCCAAGACTAGATGATGCTTACTCCCAGATAAAAGCTTTCATGCAGTCTTTTATATATATATATATATATAACCAACGTATATCCGAGTATCTTCCGGTCCCGACTAGTGATGATTTCGACACCTCTTGCTCGTGGCACACTCAATAACGCACAAATCACGTGTGCCGGGTAAACCATAAAAGATTCTAATAGATTTAAGAGGGCTGAAAAACCCCTACCCTCCAGCGTGCGTCCATTGGGTTCCGAATTTGAAAAGGCAAATTTGACCTCCCAGCTCCCTACCACGGCGCTGCCCGCTGGAAGGCAAAAGCTTTCGTGCAGTAGTTGTGACTGACATGATATTAAAAGATTCCGAGCACTATTCGTCGAAGAGATTTCTTCTGTCCTTATATTGCTTTCTTTTCATGTAACTTGCAAGTCTCGTATACCCTTTTGTAATTAAAAGCATATACAAAAAGTATTCTCCCATGGAAGATTTGATACATTTGCTTTGCTCTGAATTCGACTTCGACCGGTAAAACTCTCACATCTCTTTTAATATGCACGACATAATATCTAGAAGTGTGATAAGTTAACTGATGCAGGCTTGATTTGATCGGCCAAATGAAAAGTAAGGTCTTCCATCCATTGGCAAGTTTTGAATTGCAGGTGGTGTTAGAGAAAAGTAATCATGCCGAACCACTTCACAAGACCCATATTTGTTCCCCACCATTTTAATCACCTCTTCCTTATAGCTCAGTCTCAAGAAAAACATATACTCTATCAAATGTCAACAACATGATGTATCGGGAACGGATTTAGGAAAGTGTACGGAAACAATAACCTCTAAACTCGAAAAAACTCGTGAGACCTTATATAAAATTTACTGATTTTATTCACATTTTTACTAAATTATATTGAAATCAATTCATTTTTAATATATAGTTTTTTTAAATTTCGCAATCCTTTAACTTGATTTTCTAAAACTATATCGTAGCCACTAGTTGCTTGATTCGTAGGTTCTTTTGCTGGAACCACAAAGAACAGACGCGTAAGCAGATTATGTGGGACCCATACCCAAGAACATAATTTAAAGAACAGGTGTGCATGGGCAGAATCTCGTACGTGGATTACCATGCAGAATAAACCGCGGACTGCCACGTAGCTGGATTTTAGCAGTTGGCTATGTGGGGGGCCACGTGTCTCCCTGGTACTCGCGGCCCGATTTCTTGCGGGTTTCGCGGTGAGATCCCGCTGCACCACTGGAGATTTTCCTTCTTGTCGGCGGGCGTTGGCCGGTGGAAAATGGCTGAATTTAATTCTTATATTTAATTCTTAGTGGAAAAATGAAATTTAATTCTTAATATTTAATTTCTTTAGAAGGTTCTACGGCTGAATTTTATTAAACTAACAAATGATCCTTACTACGATTATTATCGAATATAATTAAAAATAATAAAATGTCATTATGTGCGAATTAAAGAGATCAATCAGACCGTGAATGATAAAATGTACAAAGATATTCTTGTAAAATAACATCCTATCAACGAATAAATTTAGATAATTGTGGTAGTAAGAAAATTCATACACAATTTTAGAATAAAAATTTTCATGAAGAAAAAGGATAGTTAGTGAAATAACTGTTTTAAAATAATTAAAATGACAGTAAAGAAACCGAAACTATTTTATAATTAAATTAGGATGAATAGTAGTTTTTTTTTTTAAAAAACCCAAAACTACCCACTTCTCACATTGGTAAAGATAATTTAATCTGATAATTTATTATTAAGTAATTAACTATTAATAACAAAAATAAATAATTCAATAATCATTTTTATGACTTGGTTAACGTTGAGCAATTGAAATACAGAATTTTCCTAATTCTTTTGTTTTTAAATTTTTTTCTAGAATTAATTTAATCTTCAATTTTTTTTCCTTAAAAGGACTCATTTTATTTATTTTATTATTTAAAATTAAAATTGGATGACATAGTAAAAAAATTAATAAAATAATGAAGATTAAATGTATGCGTAGGTTGAGCACCAATTATCAAAGAGAGCACCTTTTATATTTCCTTTTATAATAAGAGGAATTATCCCTCTGGCCGATAACAAGCGGATGATGCCAAGTTTGCCCTCCTCTCTGCTAGTTAAGTGTTCGGATACCCAAGAAATAATGAGCACAATGTCTATGTAGTATCACGAACAAATTAAATTAAATTATTTTTTCTTTTAAAGTTTTATTAAAAAATCTTAAAAATAATTGAATATTATTAGCTAGTGACATCACGCCAGCACTGTCAAATGGTACACTCGTTACACACAATACTCTCTCGAGAAATAGAGGGAAGAAGGTTATGGGAAATTAATATGCTGATCTTGGATGGTAACAGACAATGCAAGGGAATATAGAGTTATGTGACACAAAGCCGTGTTAAAAGGCATATGAAGTAAAATAACTGAATTGAAAATATTGAAAACAAGTTGTACTGATTGTCGGAGGCCTGTGACAGTTACAGTGTTCTTAAAGCTAATTCGAGCCCCTCTCAGTCATGCTGAGAAAGCGTTGACGTCTGTCTCCCAGAATACAACGGTGTCAGAGTTTGAAGCAGAGCCGAACACTTTGAACTCCTCGAGCAAAACCGAACAGATGCAGTGCACCATTGCGTAAAATAATGCACGGAGGGGGGGAGCCTCGGACACTGGTCCTAAATTTAGAAAGGGTGGAGTAGTACTGATTTAGTGGCTTTAAATGAAGAATTAAAGGCGTGAATTGGCCCGGCTTGACCGAACCATTAAACATTAAACCGGGCATTAACTGTCCAGTGAATGTGGTCGGCTGCCCTTAATAAGGTTTAATATAAGCCTCGTAACGTGTGTCATGTCGTATTTAAGCCTATCGTGTCTAAACGTGTTCGAATTAAAAACCCCGATGATCTGGATATGACATATTTATTTTTCGTATCTAAATCATGTTTAAACCGGATTGAACTATTTAATGTGAAATATCGATGATATAAAATTATACTATAGTAATATATTATATGATTATTAAATAATAATATTTATTGATAATTAGTATAATAAATAAGTAAGATTAATCAATTATTGATTATGTAACATCATTTTTAATAAGAATGATACATGTAATGCATATAATATTTTATATATCATAAAATTTTCATGTATAAATATATTAAATGAGTCAATATATATAAATAGTGAATATATTTAATAAACATATTTAAACATATTATGTCATATTATATATATTCAAACCCAGTTAAACACGTCTATTTATCGTGTTTATATAGGATCGTGTCTAAATATGTTTGATCCAAACCGATCTAATTCTGTATCGTGTCGAATTGAATTATTATATCGTATTAAAAATTGACAGGGTTAGTTTAATGTAACTTCAATCACATTTAACCGTACCAATGGAATCCGATGAAAAAGAATCTGAAGGGGCACTGTTCACCGGTTTGATGAAAGGGGTAAAAAGACAAAAATGTGAGAAGGGCTAAAATTCGGTCTCGTTTGGGGCGCCGGTGGCTGGGAAGCACTCAAACCTAAGAAGCCCAAGGCCATACGGCATACCTTATTTTGGTTCCCTAGCCATAAAATGTATAAGACCGGTCCCTAAATTTTAGAACCGAATCATATCCATAACCTGTAAGATACGACAGGATTCTACAAGTTTCAGAAACCCTGTTGGAGCGTGTTTATAATTCATTCTTCTACATCTATAATATGAATTATCTCAATATTTTTCATAATAATAATAATTATTTCATATAGTTTTTCATCATAATCAAATATATATCATTTTTAAACATGTTTTCATTTTATTTAAGTACTATCTATTGCCAATTTTAAGCTATAATGATATTTTAGACATAAAAATTCATCAATTATGCATAATTATGATGTCAAATGAAGTTCGTCGAGTTAGGAATGTGACGGTTTAAACGGTCCGTAAATTAGAGTTTAAATGAGAAAGTTATGAACGATTAAAAATAACCGTGCGAATAAATTGACAGATTCCGGTTCCGATTCCGGGTACCCTGTCTTCTGGAATCAGAACCGGAACCGACCGGTTCCTTAATTCATTACACGGAATCTACTCTATTTTCATGGAGATCTACCTAGAACCTATGCGATCGGTGTCGATTTGTTTTATAATATTATTTAAAACTGATTTTTACATGATTTATGAGACCTTTTTTTTTTAACAAAGTGGATAATATTTGCTCTATTTTCCGCAAATTTTATTAATTTGTGCTGTATTAACTTTATTTAACTATGTGATTATGAAAATATGAATTTACATCATGATTTAAATTATGTTAACATAATATTTATTAATTATCTTTGTAAATCAAGCCGAAGCGGGGCAGTGTGGATGGCCTCGCATATCCTCTATTATTTTCTTACTTTACCAATTAAATTCATGGAATATGATGCAATGCTTGAATAACCTAATCCGTGACTAAGCCAGAAACCACTGACTTGAGTTGATTCAAGTGACAAGACACTTGTTCCAGTTAAACAAACGTCTCGAGCTCGAGTTTTAATGAATGGAAAAAATTCTTGTTGAGAGAACTTTACCCCCTAGTGGGTTGACCGGGCTTGAATTGATTTATTCAATAGTTCAAAGAATTCCTAAATGACAACGATACATAAAGAAATAACTGAGTCAGAAACCTCTTAAATATGAAAGTAAAGAAAAAATAAGGTTATCCATCTCTAAGGAAATAGTTAGTAGGAGAAAATATAGAAATTTAAAAGGGAATAGGAATAATAATGAATAAAGGGCATGAGAAGTTCTACGTATAATGATTGAATCACGATTTCTTATTTTCGGATCGAGGACGATACATAAGAGTTTTTTCTATAATTGACGTATTACATAATATATGTCACCAGTTTACAGATATTTAATGAAATAGTATGATATCCAAAATTTATAAGATATTTGTAATTATTTTTAGTGATATATTATTAATTAACTTTTTAACAGATATATCTGTTACCTTTTTCCTCCACTTGGGGGAGCTTGACCAGGCATCGGGCTCCGTAATTACTGCAACCTTCTGAGGGCATGTCTGGGAAAACCCAAAAGTAGAGACCCTTCAGGGATATCCATCGCCGACAACCCTATCTCGTTTTCTTGTCACCGCCCAACTCCACAGCCGTCCGATCAACGGTCGACTTTCCTACGGCCAAGATCTACCCACCTAACCGACGTCGTTTGCAGTAAACTCTCTGTCCACTCTGAACACAGTGAAGTCGGCATTAATTAAAAAAATTGAAAATTAATCTGGAATTTTCCTATATAAACAGCCCCCGACCCCTCCCTCCAAACCACAACTCAAAACCACAAGCCGTCAGACATCAAAGCAAAAGCAACCCATTTCCCCGTTTTCTCCACTTTTTCAGCTCCCAACAAGTGATCAGTGATGGCACCCAACATCACCGACTCCGCTGCCAAGGCCACCAAGTCCACCGCCATCGTCCCGAGCGCTATGAGCCCACCAAGCCGAGCCTACGTCACGTTCCTTGCTGGGAACGGGGACTATGTGAAGGGTGTGGTGGGGCTGATGAAGGGCCTTAGGAAGGCCAGGAGCCGGTACCCGCTCGTGGTGGCGGTGCTGCCGGACGTGCCAGCAGAGCACCGCAGGATCCTGGTGGAGCAAGGGTGCATCGTCAGGGAGATTGAACCGGTTTACCCGCCCGAGAACCAGACCCAGTTTGCCATGGCCTACTATGTCATCAACTACTCCAAGCTCCGTATCTGGGAGGTATGCAATTGCAAATCCAAGATACTCTTATGATCGCATATCATCGACGGTCGGATTTAACTGTAGTAGTTATGCAATAGAAGTGATATTAATATTCCTGTCTCGGTGTTTTTGCGTGCAGTTTGTGGAGTATAGCAAGATGATCTACCTAGACGGTGATATCCAAGTCTACGACAACATCGACCACCTCTTCGACCTCCCCGACGGTGGCTTCTACGCCGTGATGGACTGCTTCTGCGAGAAGACGTGGTCCCACACCCCGCAGTACAAGATCGGGTACTGCCAGCAGTGCCCCGACAGAGTCGAGTGGCCGGAGGCTGAGTTGGGCCCACGCCCTCCCCTCTACTTCAATGCCGGCATGTTCGTGTACGAGCCTAGCCTCCCGACCTACTATGATCTCCTGAGAACCCTCAAGATCACCCCTCCCACCCCGTTTGCCGAGCAGGACTTCCTTAACATGTACTTCAGGGACATCTACCGCCCGATCCCGCCGATCTACAACCTCGTACTAGCCATGCTGTGGAGGCACCCCGAGAACATCGACCTCGACCGGGTCAGGGTCGTGCACTACTGTGCTGCTGGGTCCAAGCCGTGGAGGTACACAGGGGAGGAGGAGAACATGGACAGGGAGGACATCAAGGTGCTAGTGAAGAAATGGTGGGATATCTACGACGACGAGTCCTTGAACTACAAGAACTACTATGGAGCACGGTCAGAGGGCACCGAGCGTGCGAAGCTCCGCCGCTTCTGGGAGGCCCTGTCGGAGGCTGGCATCACTCGTCGGAGAGCAGCCCCATCAGCTGCGTAGTTCGGCTTCTCTGTCGTCAGTTACGCATGGCCAACGAAGTTTTTAATCCGTTAAGGCATGGTGTATATTAGGTTTTTTGCTTGTTCCTCTAGATGGGGATTAATTAGGTCAAAATATGAAGTTTAAAGGGGAAAAAATGTATTTTTATTTTTTTGTGATTTCTTCCACGATGTAAAGTCTCTTAATACAGGACCAAGAATAGAAGCTATTAATTAATTATGTATATAATACAGTTCTCTGTTTAGTATTTCTATGTAAGCTACTTTGTGAAGTTCGAAAACCAAATTACCGAAGAAATGCGGTTTAATGCAGTGATCACCGGTTATCCCATTAAAATATCTATTCGATGGTTATTCTCCTATGATGTAAATAATATCGAAAATCGATTTTTCATTTCAACACGAATTTATGAGGTTGGACCTGATCGGAAGTGTTGTATAATATCGGACTTTTGATTTGTAGAATGATCAGCGACTAAGTTTAAAAGATTAGAATCTAAGTGCAGTATTTCATGTGCAAAGAACCCTATCCTTCCGAACCACAAGAAGGGGAGCTCTGCATATTTGGATGAGCAGCTGACAGCCAAAACTTTGCTACAAAATATTCCGATCCCATTCCAACAAAAACATTTTCCAATCGATTTATCGATCCGAATATGATTCTTAAGCTTTGCCATCTATTTATTCTCGATCGAAGATTAGTCAAAAAACTTCCAAGCCGAAATTTGGTCAGAAATTTTTGTAGGAATTCGAATATTTTCTCAATAGGGTATGGAGATTAAATATAGATATAAAGTGAAATCTAAGATACCCAGAAAATATTTAGAATTTTATCGAGAGTTGGAAGCAATTAAAGTTCCAGTTTTTCTAGCTGAATTGTTCCATAAAAGATTACTCACTAATTACTGATCAATTGGATGGAGGTTTCACGTTAGGTTTAGTCACCCGAACTCTCTCTGCTGTCCGGCTCTAAAATTTTACATTGCAAGCGTGGTTGAAGGATAATTTGAGGAAATTTGCAGGGTCTGCGGTGATAGCGGGTCTATTTGTCTCATGTGTAATGATGTACACCACGTGATAGTGCTGATATACTGTCAAGAGCCGATAGAATTTAATTATTTTTAAGATTTTTTAAATAGAACCTAAAATGAAAAAGATAAATCCTAAAAGCGAAAGAAACAATCCTAAAAATAGCTTAATTTAATTGGTTCGTGATATCATATCAGTAATGTTGCGTGATGTATCCATCATATAGGAAGACCCCCCTAGTTGACACCCTAAAAAGGCCAATTTTGCTACGTTTTTTCAATCTGAACTATTTAAATTCAGAAGTCCAACGAATTACAACTAATTCAGTTCAATTCGAGTAGTTTCACCAAATATTAATACCCTTGTAAGGTGAATTTTTCCATCTCAAATCAAATTCCTTATTCTAAAAAAACTGATCATAACATCTCAACCAATTTGCATCACTTTCTATAATTTTTAGAATCCGTGGGAAGATAAGTGGGAAAGTCCCTCGAGAATATCCTGTTAGCAGGGGCGGACAGGGGGAAAAGAGACTAAGGAATATTCCATTTTATCTTCTTTCTTGGAAAAGTGGACGGAACCGTCAATTCAAACATTTGCGAGAAATTCTTCCCTCATCCCATTGCACCACCTACGTATGCGCTGAGCCAATAAATGAATGACACGTGATTGCGTGTCTACCGAATATTTTCTTAATGGTCCCCAGTTTTTCTTACATTTAAAAATTTGCTCCACACTATACCACTCTCCTCTCTCTCTCTCTCTCATCTCTCTCCTCTGTTCTTCTTTGGTCATGTCCGATGATGCCTAAATCAGCACCGTCGCCCTCGATATTTCAGCGAGGATGACGAGTTCAACACCGTCGTCGGTTTCGTTCTTCTTCGGAACCGACGAAGAGGACGAGAGGCTTGGGCTTCCAACACACAAGCTTCCAAATGCCGTCTGGTCGCCTACCGGTGCCGGTCAGGTTGCTGCGCTGCAGGTGACACAGCAGCTTCGGAAGAAGAAAAAGGGAAGAGAGTCGAAGGGGTCAGAGTTGAAAATATGATGAAAAGTTGGACTTTTTTGTAATTGATGGGTGATTAAACTTTACATGCGTTACTCTTTCATTGGCTCAGTGTGCAGCTAGGCAGGGCACTGGGATCAGGGGAACATTTGCACTTTACCTTTTTTTGCGGGACCACTTCCAAAAAAAAACCTAAAAAGCATTTTTCTTAAAATTGACCGCGGAGATTCAAAGATTATCAACAAAATGTCACCGTCTTCGCGAATATTCAAAGATTATCCGCAAAATATCACTGTCTCCTTTGCCCAACGGTCACTTTATCCTGCCAACTGCCAACCGTTGAGCTGCTGGTCTATTATTCTCTGCTGTTAGGTGGTCACTGTACTATTGGGAGGTAAATAGTGATTCTGTGTTAGTCCTGATTGGTAAGACTTTTTGTACATCTTTTATCTTCTCGATTGAGATGTGTCTTGTTATAAATTGGAATTTAAAAATCAGAAGACCTGAAGGACGAGTTAGAGAAAAAATTCAAGATATAAGATATGTACGAACAATAATTAATTATTGAGATTGTAATTGGAAGCACAAAATATCTTGGCCGGAATGTTTGTTTGAATAGGATATCTCGAAATTCGCAATCTATTTAATTTAGAATATTTTGTTCAAATAGGATACTATCTTCTGTCTATAAATAAAGTTTTTTACGAGTTATGATGGAGTGTCTTTGTGCTGTGAAATCCTGGGGCCTTAGAACTCGAGTGAGAGAATTTAGTAAGATATTTTTCTAACAAATTTCTTGGCAGTGTGAGGATTTGATCTCTCTTTTCTGTGTGGGATTTGTAATGGGCTTGGGATGGTGGTATTCTTAAAGACAGTAATCTCTTGATTAATCTAGTAGAATTTCCTAATTTGTCGATGATTATTTTTCACGTATATCTGATGTCAAGTTTCTAAATTTCTCATTTTATCATCTTACTTGGGATATCTCGAAACTCGACATACGATATCAGAACAATCACGATCGTGGGACTCCCACCCTTTTATTATTTTCAGGCCCATGTACTACTTTTATGTATAAGAAAAAAACTTGTAAAATCCTCATATGTTTTATCCCAATTGATATCTGAACTTCTAATTGAGTCTCGAGGTGGCCTCTTAGTCTGCACTTCATGTATCGATTTTACTCGAACCTGGATGTATCAGAACTCAACCAGCTTCTGAATAAAAAGATTATGCAAAAAAGAAAAAAAAAAAGGATCTGTGATTGTGTGGTTGGTCTACGGGATTTATAACTACCCCAATTACAGGACAATTACCTAATCAACATATATATTTGACTCTCGTAAGATTACATTTTCGTCCTATATCACTAGTATTCAGAAACTTAACGGATATCGACTAATATAGTTCGAGTCGGATGAATCTACTCGGACTGAAACTTTTTGAAGATGAATTTTAGTACGCTTACTTTCATCGTAACATAATCTCCAAAAATCAACTCTTGTTTTTCAAGTTGAAGTGTTGAAAAATCTATGAAATTTTATATTTCTAACTGAATTATCTAATTTCTTACCATGACTTCAACTTCTTACTATTCCTCCACTCCTCTTGAATCTTGCTACTTTACAACTAATCTTTTTGGACATTCACGATCGTGATGGATTCATATTTAAGCTGAATCAATCAATTTTAATTCGTAACTTGAAAACTTTAATCAACGAATGTCGTGTGACTTGAATTAAGATCGTCTCCCAAGCATCCCATGCTGATGATACGCACGTAGTCCACATGTTACCAATCGAAAAGGGGTACGTAGTCGATATTGTAGGGACCGGGCCCAAGGCCCTCCCCTCGGAGAAGCCTTGCTCAGACGAAGGCCCAGGAAGTAGGCCCAAACCGCTGGACCGGCGCTTAGGCGTGGCTGCGCGCCAGTCCAGATGGCACCCGTACCGCCAGCGCCGCTTTTGTACGGCTGACGCCGCCTGACTCGTCTCAGTCTGACACCTTCCGTACAGCAGAAGATGCTTCCCCTACAAGGCACACGACGTGTATTTAATGCGTATTAAATGCTTGTGTCCCCTCCGTCCCTATATAAATGGGACCTGTACCCCGGAATAAAGGATATAAGACAATACTCATCAATCTGGCCTTTGTTCATTTCCTCTTACTATTTCTCAACCTAACATTTGGCGCCGTCTGTGGGAAGCGGACTAAAAGTCATGGCTCGCACTCGTAGCAATCGAAGAGCAACCAGTTCCACACGTGATCAGCAAGCATTTCCCCAAAATCTCCCGCCCACCGAAAACACCCCCGAAGGCCCCCCGCGTCCTGATCCCAACCAGGACGAGCTCTTAGCAGCCCTCCCTATTCGGACCCGCCAGGCAGTGGAGCAATTTGTCGAACGCCGGGTCACCACCCTAGTGGAGGCCGCGTTATCTCGTCATCTGAACGGACGCCAGGAAGGAGCCGGGGACACCTCGGGAGCGCCACGCGCCCCCCCTCCCCCTGCGGCGGTGGCAAGCTCGCGATTGACGCCTACCCCTTCAGGGGACAACGTTTCCCAAGCAAACACCAGCATGACTATGAGGGAAATGCATAAACTAGTCGAGGACCGCGTGGCCAGAGCCCTTGAGGCCAGTAACCGTCGCCGGTATGGGCTCCCGGCCGTGGAGGAAGACGTCGCCAGTCCCTTCTCTGCCGAAATCCAGGCAGTCACCTTGCCTCCAAAATTCAAAGTCCCGCAGCTCGACCCGTACGACGGAAAGGCCGACCCCCGGGACCACTTGCGTACCTATGTCAACTCCCTCCTGGGGAGAGGGGCCACGGACGCGATTCAATGTCTCCTGTTCCCAGGAACGCTGAAAGGTCTTGCGGCGGACTGGTTCTACTCGTTGGAACCAGGGTCCATCTCTCACTTCGCCTCACTAAAGGAAAGATTTCTGGAGCGCTTCGCAGGGTCGCTCCGGATCAAACGCACCCCCATGGAACTTTTTGGAATGCAGCAACGGGATCGAGAGTCCCTCCGCCATTGGTACGAGCGGTTCGTGAGAGCGGCGGCTGAGGTGGACGACTTGACCCCACGGGAAAAGATGGCCGCGTTTCAGCGCGGCCTAAAGGATGAGGAGTTCGCAAAAAACCTGATCATCGATCCCCCCAACGACTTTGCCGACCTAGCGGCACGAGCCCAGCGCTTTATGACAATCGAAGAGGCCGACTGGAGGCGCAGGGACACCAAGCGGAAAGAAGCTCCTACGGGCCGGCAAGAAGAGCGTGGACGGGACATCAAGCGAGAGAAATACACCCCACTATTAGCCCCGCGCGCCGTCGTGCTCGCGGAAGGGGAGAAACGACGCCTGATCAAAGCCCCTCGCACCACTAAAGAAACGTTGGGCCCGGACGCAGACCGGTATTGCCGATATCACCGGGCGTCGGGCCACGATACTGAAGACTGCCGACAGTTGAGGTCTGAAATCGAACGGCTGATCCAAGGGGGGCATCTGCAAGAGTACGTGCACCGACCGACCACCAGTAACACGTGGCGACGGAACCCCGACGCTAGAGACGAGACGGCGCGCCGGCGGGAGAATGAAAGACCAATGGCCGGAGCCTCAGCGGCACGGGAGCGCCGCGGAACAATACACGTGATCACCGGCGAGCGATCCGTCGGGGGCAAGCGCCCCGCACACGAAATGCAGTGCCTAGGTCCCGACCAAAGGTACTCAATCACGTTCACGGATGAAGACGCGGCGCCCGTACCTCCCTCAGCGCGAGATGAGGCGCTAGTAATCGCGGCTGACATCGGGGGATTCGAGGTACGGCGAATCCTCGTCGACAACGGGAGCTCGGCAGACGTCCTGTATTATGACGCCTTTAGGAAGATGGGCCTCACCGATGTAGACCTATCCCCGACAGATACCCCATTGATAGGTTTCAACGGGGGGACGGTATACCCAAAGGGGACTATCGCCCTGACTCTCTCCTTGGGCGAAGGCAGCAGGGCGTCAAGCTGCATGACCACCTTTTTGGTAGTGGACATCCAATCCGCCTATAACGCGATTATGGGGCGTCCCACGCTGAACGCCCTCCGAGCCATACCCTCCACCTACCACCAAATGGTCAAATTCCCTACCGTCCACGGCACAGGAAGCGTCCGGGGAAATCACCAGGTGGCGAAGCGTTGCCATCTGGCAACCCTGAAAGAAACACGGGTTCGGCCCGCGCTACAAATCGAGCCCGACCCTCGCGATAGCTTACAACGACCTGCCCCGGTGGGAGAGCTGGAGGAGGTTTTCCTAACACCGACACGCAGCGTTCGGATTGGCGCAGAACTGAGCACCCCCAGTAAGCAAACCTTAATTGCGTTGTTGCGAGAATATTCTGACGTGTTTGCGTGGACACCTGCAGACATGCCTGGTATTGACCAATCAATCATCACCCATCGCCTCGCCGTCAGTCCAACCGCCCGCCCTGTCATCCAAAGGCGGCGATCTATGGGGGCGGGACGGAAGGAGGCCGTGCGCGAGGAGGTGGCAAGGCTTTTGGCAGCCAATTTCATAGAGGAGGTCCGCTTCCAAACATGGGTCGCCAACGTCGTACTGGTGCGCAAGCCAAATGGACGATGGCGGATGTGCGTAGACTATACGGACCTTAACAAGGCGTGCCCCAAAGACGCCTACCCATTGCCCCGCATAGACCAGCTGGTTGACGCCACGGCGAGCCACGAGCTACTCAGCTTCATGGACGCCTACTCCGGGTACAACCAGATAGCCATGCATCCAGACGACAGGCAAAAAACGGCATTTTACGCAGCGGATGCGATTTATTGTTACCGGGTGATGCCGTTCGGCCTTAAAAACGCAGGAGCAACTTACCAGCGGTTGATTAACCGCCTATTCGCGGCCCAGCTGGGGACGACCATGGAGGCGTATGTTGACGACATGATCGTCAAATCTAAGCGGGCATTAGCGCACCCAGAGGACCTTCGGGCAGCGCTGGAAGTCATGCGGCGTCATAGTCTCAAACTAAATCCCGAGAAGTGCGCCTTCGGAGTGAAGTCGGGAAAATTTCTGGGGTTCATACTCACCCACAGGGGCATTGAGGCGAACCCCGAAAAGGTCAAAGCCATAGAAGACATGAAATCCCCTTCGACGATTAAGGAGGTTCAGCGCCTCACAGGCCGTCTCGCAGCACTCTCCCGCTTCCTCTCCAAGGCGGGCGATAAGTGCTCCCCCTTTTTCACGGGAATCAAGGCAGGGAAGGCTTTTGCGTGGACAGCGGAGTGCGAGGAAGCGTTCGCTCGGCTCAAGACCTACCTCAGCTTCCCTCCGTGCCTAGCGACCCCGAGGCTGGGAGAAACGCTCAAACTTTACCTAGGGGTGAGCGACGTTGCGCTCAGTTCTGTCCTCGTTGTAGAACGCGACGGGGTGCAACGCCCGGTTTATTACGTAAGCAAGGTCATGATCCCAGCAGAACACCGCTACTTGCCCATGGAGAAGCTCACCTTGGCCGTCATCCTAGCAGCACGGAAACTAAGGCCATACTTCCAGGCGCACCCCATTATTGCCCGCACCGACCAGCCCCTGAAGCAAGTCCTCCGCAAACCCGAGTTGTCGGGAAGGATGGTGCGATGGGCCATCGAACTTAGTGAATTTGACGTCACTTTTGAGCCACGAGGAGCCATCAAGGCCCAAGCGCTGGCCGACTTCATCGCAGAGAACACCGGGCCAGATGACGCCGCCGCACACCCGTCGGCAGACGTCTGGGAAGTCCTCGCCGACGGGTCATCTACCAGGGGTGTCGCAGGGGCAGGATGCGCCATAGTTCCCCCGGAGGGACCGCCGCTCACCTACAGTCTCGTACTGTCCTTCCCCGCAACCAACAACGAGGCGGAATACGAAGCCCTAATCACGGGGCTGCTAATAGCGCGAGGAGCTGGGGCACGCCGAATCCTCGCCAAATGCGACTCGCAACTTGTGGTGGGCCAGATAAATGGAGAGTACGAGGCCAAGGGGGACAACATGAAGCGTTGCTTGGAAAGGGTGAAAGAGGTGGTCCGGCAATTCGACGAGGCAAAAATCGTCCAGATCCCCAGAGAGCAGAACCACTGGGCAGATCTCCTGAGCAAGGCAGCCACGGGGCAAGCTTATTCTCCCCTCAGCTTTATCGAGCAGCGTAGGGTATCCGAGACATACACGCCTCTCGCGGTGCTATGCGCCCAGAACGAGGAGAACTGGATGACGCCCATTCGCAGATACCTGAAAGGAGATCACCTCCCCACTGACCCCATAGAGGCTCGGCGCATCCGGTTGCGCGCCGCCAGATACACCATATTGGACGAAACGCTCTATCGGCGCGGGGTGTCCCTGCCTCTTTTGCGCTGCCTTGGCCCAGAGGAGGCAAATTATGTATTGCGCGAAATCCATGAAGGAATCGCAGGAAGTCACCAAGGAGCCAAGGCGATTTCCCGCATAGCCCTCCGACAGGGTTATTACTGGCCGACGATGAGGGACGACGCGCAAGCCTTGGTTCGAAGCTGCCCCGCGTGCCAGGCATTCGAGCGTCACCCTACCGGAACCCCCACCGAACTCACTGGTATGATGTCTCCCTGGCCCTTCGCTCAATGGGGGATTGACATATTAGGGCCCTTCCCGATGGCCTCTGCGCAGCGCCGATTCCTGTTTGTCGCGGTGGATTATTTCTCCAAATGGGTGGAAGCTGAGGCAGTCGCCACCATCACTGACAAGGCATCCCGCAGGTTCGTGATGAAACACATAGTGTACCGATTCGGCATCCCCCACACCCTCATCTCAGACAACGGAACGCAATTCAGAGGAAAAGCTTTCCAGGAGATGTGCAAGGAGCTCCGAATCAAGCAACGCTTCACCTCGGTAGCGCACCCTCAAACAAATGGGCAGACCGAGGTCACTAACAGAACCCTCCTTCACGGCTTGCGTACAAGGCTGAGCGCACTAGGAGGATCATGGGTCGACGAGCTGGACAACGTGCTATGGGCCTATCGCGTGACACCCCGTGCGGCCACCGACGCGACACCCTTCTCCCTCGTCTACGGGTCGGAGGCGGTTATTCCTGCCGAAGTGGCAGTAAACACACGCCGAGTGGCTGCGTTTGAAGAACCGGACAACGATCGTCTTCGGGGGGAGGACTTGGACCTGGCAGAAGAAAAGCGCATGCGGGCTCTCACCAATATGCATAAGGCAAAACAAGCGGCAGCACGCTACTTCAACCGGAAGGTGCGGGCGCGACAATTCAGTGTGGGGGATCTGGTCCTCCGCCAGAACAAGTTCTCCCAACACCAGACAGGCAAGCTCGCACCCAAATGGGAAGGCCCATACCGCATCAACGGGATCCCGTATCCGGGCGCGTACATCTTGCAGGATATGGGGGGACGCACGCTGCCACACACTTTCAACGCAGAGGTGCTCAAAAAATTCGTATATTAGCATGCCTTATCTGATGTATACTCATGCTTGATTTACCTTCACCCCTTTTCCAAAACGCCATTTCAAGGACAAAGACCTCAGCAAGTCTGGGGCACCAAAGACCTCGGCAAGCCCGGGGCACGCTAAAAGCGTTACAAAAAAAAAAAAAAAAACCAAAGACCTCGGCAAGCCCGGGGCACCAAAGACCTCAGCAAGTCTGGGGCACCAAAGACCTCGGCAAGCCCGGGGCACGCTAAAAGCGTTACAAAAAAAAAAAAAAAACCAAAGACCTCGGCAAGCCCGGGGCACCAAAGACCTCAGCAAGTCTGGGGCACCAAAGACCTCGGCAAGCCCGGGGCACGCTAAAAGCGTTACCAAAAAAAAAAAAAAAAAAAAAAAAAAAAAAAAAACCAAAGACCTCGGCAAGCCCGGGGCACCAAAGACCTCAGCAAGTCTGGGGCACCAAAGACCTCGGCAAGCCCGGGGCACCAAAGACCTCAGCAAGTCTGGGGCACCAAAGACCTCGGCAAGCCCGGGGCACGCTAAAAGCGTTACAAAAAAGACCTCGGCACGCCCGTGGCATCAAAGACCTCAGCACGCCTGGGGCACCAAAGACCTCGGCAAGCCCGGGGCACGCTAAAAGCGTTACAAAAAAAAAAAAAACCAAAGACCTCGGCAAGCCCGGGGCACCAAAGACCTCAGCAAGTCTGGGGCACCAAAGACCTCGGCAAGCCCGGGGCACGCTAAAAGCGTTACAAAAAAGACCTCGGCACGCCCGTGGCATCAAAGACCTCAGCACGCCTGGGGCACCAAAGACCTCGGCAAGCCCGGGGCACGCTAAAAGCGTTATATATATATATATATATATATATATAAAAAAAAAAACCCCAAGACCTCCAACACTCGGGGGCACCAAAGACCTCCAACACTCGGGGGCACCAAAGACCTCCACCTCTCGGGGGCACAAAGACCTCCAACACTCGGGGGCACCAAAGACCTCCACCTCTCGGGGGCACCAAAGACCTCAGCAAGTCTGGGGCACCAAAGACCTCGGCAAGCCCGGGGCACGCTAAAAGCGTTACAAAAAAGACCTCGGCACGCCCGTGGCATCAAAGACCTCAGCACGCCTGGGGCACCAAAGACCTCGGCAAGCCCGGGGCACGCTAAAAGCGTTATATATATATATATATATATATATATATACCCCAAGACCTCCAACACTCGGGGGCACCAAAGACCTCCAACACTCGGGGGCACCAAAGACCTCCACCTCTCGGGGGCACAAAGACCTCCAACACTCGGGGGCACCAAAGACCTCCACCACTCGGGGGCACCAAAGACCTCAGATCTCCTGGGGCACAAAAGACCTCAGATCTCCTGGGGCACAAAAGACCTCCAACGCTCGGGGGCACAAAGACCTCAGCACGCCTGAGGCATTAAAGACCTCAAGCCTCCTGAGGCACGAAGGTTCCCGCCACCGAGACCCAAGGCAACGAGCACCGCTAAGGCACACAAGCGCGTAAAAAACCCAAAGAAAAGACCCGCTAAAATGTCAAGAGGAACCAACCGCGGCGCAGAGATACCGGCCTATCGCGTTTCGACCTACAGTGAGCTACTCTAGTCATCCTCAACGCAAAGCAGCGCGGAACGCGCACGCCTCAAGATATACCGCTAAAACAGGAGCCGAAAAAGCGCCGAAACACTTTCAAATACTAAAAAGTGATCGGTACACGGCGTGGTAGCAAGCTATTACTTCGAAAGCGTTGAAACAAAGACGAGGGAATGGGTCGTGACTAACAAGTAAATGCTGAAAGGAGCAAGCGTCACAATACTCGGGAAAAAACGCCAAATTCATTAAAGGCAACTGCGTTACATAACTTCTTTACACGGTTTTACTGACAAACTACCCCTAGGCCTATGGAGTTGCAGCGCCGCGGGCCTCGTCCAGGAGGCGGAGACAGTCCAGGCTGGGGACCTCTGACAGGTTGACGCTCGGATGCAGGCGTTGGAGGTCATCCTTGACTGAGCGGAGGGAGTCCACTATGGCTCTGCCCCCACGCGCAGCCAGCTCTTCTGTGAAGGAGTCGCTGGCCTTGTACTCCTCCACAGCTTCTTGCTTGGCGCGCGCCACCTCCGTTGACTTCTCCGCGACAGCCGAAGAAAGCGCCAGGGCGGACTCCTGCAGTTGCGCCTGAAGTCTCCCCTCTTCAGCAGCCCTGTCAGACCGCTCCCGCGCCAGCTGCTCCTTGAGGACTCTCACTTCCTCTTGGAGCTCGGCCTTCCCCGCCTCCTCGGAGGCGAGTCGCACCTTCAGCGCCTCGACCTCTTCACGGGCTCCCGCGGTCTCCTGCTCCGCAGCGTCCACCTGGGACTCCAAGGACTGGATGCTGGAGCGCATGTTCTGGCGTTGCTTCCTCCAGTTGCGCCTCTTATTTGTAAGTCGCTGTATCTGAGCCTGTAGCTCAGGAACGCTAGCACGCTCCTGGCTCCAGGTCTCCATCAGCAGCCCAGGAATCATGGCCCCCTGTCATAACGCATTGTCAGCAACCCATTGGAAACAAAGGCGCTAGCAGACTTTGAAACAGGATACTAGCAGAAGCGCTCACCATTAGCGAGTAGTAGCGCGCATGGGCAAAAAGGTCATCCCTTGTCTCCAGCGGAGGCAACTCCCCCACAAGGCGCTGGAGTGCCCTGGTGAAGCGTAGCTGCGTCTCCACGTCCCCCAGGAGCCCTCGGATGGGAGAGCCAGTTGTAGGGAGGGACGCCTGCACAAGAGAGGCAATCAGCAATGCGCTAAGCTATTCTAATAAGGAACCTGGCAACACGCGTCGCTTACCTCGGCGTGCTCCTCGCCCTGGTCCACTCCAGGGGAAGCCCTTCGCTCCGACCCCTCATCCCCCTGCCCCTGAGCGGGACTCGAGAGAGGCGCTGAAGCTGCTGGCTCTGAGGGGTTAGGGCCCCTCGGCGGGGAGTCCAGCTCCAAGAAGAGAGGCGCTGCGGGCCCCGAAGCCTCCAAGGCAGGGGCCTGAGGCGAGCTGGGGCTAGCCTCTCCTTGTGAAGCCGCATGAGTAGGGGCGCTGGCTAAGCTGGAGGAGATGAACCGAATCTTGCGCCGCTTCCGCACCAGCGCCCCGCTTTCACCAGATTCCCGCTCGGAGGGAACCTCCCCCGCCTGGGGTACAGCGTCGGGACCTCCAGCCGCGGAAGAAGAGATCAGAAGCACGTCCTCCTCTTCCTCACGCTTCCTCTTCCTAACCTCCCTGAGGGCCTTCTCCTGCACCAACAGCTTGTCAATGATCTTCGTCCATTCGCCCCTCTCTGAAACCAACAAAAACAACCCAGAGAAAGTTAGGAATTTACCAAGGCGTTCTTGGACAAGCCGCACATGTCCTCATCGACGCTCCACCTCCAGGGCGCTTCGGACACGAGGCCATACTTAATCAAATTCTCCTCGGTGATGATGTTCCGAGCGTCAATCTTCACGCCCCGGAACTTCTCAGCGTTAGCCCGCTCATCCTTTTTCATAGACCCCCAGGGGTCCCCATCGTGGAACTCCCTCTCGGGGCCTTTTCGCCACTTCCAACCCTCCGCGTCCCGCATGAAGAAGAAGGACTCCTTCCACCCGGAGTTGGTGGACCCATAGTTTATCACCAGCGCTCCGTAGATCTTTTTGCGGCGCGGTTGGAAATGATAGTAGCCCTCCTCCGAGCGTTGCACTAACAGGTAAAAAAACCTAAAGAGGAGTCTACTGTGTTCTATCCTCTGCTCCCGGCAGTACAGATAGAACGCTGTCCACACTCGCCACGACGTGGGTGACAGCTGCCCCGGGGCCAAGCGATAATACTTCAGCATGGCCGCTACTGGCTCGGTTAACGGCCAACGGAGGCCAGCCCGGATCTGCTCAGGAAAGATCGCGAACTCTCCCGGGCGAGGCTCCGAGGGCTCTTCGCCCTCACGGGGGAACCGAGGGGCGAAGTCGGCCCCAATTCTCCCTAGCCTAAGAACGGTCAAAAATCGAGGGGGGGTGAGTTTATTGGCGAAAATCTCGTCACCTGGGTTCCCGGTGGAAGAAGCCGGAGCACTTGACGAGGCCATTGCAGCAAGGAGGCGGAGGATCCGGCGATCGGAGAAGAGAAGGGAGGCTGAGGGCTAAGACGGGGGATGCGAGGCTCGGGGCTAAGTGACGAGGGGCAAGGACGGGGGTCCGACTATTACCCTGCAGAGGGGCAATTAATGCCCCGGGAAGCTCAAAAGGCGGCGCGACGCTCCCACTGCCCCTGACAGGACCGTTCACCATCCCCTGACCGGACACGTGTCGCCCCTGCCTGGGCATAATTTCCAAATTTCAACAGCCAGTTTCCCGCGCGTTCCGACGCGTGAAACTCGGGGGCAAGTGTAGGGACCGGGCCCAAGGCCCTCCCCTCGGAGAAGCCTTGCTCAGACGAAGGCCCAGGAAGTAGGCCCAAACCGCTGGACCGGCGCTTAGGCGTGGCTGCGCGCCAGTCCAGGTGGCACCCGTACCGCCAGCGCCGCTTTTGTACGGCTGACGCCGCCTGACTCGTCTCAGTCTGACACCTTCCGTACAGCAGAAGATGCTTCCCCTACAAGGCACACGACGTGTATTTAATGCGTATTAAATGCTTGTGTCCCCTCCGTCCCTATATAAAATGGGACCTGTACCCCGGAATAAAGGATATAAGACAATACTCATCAATCTGGCCTTTGTTCATTTCCTCTTACTATTTCTCAACCTAACAGATATGTTGGTGTCTAGGCAGGGCACGGAGTCAACTAACTAATTCCAGGTTCCCTGCCATAATTAAGAGTGGGCCCGTGTTGGACCAACTGCCAGCAAGACCAGGAAAGGAGGAGGAAGCTCATTCCGCCACGTGTCGCATTGATGCCCCTCCGGATCAGATTTTGGACACATTCACTTTGCTGCTAGAAAGTTGGCCACAGATGACGACACGTCGAAGATACCGGTCGGGCCCACTCCGAGCACCTGACGGGGCAAAAGTGACAGATTTTCTCGCATGCCATTTATCATTCGGTGATCCTATCTATTGGAGATTAATAGGTGCGTTCACATCACGAGAGAACAGTTATTAATCTAAGAACAGAAGAGAAAGCTCGTCACATGATCAGTTGTCTCATTCTCACTTGAGACCGGAAGAATAAACTTAAATTTATATGAGAATTGAGTACCATATTTTTATAATTTAAATTTTTAAGTGGAAATGTTCTTAAGTTTCTTGCAGGCCATTGTGGATATTACAAACTCGACTTATTTACTATCAGGTGAAGCACTTGTAACAATGGACCTTTAAGTTTTTTCTCAATTAGCATAATTCGAACTCAAGACTTCACTTATAAAAATGAAAGTATCGATCACTTCAGTTAAGGTAATTGAAAAAAGATAAAATTTATCAAAGTACATTGGTTGAAATGGTAGAACGTCTTTTCTTCGTTAAGTAAGGTTTTATATTGCAAGAATTTCACTCATTAATATATTTTTTCAATTCGAACTGAATTAATTATGACTTATTGATTTAGAAAAAAAGTAAAAATTCAAAAGAGAAAATTCTTACCAATATGATATGGTTTGGTGGCCAGGCCATGCGGAGTGGCCCCACACGGAGTGGCTGCGTGGCAGAATCTTACCGACCGACCACAGCTTGACTTCTCGCACCCATGACCCAACCAACAATTCTCTGACAGACGCGTAGAGGAGCGCCACGTGCCACCGACGCTACAACTAGTGGGTTTTCGTTTCGCGCGTCTACGCCGTCAGTGACGGGGGATTTCTCTTGTCGGCGGCGGTTTGGACGGTGGCATGGCAGTAATCTATTGCCTAAACAAAGTCGTTGCAGCGCGAGGAAACAATCCTCTGCGCCTCGTCTACGCCTATCCCACCACAAACGTCAAATCAGGACCGTTTTAAACAAATTGTAGTGGTAGACAGGGTACGACGATCGTGGAAGCCATTCGCGGGTCCCTTCCTCGATCGTTGATTCAAGTATGATGTATCTATCCATCATGGTACTTGGTCCATGCCTTCACTAGTTATTCCCAAGATAAACACTAGTTTATCTCTCCACTTAAAATCTCGAGTTGGATCTTACTAGAAGGAGCTTGACCCTCTCTCGTTTAAATCTCGAGTTGAATCTCCTTCCAAGGAATCAACTAACACTGTGATAGAGATTCACATTGAATTATGTCCAAACATTACACTGGGAAAAGGAAAAAAAAGATTGATTTTCTTCTTTAATTTTCTTTTCTAGTAAGGAGGCACGAGCCCAAGAATTAGCAAGCAATCCAACATTGATCTATGAGAATACATTTCACATGGTAAAAATAGAAAAGAAACCCTTTCTATTCCTCATTTAATTTTTTCTCACACTAATCCTTATCTCTATCTATTCTATTCCTGCGAACCGAGCTCATCATAAGAATCTATGAGAGATAATATAGTTACTCTACCAGTTCAGTTTTTGAGTTAAATATGAGTTCGATCTTTATAACTGCTTTATAAAATTTTAACATGATGTTGGAGTAAAAACACCGTGTGATGTCTGCCACACATTATTGATTTCAAGTGTCGGAACTCTTGGTTAGTAAGTTCGAGTGTGAAAGAGAAAAACATATCTTTAGTTAATGATTCTTAAGTATTGAAGAGAAAGAGGCCATTGTTTGGTTGCATCACGCATTACCCCGGGACAGTAGAACGGCACATCGAGACTACATATGGTCGGGCGAGATCTCTGAAAAAAAATCCTGTCGACCCTCCCAACATAAGAGATGTATTTATGATAAGCGTGAATCATATATCACCATGTAAGGGTGAATGCTAGTAGATAGGAATCACACATT
This sequence comes from Lagerstroemia speciosa, assembly GCA_037672795.1. Taxonomy (NCBI): domain Eukaryota; kingdom Viridiplantae; phylum Streptophyta; class Magnoliopsida; order Myrtales; family Lythraceae; genus Lagerstroemia; species Lagerstroemia speciosa. The sequence continues at coordinate 257,146 of CM075288.1, forward strand.
AAAAATTTTGAAAAAAAAAAAAAAAGTAAAGATTCGATACCCACATTTATTAGCTTAAATTCTTGGATTAATACGGGCTGAATCCTTTATGAACCCAGTGAAAAATTTAATTGATGATAATATAAACCACTTTCTCATGTCAAGATGGTTGTTGAGAGTCCAACCCCTCCCCCGATTATGCAATGTTCAAACTTTCATGTTCAACTGTAAACATAATAGATGAACTAAAGAACCGGTAACAAACCGGTCCTATGCGTCAATGCAACACCACCAAAAGTCTAGTATAGTTTAAAAAGTTGGTATTCATCAAGACAAGTTCCATCCAGCAATTTGCATATTAGAGAAGAACTGAATAGAGATTTGAAACTTACCAACCGCACTGGAGTGACTTTGGGCCAGTAAACCACTGTCTTTGTTGATCTATGTCACATTTTTAGCTTGTGAGTAAATCTATGTTTTTGTATTGTCTAAAATATCTAAATTTGCACAGCATCGCTCACTTAGAACAGCTACTCGACGAAACTCCTACTTTACTACTGAGAAATTCATAGGCAATATATCTCATCAGGTGATGTATAAAAAAATTAAACATTCTAACAAATGAATAGTTAGTGTTAATTGTCCAACAATTACCGTAATTTTTATTGATTCAAATAATTCAATTGACGCGTTATCACACATCATTATCAATAGATAGGAACATTAAGATTTTTCGGTCACTGCTCTTGTGATTATGATTCCATCACCGAGCCTGCTCGTATGCACAATAGAATTCAGCAGGAGAGGTTACATGTGAGTCGTCCGATCAAGTTATGAGCATTTTTCGACA
>CM075288.1:858474-1043675 GCA_037672795.1 Lagerstroemia speciosa
GGCTGATGCAGGATCCGGCGGGGGTGGTGGTGGACGGTGGAGGCGCAGGGCAAGGGACGGAGCGTGGAGGTTAAGAGGAGGAGGATGAAGAAGAAGAAGAAGGGCATTGTGGGAGACAACTCTCTCGATCGCTCTGAGTGAGCAAGTGACGGTGTTGACAGAGTGCAGTAATGGCGTCTGTGAGCTGTGGGGACTCTGTTGAGTTTGTAGAGAGTCGGGGGGGGAGGGAGAGAGAGAGAGCACGGAAAGGTTGAATCCCTGATGGAGACAGCAGACGAACACAGAGAAAGAGAGAGAGCGATCCAGCTAAGATACTGCCGCTCATGCTTTCTTCACTTTCTGCAATTTTTTTTCCCATTTTTACCCTTTTTTTTTTAGTCAATCAAACGAGTTAACATGCAATAAATTTTTTTGTATCAATAATGTTCGATATCGTAATAATTAACTAATCTATCAGATGATATATTATACAGAATTGATCTATCATTAATTTTCAAGTACCGGTCCCCTAAGAAAATTGAACTCTTAGACTTGACCTACTATATACTATCAGTTTATTGGCGGATTTATCTCCTGAACATGTCATGCAATAATTACTTAAGTGAAAACCTAATTTCACTTACTTATACTAGCAGGAAATTAATAATAAACTTCATTTTTTGGATCTGGATCGCTCGTATCTAGTAATTTAAATGATCCTGATTAATTCAGTTTGAATCGAATTTTTTTCCAATTAGCGTCATTAGTATTCAGAAGTCCAACGGATCCCGACTAATCAAGTTCGAGCCGGGTGAGCCCGTTAGAGAGTAAAGCTCTCCCAGATAAATTCTCTCTGTCACAATATTCAAATTCGAGAACTTATTTAAAGAAAAGAACCATCATCCCAATTCAATCAATTTACTCTCATAATAAACTGAACTTGATATTTTTCAAGTGCAATAATCTCAGTTAAAACTTATATAAACAAAGAGATGGAAAATATCTCGCATATTTTTAATATTCTCTGCAATTTTAATGATACTCCAATTAAAGACATTTCAGGAAAATTTTGACTTTCATCTGCGAATTAATTTCACTATTTTTACAAAACCTAAGTTAATAATAAACTTTATATATTTTCCGTGCATAACAATTTCGTGTTTAACTGCAAACATATGAAACGAACTGAACGGCTAACGCTCAACTGTCACCTGTCACTGTAGCACCCCGAAGGCCTAGTACTGTTCAGGAAACCGTGTCCTCCGAGGGCCCCAAGTGTCCAGTTGAGACTTCGAAAACCATGTAGGAAAGTCGAGTACGAGATTTATAATCGGTAACGACCCTCCGATACTTAAATCAAAGAAGGGGCCGAGACGAGATCCGCGCATGCAAATCTCGGTCAATGGTGCCATTCTCCGGATTCTTCACTTTTCTGAGATACCAGTGAGCAGAGAGCAACAGCATACAAGTGAACAAACACAGCACCGGGCAACTTCACATGTCGGACGAGGAAGGTGTCAATGGAGACCACCGACACTTCACTAGAAGAAAGATATGCAAAGTAAAAATTTAAAAAAAAAAAAAGAAAAGAAATTAGCTTCAATAATTTCCCTCCAACTTTCCTTTTTTAAAAAAAAAATTTACTGTTCAACAACTGAACCGCCCATGAAGACTCCGTGTGATTGAGATAAGCTCGTCGTACAGTCAATTATTTTGATATCCTCTCGTAATAACTTATTCGGAGAGTTGAGAGTGAAATTGTCCTAATTCGAAATAATTACGGCAACTTTTTTATGAATAACGCAAGATTTACCCATTTACTGTAATTTGGCTGGCACTTATTGATGTTATTACACTAGCTAGGATTAACGAAAAGTTTCTCGAATATTACTTATGTTGAATGGTTCGGTTACTAGAAAAAATTTAGATAATTGTACATCGTAATTACGTGATAATAAAATAAAATTTTAATTTTTCTAATTAGTAGTAATTATATTTACTATTCTGATAATTAACGTATAAATTTCTTGACATCATATTATATATATTGAAAAAAATTATATTAACGTCACTTATTTATCGTAAATAAATAATATCGAATTATTGAATGGATATAATGGCTCTTTGAAACCCGTGATGGAATTCTTTCATTTTCCAAGGAAAACATGGAGGAGGAAGCCCTTTCCCTGTGGTCATAATGCCGAATGATTCCCTTATTATGATTTCCCTTTAATTGCATTTAATAAATTAAAATTATATAATAAAGGGTAAAAGGGTAAAAGTATTGGACTTGATCGATGTTGCTGTGTAGACCCGTACACTACACATGCAAGACCGAGCCGACAAAATAAATAAAATAATAAAAAAATCACAAGATACTCATTGTATCATTTACATTTTTGTAAAAAACAATGAGATTCCATGTTCAAATTCCTCTTTGAAGATGTTGTCCTCAATGAGATCATCCACGAGTGTTTATAGAATGGACTAATCCGAATTCATAGGCCTTTAGTTCAGGGACGGATCCAGAAAATTTGTGCATGCGGGTGAAACTCTATAAGGAATTAAGACGAAGAATTCAGGGGGACGACCTATGTATTATTCAATAAAAATGGGACAAAATCAAGTAAATTTTGTATAGAATTTCATGAAATTTTTCAAGTTCAAGGGGGGCGATTGCCCCCAGTGCCCCCCTAAATCCATCACTGCTTTGGTTTGTGGATAGTTTGCTAGTTATGATCACGTAAAATAAAAATATTTAAAAATTAATTGATTGAAATTGCCCGATGTCTCTTTCAGCAAACAAAGGTTCTAAGTTCGATTTTTTATCATTGGAAAAAATTCGCCTTTAACTTTATCTCTTAGTCGGTCGACTCGGCTCGAATTGAATTAATTATAAATCATCACGCTTTTTTATACTGATGATACGCATAAAAAATTATAACTATGATAAAGATGGTTCAGTACAATTGGTATTACTATCGCCCTGCGACATAAAGATCCTATGTTTGATGTCATCTGTAAGACTTCTCCTGCTCCTTTTATTCTCTATTTCTTCTACAATTTCTAAACTTATGTAATTTCATCCGTACACGGAAAAAAAATTTAATCTTTTTAAAGTGATATTGCTATCGCCCCGCGACAGAGAGGTTATGCATTTGATCTCATCTGTAAGACTTTTCCTAAATATCTCATTTATAGATGGAAAAAAATTTGGACTACTTTAAAAAAACTACAATAACTCAGCGAGGGAAAGCTCAGGTTTCTACGCAGGACGAGGAGATGTCAAAGTTAACGTTGACCGGCAACGCGGTTCACGACAATCCTTGTGCTCCTCGGGAAATACAAGGTCTCGATATTCGGTTGGGAGTACAAATAAGGCACGTAGGGTTACGAGAGGTCCCGCGAATGAAATCGAATCCGGGACCTTGGCGAGAGCAGTACCAACTGTACAGAGATGTTTTTCTCCACTCAAATTCAAATTGAAATCGAGTGGGATTCACTAAAATTTATTCTCTTATTTGTGTGGGTGTTAAATGGGAGCAGAAAAATGGAAATTTGAACTTGTTTGGTTGCAGGATTTTAATGGAGTGGAAAAGAAATTCAGGGACTTACTTAGAATTATTTACATCCCATGGTCTTCGGGACGAGAGAGCCTCCTGCTTAATAGAGTATGTCACGCGATAGTATGTATACGGTGTTACAAGGGAGTAAGATTTAGCTTTTTTAAGTTTTTTTTTTTAATAAATCTCATAACTGTTCAAGTTTTATCGCTCGGTCACTGGCCCCAATTGGATACAGATCGGTCAAGGCTGACTAGACACCTTAATAATAAGTGATGTACATTGGAAAAAATAAAATAATATAATATTCTATATATATATATTTGAAAAAAAAAAAAGATGAAAGCTCTATTAATCAAGGCACAATATGCTTGACCATCAATAATAGCAAATAAAAAGGACAAAATAGAAGGAACTATAGTGAAGTTATTTGGAGAGATTCAATTCTAAACTCTATTTCATCCACTGATTTAACGGTCGTTACACCTGACTGTTAATACAGTATTGATCTTTTCGTTATCGATTTTCGCATTTATTGCCAATTGCATATGCTTTTCCTAAGGCTGATTTCAGATCTTTATACAAAAGGAATGCCATTTCCTCAACCATTGTTGAAAGCTTATTAGACAAAATGAGGAAGAGAATCAAAAGAGACAACAAAGGCTTGAGATGATAAGGAAAGGGATATCCCTCCAAAGAAAAGTCCCCATGAGAATATCTAAAAAGCCCAAAAAAGAAAAAAAAGGGGTTGGGGGCATGCATTTCAAGGTTTGCCCTCTTTATTATTATTATTTTATTTTTTGGTATGTACACTGGTATCCAGAAATCCACTGGACTACTGACTAACCCAGTTCAAACTGGGTCGGCCCATTTAAGGGGTAAAACTATCACAATATGAGTTTCTTCCATCCAAAAAGACTCAAACCCAAGATCTTTGCTCAAATGGAACAAGTATCTTACCACTTGAACCGACTCATGTTGGTGCTCCTTATTATTTTGGAAGGCTACGTGCATGAGATTGATTTTCCCCCTCATTTTTTAAATATGCGTAACCTGATATTCAAAATTTTAGTGACTGTTAATTTATTCAGGTTTGAGCTGAATTAATTCTCTAGACGGTAAAGAGCTCGCCAAATATTTAATGTTATCCGCTTGCAAGACTTAAAAAAAGAGATTTTATTTAAGAGAAAAATGTCATATCGTCTCAATTAGTTGGTTTATTTTTTAGACACTTTAATACAATGAAAATAATAATGGTATAATTGTAATGAAAAGCCAAAAAAAAAAAGATACCATTTTCTTCTCTAGAACTCCCTTTTCCCTCTCTTTTCTTTTGGGACATTATCCCTTTCTCTTCCTTTTATAACATTTTATTTACACCATCATTAGATTTCAACAAATTAATCAGCATTCTTCTGACATTAAGAGTTTGATGCAATGATGTCACCATCAATTTAGTACGGGGAGGTCATAAGTTCGATTTTTATGAGCAAGACTTCTCAAACTTCCTTCTTTCCCGCTTCCCCCTCCTAAACTCATGGATCCCATTTCTAATAAAAAAGAAAAAAAGGAAGAAGAAGAGGAGGAAGAAGAAGCTTCCTCTTCATCGAATTGAATTATGAAGAGCATCAAAGCATCTGCTAAAATTACACCCATTGGGTCTAAGCTTACAAGTCATCAGCTTCTGTAAACTCTACATTAATAAGTTTTTTGTGATGATATATTAAAGGGGCTAGTACTTGCACAAATATTGTTAATTACGTACGATACGCTCACAAAAATCCGAATATTACGTAACAGCAACAAATCATAATCCTCCCTTACACTGACAAAAATGAAGAGTATTGGATGAAGAGAAGCCATTGAATGCTTTGCTCACACAAGTATTCGACGATGGAGAAGTTCGATCACTAATAGTCTCAAATGTACGGAGTGCTCAGGCAGTCGTCGGGTTTCCGGCTTAACGATTACCGACATGGAACATTGCTCATCGGCCACGATCGAATATTAATCGCTGAATACGTAAAAATGGTTGCAGTTTAGCTGGATGAACTTTCTTGGATTCCTATGGAAAAAGGAAGGATAGAAAGGGAAAAACGTCAAGGAAAAAGGAGCAAGACATGGAACGGACCATGCGCGGCTCTCCCAACATTCACCTACCCGATAAAGTTTTTTTTTTTTTTTCAAAAATATAAATTCTACTGTACCAATCATAATTATTGAAAATTCGATGGAAACACCAACGAAAGTTGGCACAATTGGAAGGGACTTGTGTCGCTTAAACAAAGATGTCGGGTTTGAGCCCCTGTGAACGCAGCAGACCTTCTTAAAAGGGGTCACCGGGAAACCACCTGACCGTACCCCGAATCCGGATTAGTCGGTCAGCTTTCGGGTACCGGACACCCGGTGGGAAACCAAAAAAGAAAAAGAAAATTCAACTGAAATAACAAATTTTTTTGACAAATTTTTAAATAATCCCATCTCATCTCATCTCATCAAGTGACCCGAGAAAATTCGTAATAAACGAGTAAATTAGTATCAGTCGCCGAGCAATTATATTAATTATTTTTAACTAGATTGATTTAATTGGATATTTTTTTCTATTTATTCGTCAAGGAATTAGAAAATCAAGTCGGGACGTTACACAGAGAAATTATTGGAAAAAAGACAAATAACAATGCAACAAATAACTAATTGGTTGGTTAATTACTATAATTACTGCTAATTGTGTCAATTCAATTGGTTTATTCATCTTATAACCTTTTCTTCTTCTTCCTTTTTATTGGTTTTCGTTTTTTCCTTCATTGGAAGTTCATCGGACATCATTAATCAATTAATGTCACCCACTCAATCATTGTACTATGTGGGCATCTTAGTAATTATGTTGGCACAAACTTCCCTTCACAAAAGAACAAATAGGGTGGGGGGAATCATAATTCTCTTGATGTCACAAACCTAGCTGGTCTCAAAGAAATTTTTAAACAATCATATCTTAAAATGTAGTGTGAGAAAATATCAATTAGATCTCTATAAATAAGTAAATTAATGTTAATTACTTGCGCAGTTTCTTTAACTATTGCTAATAAGAGGAATCTAACTGATTCATTTATTTATAACTTATTATAATTTAATTCATTTAAATTTTATTAACTTATAATTTTTAGTAAGATATTATCAGTTTTCGTTAGTATGCTATGTCAACTTTATCTTTTTAATTTTATGGTTACGTAATAGATTTTTACTGTTAAAATTGTACATATTGAGTGATGCGGGTTGAAATGAGGAAACCTAAACAGTTAAAAAAATTTTTATTATTAAGATCGTGGATACGAAAAGAGAGAAAAATGACCGAATTTATTATTTTACTCTTAATATGAAAATTAGATGCATGTCATAAATTTTAATATGTAAATATAAAAAACGAAAAAGATATCAAACTTCTCAAATATTTGCATATAATAGTATATATGACAGCCATAATTAGAAGCACAACGAACCCTATCAAATTCAGGTTCAAGGTAAATCGATCCAACAAGGGGATAAAGCTTTCATAATATGAATTTTATTCATTTATAAGATTCGAATATAAGATCTTATTAAAGAGTAAAGTGCGTCATATCCTCTCAACCAATACATTACTACAACAACAATTATTTTTAGTTTCTTTTTTTTTTCGGCCAGTGCTACCGGTATCAGAAGCTCTACGGATCTCGACTAATACACTTCCAGTCTTATGTATTGAAGAGAATTCATCTTGAAAGGAATTTTTTTTTTTAGGGAGAGAGGTATCTGGCCGCATGAACCAATCTGTGTTGATTTTATTTTAGCTGCTTTGATTTGTTGTCTCCATGTCCATGGAATATTTCGAATCTCCCCAAATGACCACTTGCATTTCTTTATCTAGAAGTTGTTCAGGGTCCTAAAATAGTAATTTCACTATAACCTTCTCGACCGTGTACCCGGGATGTGCACGAAAAGTTGCGGCTATAATGAGTCAATAATATTAACAGTACGAGCTTTTCATGTACAAAGATTGTGTTTTTTTCATTCGTATGTACGACTTTAGTAAACACTAATAATGTCTGTGGCTGTTGTGTGTCATTCAATGTACTGGGGGAGATACACTATTACAAGTCGAGACCTCAGATATTACCGTTTTCAAGCAAAAAAACAAGTCGAGACCATGGGCCGAGCAGGCCCAATAGAGTTTGGGCCCATTAATGAGTGGATAATGGAACTTCTCTCTTTTTCGGAAGATACACGGGAAATAAAGTTACGAGGAATGAAATCAATGAAGAATAGAATAGGAAATATAATTGATGTTATGAGGTTTAGTTGGAAGTAATAGAACTTGTGAATAAGAGAATAGAGTCGATAATTTTTAAGAATAAAATATTAAATAAATAAAGTAAAATAATGAGGTTGAAAAATTCAAGGGATGGTTAAAGATGCTTTTATCATTTGAATTTTATTCCCTATATAAGTAATAGTCATTCCTTACGAGGGAATTGTGATCACCTATTCCTCCTCTGTTCCCGATGCATTCGAAATAGCTATTCCAGTATTGATGCCAACAAAATGCGGGAATAGCTATTTGCCCGATGCATTCGGAATGGTTATTCCGTGTAGGACAGCTATCCCCGTGAACCAAACATGCCCACCTAACTGACAACCTTCACTGCCCTGGATCATGGAAAGAAGATAACATACCCATCATCGCTCTCTTGAATCCACCTTTCCTACTGGTCAAAAGCACAGAACTCGGACACACCGCTCCCCTTTTTAGAATCACAAACAAAGACCACGAGGTAGGTTACTATACACAGGAACAAAGTGGAAAGAATATTTGAGGTGGGAATGCCAAGCCTGACCACCTAACTGAAGTTAGAATTATTTTTGTTTTTCATTTGACAACACTTCAATGAGTGATGAGGTATGGTCAAATTGCAATGATGCTTCATATTCAACTTTGATGCATCAAACATGCCATTCCTCGTGTTTTTAAGATGAACACAAGAACCACCAGTGCTATTGCATTTTCTTTAATCGAACCCCACGCCATTCATTTGCCCGTACTAAACACGACCTAAATGTATGAACGAACTGGAAGCTCATGGATCCAGTGTGGCATTATAAACTGAGAAAGAAGAAGAGAAGACAAACTCGAATTATTTATTGCACACCGTTTTATACAACAGAGGAGTTTATGATCAGTGTATCTTTACCTCGCATCCTAGTTCCCCGCAAAGACAAAACCACCTCTTAAACATCCCGAGTGAATCGGGTGGTTAACTCTGCGAAGGAAATCCAACTAAGTTAGGGAAGATGATAATGCGTACTTTTTCTATTGCACATGCATCCCCAAGAACAAGATGCCAAGAGCAAGCTAAGAATCTGTGCAGGTAAAATAAAATTAACCTCACTTATCAACATATACCTTAAGAATGTGGAATAAGATGAACCTTCCTAGATGTTATTGACATCTGAAAACAATATGTGAACTAGGCTTCTGCCAAACAATCACACTGCTACCTTACTGCGCCCATCTCATCAAGTTTGGAACTCTTGTGCTGCAGAAAGTATCGATAACAGACTTAGCTTTATCAAGAAAATTGAAAAGAATGCCACTCACCAACGAAAGGACTCTTCTCAGAACAGAACAGCAGAAGTATCAAGAATTTCCATCGGCATGTTTTAACACAGATTTACCTTGCTCTTCTTGTGTTTGTGAATGCCATTTACGTTTTCAGCTCCATCATGCTTTCTCTTCTGCAATCGTATGAGGATATGCCATTCAGAAATCACAACAAAGCATATGCTGAATCATAAATCTGCTTAGTTTTATCAAGTGGAGCCACAATCATCTATGGTGCAAAAAAAAACAAAGGTAACAAGAAGGGGTAAACGCACTTGCTAAGTTGATTGGTAGAGTTGAAATTCCATGAACCAAACAAATTATATTATCTACAACATAAACTAAAAAGCATCGTGAACTGAACATATCCAGATCCAGCCTAAGAGCAACAAACCTATACTGATATGCTTCTTCAAAACTCTATCCAAGCAAACAGAGAGACGGTTAAACCAAGATATTTTCAGGTTTATGACCTTTTCGTGTTTCTTATGATCATGTCCAGAATCAGGATGAATGCTTCTATCCTTCTTGTCCTTATCTCTGTCTTTCCTTCGATCTTTATGGCGGTGTTTGTGCTTCTTATGCTCTCTATCTTTCTCAGAGTCTCGATCTTTATGCTTTTTATGCTTCTTCTCCCTGTCTTTGGACTCACCTTTTACTTTTGAAGGGATGGTTGGTTCTCCCTTTCCAGACTGAAGACAAAAATGATAGATCAGTAATACTACCAAAATGAAGATAAAATAAGTAATGGCTATGTAATAAATTTATAGTGTACAAAATAAAACAATGTATGTGGCAGAGAAAAAAAATTACTAAATCAAAAGGTTACATAGTATAAGATTATTCTTACCTGAGGTAACTCAACAAAACCACTTTCCTTAAATTGAAAGGCATCTTTAAGAATATCAGAGTCAAAAGTTTGTATCCGGACATTTGAATCTCTCAAATGAGGGGTGTCTTGAATAAGTTGAGCAAGCTGCATCCCTTCTCCTTTTCTGATTTCTGTGTCTCCAACCACATGCTGAAGGTAGTGGGCATCCGAAATAGATAAGGGTAGTGACCTCTTGCAAAAAAAATCATAATGCTGCTGCAACTTGAAGTGGCTCAAAAGGTCCATAGAACCAGTAAGTTCTCTTGGTCCTGAACATATTCAATGTGCCAGTTGCAATAGCAATTAGTTAACTGACTCAGAAATGAGAGAACATAAGGACAGCAGGGAAAAAGGGAATTGAGATTTGGAAAATAATGAGCAGATAAAACTTGCATTACGGCACTGAAAGCGAAGTCAGACCACAAGTACTCTAGTTTATATATCCAATAAAAGAAGCTAAAAATCCCGGTTCATAAACTGGCAATAGAGGTAACGATTTTACAACAAATATATCATTGAGTCAGTGCATCAGGCAAATCCTCGCACTTTTCCATTCATAAACAAATTTTGATAAGTTATCAATTCAAAAGGCCATCATCAAAGCTGGCAATGGGATACTGACAACAACTAACAGTAACTGTCATGAGGTTGAAGGAGAGGAGAGAAGAGAGATATGCATTATTAACAAAACAGTACCTCTTCCGAACTTCTTTTCTTCAGGATCCATGTTCAATGTCTCACGAGGAAGAGCAATATTAACTGCAAGTTTATAAGTAAAAGTTTACAGATTATTTTTGAAAATAAATCAACAGGCATTATTAGAATTCAGACAGCATATGGAGAAGGCTAGGAACAACAATGACAACGGAATAAAGCAATCAAACAACATGGCTGAAATGAAGAAGAGCAATAAGATGATGTGTAGAGGGTCTTTCAACACAGAGATTCAAGTCCACTGAGAGGCAGCGGATAGCAGTTGACAGCACTGGAGATGGTTTATTATTGCCGGGAGAAAGAAATGCACATTCTTCATTGTGGCAAATATATCCCTGATGCCTTTTCACGAAAGTACAAACATAGAAGGGGTTTCCATACGTTCCCTCAAGTATCTTGGGTGAAATGGAACTATCTTTTTGAAACTTAGGAACTATCTAAAATCTTATCCAAAGGAAAAGAAGAAAACATCGTTGGAAGATCCTAGCAAGCACAATGCTCAAAATTAATTGATGCGTTTATCCTACAGCATTATGAGATAAGGGGCCATTCAGTCGGGTTCTTCTGCTTCTGCATAGTTCAACTCTACAACAACAATCTTTATTTAGGTAAGAAAATCGCATCTTCTTCAACACACGTCTGACGCAAATTTCACCCCAACACTTAATATAGATCCCTGTACCAAGTTCTAGACCATGAGGATTAAAATAACATGAGACAGAGGGCCCTTCAGTTCAGCCAACTGACAAAAGCTTCTGCAAAGGGAAAGAGATTGCAATAACAGAAAATTGACGTGAAGCAAGAAGAAGTGTATGCAATGAGAATGAGTACTTATGTAGGACGACTAAAAGAGCGGCACCTGAGGCATGGAACGCAGGAAAAAGGACAGAATGTTATCTTTGGATCGCGACCGGAACTCGTTCAATTCACAATCGCTTCCAGATCCTGTCACTACGCTTCTTTATCCTCTCACTGCTCTACTACACGGCCGTGGAAAGAACTTAAATTTCGCGTCCAGGATCCACTAACACGGCTCAAAAGTTGAGATTCCAGTCGGACGAAACTGGGGGAGAGCAGACCCGAATCGGAGGCACGCGATTGGGGAAGTTTTTCCGGCAAATTAAGGGACAGTTAAGGCTCCCGAGAGAGTGAATGCGACGTATCGTGGAAGGGAGAGCTCTGGTGTTGATCTCGATCGACTCCTGTGGATTGCAGTCTCGAGGAGCGGGAGGAAGTTAGGGTTCGCAGAGGCTTGCTATTCTAACCAATAGAACCAACGATTCGGAGAATCTTGTTATTTATTGTCGGTCTCAGGGTCCTCGCGGTTTCTGTGAAAGCAGGGCACGTAGTGAAATGACAAAACTACCCCTCGTACCGTGGGAACTAGACTTGCTTGCCCCTTTTTATCTTGTTTTGTTTTCTAACAGAATCGGATAAGCTTGTTTTGATTATAGACCATCGATCCGATTGTTTGTTTGGTGAGGGTTGTCGAAGAGATGGGTTATGTTTGAAATTAATCGCAAACATGGGACTACGTTAATATGAAAATCACTGTCAGTGTTTTTAGAGAAATTGGTTCCTACGACTATTCCTTCTTGACTCACATCACTAAAACAAAATGCTAACTCACTTTTAGAGGATCTATATACACACACATGTGCACGAATGGGATTTGTACACGAGCTGTTGACAGATTCACGAATAATATGATGAGTTTGACACGCGTAAAACACCTAATATCAATCTGCGACATAGTAATCTCTTCTTCTTTTTTTAGTTACCGTGTGAATTAATAAGCCGATTGCACGATCAAAGTTCAAATTATATCAATTAATTAATGGGTAAAGCTCTCATAATATTTATTTTTTTATTCACCCGATTTAAATTCTACTTTATCTCGAGTATTCTCAACATATACATGAAGGGTGTGACTGGTAGAAGAAATCTTTATGCCCAATTACATTCTCTAAGTAATGGAAAGATTAGGATCACTATTTCCTGAGTATTTCATTCCATTCTATGCAATGAAAATCATTCCATTCCGGACCTGAATAAAGGTACAAGTTCAATAGTCTCATGTGACGATATTATTCAGAACGAAATTTGAACTTGTAATTTCGACCTCGTCAAATCATATAGGAGAGAGTTTTAGAACTCTAGTCGATCACCCTTGATTATATGATTTTTTTATTCATAAGATCATAGCTTGACATCCAATTCTTTTGATGGTAAACTAGAGATTTTCGCCTTTCAGCGGACAGCTCCAGTGGTAGGGAGCTGGATTGACTTCTCAGGTTCAAAATTCAGCGAGCGCACGTTAGAGGGTGGGGGCTTTTCAACTCTCTTGAGCCTGTTAGGATTTATATTGACTTACCCGACACATGTTATTTGTGAGTTACTGCACGTGCACCGAGAAGGATGTGTTATAAACACTGCTAGTTTGGTTCAGAAAATATTCGGATGTCTCGGTTATAAAAAAGAGAGAGATCTTCATTCCATGTCTACCAAAACCCTTTTCTTGAAAAATTCCCTTCGTTGTCCGCTGTGACGACTTCCTTGTTCGCCGCCGGTTTCCCTTTTCTTCAGAGGCTCGATAACCCCCCTTAAACGCAGAAATTAGGGCTTTTGCTTTGCCCCTGAAGCAGACAGCGCCCTCCTTGGAACAATCTCTCCCACCCCCCACCCCCCTCAGTCTCCGGTGCGTTCTCTTAGGCTCTATCTTTCTGCTCGTCGTCGTCCCTTTTCTCGATCGTCAGGCACTGATTCTTGATGTTCTGGATTTTTATGGATTCAGTCGTTTAACTATTTTTGAGAACCTCTGCTTTACTGCCTCCCCAGTACAGCGACGATCATGGGGTTGAAGAGTTCTTTTTCTCCTTTCGTGAATCCCTTCAAAGCTTTGATCTTTGAAGCTTTTTCATTGGCTTTATCTCCGTGCTATATGTTTGCTTAGTTGCCTTTTGCTTCAATCTCTCGTTCTGGTAATTAGACTGATAATGCCTGAAAGTCTACTCACAAATTTTCGATTTTCTCGTGTTCTTGAGGACTAGATTTTGCACGTTAGTCAAACAAGTGTTGGTAGTTATGCAAGTTTCGTGAAAAATGCAGGTTCTTTTTCCATGAATGTCGCTCTAAGCTGGGGTGGATATTATGTCTTCAACTGATTTGCTGAACTACCTGTTTGCCGTGGGTGTTTGGTGTACTGCGTATATTGCAGTTGCTGTCCTCCAATCGATTCGCATCTTTCAGACCCTCTGCTAAATTCACGTTCCCTTTGTCGCATCCCTTGTCGCCTTGAATTGCGATAACGCTATCATGGGCTATGCACAACTGGTAATTGGCCCTGCTGGCAGCGGAAAGGTAACTTATGCATTTTCTAATAACTCATTTTAAGTTTTAGACTTTTAGTGACAGGACCAGACCAAAGATGGAAATTTGCAAATAACCTTCGCCTAATTTATGGAACTCCTGTTCATTCAGTCTGATATCGAGAGAGGATGCTCTTTGAATAGCAAGATGTCCCATCTTTGTGAGAAACAAACAGTGAGGCAAAACAAGTTGCGGATCTTGACGAAGTCCATGCTTGAAACAGTACCTATTTTGTTAGAGTCCAATAACTTGTGCCTGAGCTGTCGGATTTTATGGCTGTCGGACTGGCTGTTGGGTTAGTAATGGTAGGATTTTGGGCTTTTGGCAAGTTCTTGAGGGTTCAACTTGATTTTTGGAAGATAAGAGGGGTGCAAAGGTGGAGTTGTGGTGGGGCTTCTTGATTTCCTCACTGCATTGCCAGATTTTATGCTCTCACTAGCATAAGCTGTGCTTCATTTGACTCTTCTGTTTTATCTCATTGTTAATATTTGCCTGTGGCACTGATGGTTTCATGCTTTGGCAGTCAACTTACTGCTCTAGTCTCTACCAACACTGTCAAACCATTGGGCGGACTATACATGTAATTAATCTAGATCCTGCTGCAGAGAATTTTGACTATCCTGTGGCCACAGGTAAATATCGAGCCTCACCGTTTTCTATAAATTTTAAACACCCCATCGCGTCTTATTGACAGTATCATTTTCTTGCAGATATTAGAGAACTCATCTCCTTGGATGATGTCATGGAGGAATTAGGTCTAGGCCCGAATGGTGGCCTTATTTACTGCATGGAGTATCCTCTTTGTCGGACTTTTCATCCATCTTCTTCAACAATGGGCTACTATTAATTTCTTGTCTCAGATAGCTCAGTATCATCCACTTATGAAATCAATATCCTTTGCGCAGCCGACTTAATGTCTTTTCATTTTTGTTGATCATCGAATAACCTTAATTTTCTCCCTTAGACACCTTGAAGAAAACCTGGATGATTGGTTGACTGAGGAATTGGAAAATTTCTTGGATGACGATTATTTGGTTTTTGACTGTCCAGGTAATGCATTAATGCTATCCCACTTTTCCTGCATGAACTCAGACAAATTTTGTATTCATTTAGTTAGATATATTAGGGTTCATATAATGTTCTTTGCAGGCCAGATAGAGTTGTTCTCCCATGTGCCGGTGCTCAAGAATTTTGTTGAGCACTTACAACGGAAGAACTTCAATGTCTGTGCTGTTTACTTGCTTGACTCACAGGTTTGTGTTTTACATTGGCTTATTATTCTTTTACCTTCCATGATTTCTGGTTCTGGCATTTCCAGTTTTTTTTTGGTATATTTAGATTCATTCTGTAACTCAAGATGAGACACTTAAATTTATTTGCCAGTTCATAACTGATGTGACCAAATTCATAAGTGGTTGCATGGCCTCTCTCTCTGCAATGGTCCAACTTGAACTTCCCCATGTGAATATTCTGTCCAAAATGGACCTCGTGAAAAACAAAAGGGATATTGAAGAGTAAGTTCTTTGTCTCTGTACTTTCTTTTTAGATATATATGTTCCAGCTTTCGCATAATTTTACGTTGTTTTTATATTTGATTCTCTAACTTGTTTTTGGTGCCATTTAATGTTAGCTATTTGAATCCGGAGCCTCGAGTTCTTCTGTCAGAGTTGAACTTGCGGATGGCTCCTCAATTTCAGAAGTTAAATAAAGTTTTAGCTGAACTGGTGAGTTATGATTAGGCCAGAATGTTATGACTGAAAAATTGAGATTGTTAGTTAGTAAATACATGATGATAATTACTTATAAAAATATATATATATATATATATATATGTGATGATAACTTCAGTTGATGTAGTAAACTTTGTTTCCTTTGTCAATGCTTTATTCAATAGAGAGTTCTTGCTAGCTGTCAGAATTCGGATTATACTGTGCTAACAAACATTCTGTTAGAATTAACTGCCAAAATTCCTTCCTTTGACCCATGAAGTAAAGGTCGTGAGGCTGTTTATTAATTTGTATTTTGCAGTCATCCACTTTCTTCAATTCCCTTTTAAATTGTGATGTTAAACCTGCTCAGTAGTCAGTATGAGTTACATATAATCTAGGGAAGCTAACCGCTCAATCCCTTTGGCTTATCTGATTAAGGTGATTTCATTGCATTTCTTAGGTGGATGAGTATAGCATGGTCAGCTTTGTGCCTCTTGATCTGAGGAAGGAGAGCAGGTTCCTTTCCCTCTCCCTCTGTAGTAGTTATGAAGCTTCAGTTGCTTTTAGTTGAATTCGCTTCCATAACCTGAGACTGGGTTTTGGTACTTGTCTGCAGCATACAGTATGTTTTGTCTCAGATTGACAACTGCATTCAGTATGGAGAAGATGCAGATGTGAAGGTCAAGGATTTCGATCCCGATGGTCCCGACATTGATGCTGATTGATACCTTTTCTTTTCTGGTTCTTGCCCAGCAGTCATTTTCATTGCATGTGCAAAGACAAGAGTGCAGATGAGTGATTGTCCCATATCGTGTAGATATGTGTGTTCTGTCATAAAACTGATGCTGCGTCTGGGTGATCTGCAGTAACTGCTTTTGGTTAAACATGAAAGTGAAACTGCTTAAATATCAAACTGTCTCTCTCTCTCTCTCCCTCTCTCGTTCTCTCTCTCTGTGTTAGTGAGATAATGAGGCTGTGGTTGAAGATTGTTCCCTATGCAACAGTTATGCTTGCAAAACTTTAAATGGTTCCATCTCAGGTGATTAACACAATTTACTCATTTGTTATCCTCATTTTTTATGATTTGATTAGTATTTTCTTACGCCACACGATAAAATAAGATTAAAGAAGGATTTTTGAATTATATTAGAGTTTCTTTTTCATGTGATCTTCTAAGATGTAGGAAAAAAGTCCACTTGAAAAGATGCTGCATTTATATCAAGCAAATGCACAAGCCATAGAAGAAGGATATTTAAGTATCCAATTGGTTAACACTAAATTATACTGACCCTGTTTTAATCTAGCCATGATTGGAAGCACTTTAATACTTATAAGTTGATCTAATTCAAGTCTGTATTAGTTAAGATCATTAAATTTTTTAATATTAATGTGTATTAGTTAGAATCATTAATTTTTTTGATACTAGTGATGCAGGTTAAATAAAGCTAAATAGTGGTGGTGGGACAATTTACCACCTCAAACAAGACTATTTATGATGCCCTCTGTTAAGCTGGTGGTTGTTTGCATAAAGACATCGGTTTTGCGGGGGCAAAAAAGAAAACTGAACTGGATCTTTGATCTTCACCATATTGAGAACAGAGTAGATGGTTAACTGTGAGGGTGCTCAAAAATGAAGGAAAATACTAATGACTTGCAAAGGAATACTTTTTCATGGTGAGGGTCACTGGGCCTTTCGGAAGTGGAGGAGTGGGCGGGTGGAGCCCATCCCTGCACTTGCAAAGGTCTGCTATGTGCCCCAAGGTGAAGCTTCAGGGCGAGGAATCAATCAGGAAACTCTATGATGACTCAAGAAGCTCCTGGCACATTCTACCATTGAAGTTTCTTCAATCACTGCTTCACCAATTCATAATTAACTCTTTACTTTGAAAAAGAAGCTCAATTTTTGTTCACCCTATTACAAAAGACATCCTCCACCAGAATTTTACAGATTTAGTAGAAAAGCCACTTTCTATAGACCACTCAATTCAACCAATACCTAGCAACTCAACCCATGGGACTACAATACTCCGAAGAATGCTCTCACCAGCAACCTCATCAACATAAGTGAAGCCTCCTTTTTCCTCCTGCGTCACTCTTCCCATCTCTGGCATCATCTCTTAGAAGGGCAAGAGGCATTTTTTGCATGTCCAGAATTGATAAGCTAACCCTGTAGTCGGAGACCTGACTATTTTCTTAGTCTTCTCTTTTTATCCTTGTACCTTGTAATTCTGCAGTGTCGCATTGGTTCGAATATTATGTTCTAATTGTTGGCATTGTCACCCCATAAACCATCCCATGCACCGTTGGGAGCTGCCTTAGGGGCCTCGATGTAATTCTGACTGCCCTGAAGCATAGGGGCACCAGGAGCACCAGGGAGTCCATTGGGCCCAGGTGGTGGATGGACTTTCTTGCGCTTTGTTCTGATGCCAAGAATTCTGAAGACGAACCTAGCCAATTCGCCATATAGCATCCCTGAGCGATCAAAAAGCTGCAAAAGACACAAACATTAATCACCACAACATTCAGATCTCGATGAAAGAGGTCTCATAGGGAAGAAATGCAACGAGAGAGAAGCAAACCTGAAGAAGGGCAGACATAAACATGTGAAAAGCTTGAGTGTTCTGGTCGATCAGCATTGCCACACGACCAAAAAACGTTACAACACCTTCCATCTGCCACCATAAGGGAACCAAGCCAGTCAGGTAAAAGAACTGCTTTCTCATCCAGTATTTCACGAGAACAATCCGTCAAAAATTATACTGTAAGTGCAGAAATATAGTAAAGTTGACAAACTTGTAATATCATATAATTTTTTTTTCATACAAATCTAAAATGCAATGTTCAAGGGTTTCCATCGAACAATCTCCTATGTACTCTATAAGCTGATCCTGAAGATGAGCTTCAGAACATGTTTGCAAATGTTCCAGTGAACACATAACTGTGAGCCTGTGCTACAAGAAAGCAAGCAGGCGCTAAAAATCTCTGCCTACCATTCTCTCAGTCCTGATCACAACCTTCACTGACTTTAACCTCATAAATTAGCACTCATGGTGGAAGGTAGCAATATCAACATAACCATGCAGTACACAAAAGTCCGATGAATGTCTTGATGCATTCACAGTTTTCAGCAAACTTCAGATTGCCAGGGCTCCTCTGGTTTTCTACTTTCTATTTTCTTATATATAACCAAATACATTTAACCTCCTTTTCTTCTACCCTTTTTTCTTTCAACAGAAAGAGAAGGAAAATGGAAGTTTTCAACGCTTTCATTGGAAAACAGAACTTATTACAGTGAAAAATGCTGACAGTTCCTTACCACTCGAAGAAAGGAGATCCAAAAACCTGGTGGAGAGGGTGGAGCACCATAAGGGTTATTTGGATCCTGGTTGTATGGGCCCATGCCCATGCCATAACCACCCATTGGTCCTCCAAAGCTGTTACCATACGTTCCCCCTCCATAACCACCATACATGCCAGAACCACCATAGAGCCCACCATAACCTCCTCTATACATTCCACTACCATACAGCCCACCCCCCAAGGACCCTCCATACCCACCAATCGAAGATCCATACATTCCTGAGTTATAATTCAGACCAGAACCAAACCCTGCAGCAGAAACCATAGCTGAAACATTGCAGTAGGAGATCCAAAAGAAGGGCGAATTACACCATTAGCTTTTGTCAGCAGACACAGATGAACAACAAACTGAATACCTCCATAGGTACTACCATAGTTCTGCTGCTCCCACGGCCTACTGGGCACAGGTCGAGTGAGAGAGCTTGTGTTTGCAGTTGCATTCCCGTTATTGGACGAGACAATCTCGCCGGGATTTGCAGTCCCAGAGGCCTCGACTACATCACTGGTGTTGCCCGCAGAGGGCGGTTTGAAAGGCCCCGGGCCTGATGACCCACCTGCTCGTTCCCAGGGCTTTGGCGGCGGATTACCAGCTGCCATTACAGGTCTGAGAATCAAGACCGACTACAGAAACGGGCAGTAAAGTACGAACTTTTCTTATATCCATGTCAAAAAATTTTGAGATTGGTATATTTTGGTGAAACCCTCGATCATTAAACTAGGCAATAGCACTTCAGTAGTCGATAAAATTGGTGCGGAGAATAGGAACAAGAGGCAATTTAGCGAATTCCAACACGACGAATTCGAAATCCGACGGGGAGCGAAGCAAAC
The DNA here is from genome assembly GCA_037672795.1 of Lagerstroemia speciosa. Lineage (NCBI taxonomy): Eukaryota > Viridiplantae > Streptophyta > Magnoliopsida > Myrtales > Lythraceae > Lagerstroemia > Lagerstroemia speciosa. The sequence goes on from CM075288.1 coordinate 878,503, forward strand.
GCAAACCCAGAAACGAGTGAAACCCGATTGAAGGGATAGAGATATCACTGACCCGGGGGATTAGAGGCCATTGAATTAGAGGCGACAGCTTGAGGAGAGACGATCGGTCACCGTAAATCTACCGACCAACCATGCCAGCAGAAAGCTTCGCCGTCGTCGGAGCTCTGATTGAGGGCGAGAGCGAGAGAGAGAGAGAGAGACAGCCGCGTTGGGGGTCAAAGGTGATGGCTTTTGTAAGAGGATAAATATTCTTTAATTTTCCTGTTTCTTGTTGACTAAATTACAATGTGCACCTTGGTGCACGTGCTCCCTTCGAATGAGAGCGGGAGCATCGGGCTGAAGGTTCATGCGCCGGGTGCTTCCAAATATTTTAAAATTTCTCCTCTTGGACCGCGTGCGGCAATGTTTGCACCTGCTATAAAACTGCCAACAGATTTCTCCGCCTCGTATTTCCTCGAAATTACCGAGACGTCCTTCCCAATTTTACTCAACAATCAGTTTTAACTCTTTAAACGAGTTGACGCGAGTCTGAATCTATAATATTTAAACTTGGCTCGTTTACCAATTTATGAGCTCGGGCCCAAGCGTGAACTCGGCCGAACCCAATATTTTAAGTTTGGGCTCGACTCTTTATATTAAACAAAGGATCGTCGAGTTTACACGGGTTGAGCCAAGAAAGAAAATATAGCTCGAGCGCGAGGTCGTTATGTCAATTACATAGAACGAGAAATATAAGAAGGAGGAGGAAAAGAATTAATTGTGATTGAGATTTCAAGCATGAGCAAAATGAAATAAAGATTTTAAATAAGAATTAAAAACAGTAGTATTGATTATTTTTCTATTTTTCTAAAATTAAAGAATACTAGTAATTATTATTATTATATAAAATAAAAGTTTATTTAGTCTCGCGAGTTTTACGAACAGAATATTATTAGACTTAGCTTGGCTCGTTTAATTGATGAATTCGAGCCGAACTCGAGCTCATTAAGATCAAGCCTAATTCAAGCTTTCATCGAGCTGAGTCTAAACTGTTTGCAAATTGTACTATCTCATTTACACCCTTAGTTTCAACCACGATATTTTTCTTCCATACTCAAGTGAGAGACAACTGACATATTCCCTTCCATGCTCGGGCTTTTATTAACTACGAGTTTCTTACTCAGACCTTGACGAGGTACGAGCACACGCAGTATTTTTTTTTATAACATGTAAAATTTTAAAGAATTAGTACTCTTTTGAATTAATGTTTAAAAAGTTCAAATTAATATGTGCTGATACTAATTTCTTTAAAAAAATTTTAATTAATTTTCTGATATATAATTCAATTCTCGACACATACGTGTCAGCTAATGCAAAATTCGAATTCTTATTTAAATTTACCTTTTCCTTGCCAATCTCAAAGGCCAAATTTAATTTATTTCCAAATTTGGTAGATTGAATATCGACACTTCCCATTTTTAGAAATTTAAATTAAGGTTGAGAGAAGAAGAGTAGAGATATCGAAGAAAAATAAATGTGGTGGATCGAAAAAAAATCTTAAATGGTATTCTTTCATAATAACGCTGCGAAAAAAATCAATTAAGTTACTCCGATTAATAATAATTAAGTTAATTGTTCAGGTGATGAAAATCGATTCGCTCGGCTGTCGCAATCTGACTAATATTTTGTCACGTCATCTAGTGATGTAGGATCATATATATGTTAAATGAGACATAAATTAAAAGAGATGACTCGAGACAGTTAGTACGGCTCTCGTCCAGTAACCCGGGGTCCTGCTTCAATATATCACATGTGAGACTTCCCATATCCTTTTATCATCTTCTAGGCCAATGCGCCTCTTACTTACACCGGAAAAAAAAAAGAGAGAGAGACATATAAACTAGAAAATAAAAAAAAAAAAACTCAATGTCTAATAATTCATACTTAAATAAGAAACTGATTGACAATATAAGTTTAGTTGATTTTCTAAATCATGTGATATCTCTAGCTGCATTGAAAGGGACAAGTAACGATCGATTGGTCGATCGTTCAGCTATTCCTGTAGTAAGACAAGACAACTTCATCTTGCAGTAAAGTATCCCGTTTCAGTTATTTCTATAATTGATCTAATTCATCCGAAATATTCGCGACATTAAATATGAAAAATATTAACCGTGCCATGCTCATTGTCGTCATTATCTTGTAAAAAAACATTAAATGGCTGTCGTACGCATCGAAGGTCCGCAACTCTCTCTGGTTCTTTCCACAGCTGCCTGCAGACATTTTCCATGACCGTTTCTCTTTGCCCTCTGCATGAAACCGTAGCACAGTAACATCGTCGTCTTCGGGGCGGTTGCCGAGCACTTGTTTCTGGGAACCCTTTTGCAAGAACTCTGACCAGAGCGTGGCGATGCCGATGCGATGTCGTTCAATCCCGACAACCTTAAATGCTCGTTCGGTGTTGAAAGGGTCAAAGATGGAAGTTTTTAACGAGTGGGAAAGGACGTGAATCTCATTTTTTCAATACAGAAAGGACACATAAGGAATGGAAATCCATATCTTCTTTCGAGCAATCAATAGCTTGCCACCAGTCTCAGGACACAGAATCTAACCCACAGGATGACAGGATGATTATATCTAAGTGTGCGTGTGTGTATATATATGTATGCATATGAATATGTATATGGATATGTATAACATTGGCAAATGTCTTAACTTTTGCAGTCACAAAGCATTCTCCGGATTAAGGTGAGCTTGACGATGTGGTTGTTGTTCTGCAGACAATTTGCTGTCTGCAGAGTGATTCTTTTTAGTTTCTTGTTTACCATGGAACTCAGTATTAGTACGACACCGGAATTCGGTTTTCAAGTATTGAGTTTGGGAGAATTCGATTAGTTGTCACATCGAAAACTTCCTGGACATGTTTTTGATCTGTGTAGACAAAGCTCCCCGCATCCGACCCAGTCCTTGAACCCGTGTTTCCCGTTTCTCGACTTCTGCATCCCAGGTGTGCGAAAGCCCGGCAATGGCGGACAAAGGGAAGGGACCGGTCGAGCAAGATGATATCTACTGCTCAATGATCAGCATTGGCACGCCCGTGGAAGAAAATCTTCCGAATCCATCGGGCACTGGTCAGATCAATCCCGAACCAAAACCGACACTGAGAAGCCCCATTCCTTACCGGGTACCTGAAAATAGCCCGGCTTTTGAGGATGGAAGGGTGATCTTGGAGGAGATGGAGAACACCGAGGATGGCTTCTTCACCAAGTTCCTGCAAATAAATGGAATCGACCGGCAGAATCCCGAGCAGATGCTGGCGGTCCTATCGCACCAACCCGTGGCTGTTGAGCTAGGGATGGCAAACGTTGCGCCGGGAACTAAGAAGACAGCCAAGCAGGAGAAACTGTGTAGGATCTATCTCGAAGACCCGAAGCGTGCCAAGAGGTAAAATTCCCTTGTTCAATCGGTTTGATGCTTTCCTTTTCTTGGAGTCGATTCGAGCATTTCAAGCTAACATTGGCAGGAACCATGAGAGTTACCTCGGAAGCTCTTCGAGCATTCAAACTTTGTTGATTGCTCATACTTCATGTTAGTGCTCTGGTAGTGATGATGGCAGTGCTGGCTGTTCAATTTATCTGATAGGTTCACGGTTAAACACAAGAGCCCGAACATTGCCCAACATAAAATAACAAAAAATGTCTTGGCACTTGTCTATGAACATTGAATCTGAGAATATCCAGAGAGAAAAGATTCTTTCCGTCTGATCAGATCGACTTGTTCTGACATCATAAAAGGATCATATCAAATCGATTGTCTGCTCTGAGGTCGAAGGAGAAGAGGAAGATGCACAGTAAGATGATGCTCCAGCAGAAAATCGACGCTCTGAAAGCTGAATCGAAGGCATTATCTGCCCAGTTGGAGCAAGCCCAGGTAAGTAAATTGGTGTCTCCTGACCCGACACGAAATTTTTTCATTCACATTACTCGAACTCGAAACCTTTCTTGAAGAGAAGACATGTTTTAGGAAATGAAACAACACAACCTTAGCACATTGATGTCCAATAATCCGATTGGCAGAAAACTTTTGGCAAACTCGAGGCAGAGGAAGCCCAGTTGAAAGGTCAAGCTGAGACGATTCAGCAGCAGATCAAGTTGCAGGAATGTGGGTATTGAATTTCCTTCCGTTCTTTGTCCAGATTGATCCGTTTCGATCCCAACTCTCTATATATCCAACTATGCTTCATGACTGCATCACAAAATCTTTGCAACAGCTCTGAACAAGGAGATGAGCGGCGAGATCGAGCAGCTGAGGTTACTGACAGGACAGGTGCCTGCTAATTACCCGAACAGCGGTGCAGTAATAGCAGCACTGCAGCTTCGGACACAGACACCAGCAGGAACAAAACGGTCGGGGCTAGAGTAACTCCAGAAGTCATGGCCAGTGAAAGGGTTCCGGGAGCTGCTCGGTGGAGGAATGGTGATGGGGCTCGGGAACTGGTGCTGCATCTTGAGCTCGATCGATCGATTCAAGTGCTGCTGCAGGACGTGGATTGACTGGCTTAGGATTTCTTGCATATTCGTTTGTTACATAGTTTGTCGAATAATGTAGAAACAGACAAGGATGCTTTGTCATGTTCAGTAATTTCAAAATTTTAAGGTGGATCTTGGTCTCCTTTCTCGCTCACTTGACGGCTTCAGAATGCAGTACTTACGATTTGGAGAAATGAATCCCATGTCAGAAATGAATTATGGTTTAAAATATTCGCTGAAGATTGGGTGAAATAAACATAAAAATCTGAACTTTTATGTGATAAAACATAAATCTTTTTATATACCGTGATCTTTCATACTATCTTTGTAATACGAGATGTGTCATTATAAACACTCGTTCTCAACAACTAATTTTGGGCCGGACATCTTTTCTTTTGATTTTGGACAAGGGAGTCAACTGAAGATGTGGCAAATTTTCTCTTCAATTCTCGGGTTTTTTTTTTGTATATCGATAGTGTCCAGCGTCGTAACAACTGACTAATCTACCAAACTGTTTATTTTACAGCTTGGGACCACCCGCCATTAAACCCCAGATACTGGCTTCCGCGAAAGCTGAACCCTAGACCTATCCTACTGCTCATTGTCAACTTATCAGCAAGTCATCTTCAGTTTTCGAGTTAATAACTATGCGAATATGACTTTTTTTTTTCTTATGTATTGGATAAATTAGTTATAAACCAAGCATTTTTCTTCTGTTCTTGAGTTTAATCGACCACGAATTCCACAACCAGGCCAATAACCTATTCTAATATAGTGTAAAATATTTACCGACCTACAAGAGATTGGACCCATATTTAAGTCTAAATTTCTAGGCATTGGAAATTAAATCGTCTTATGTACTTGGATCTTTTTTACTATCTTTCAGATGTGAGATCCAACCCTCGACATCTGGTATACAAGAAGAACTGAGTATCAAGTATAAATTTAGTTTTTAGGTGAATATAAGCTCAACCTCTTATAAGATTACGATAACATGCTCCAGTACGATGATGCTTCTGTAGCACGATAACCGTAATCAGAGAAAAACCAAAATCATGGACGTGCTAGATTAATTGAGCAACCGGTGCTTAACATTAATCCCATCAGCGCAACACCATGAAAGAATATAGTCTTATCACATATATTTGACAAATGTATAAAAGAAATTTGAATATTAGATCTTAATCACACTAAACCGTATTAGAGCGAGCAATTGAAAACTAGACCGCATGTTAGGGTTTTGTTGGGTAGAGAAGGAAATGGGCCCCAATCAGAGACAGCGGGCACTGGACCGGGTTCCGAAATTCCCAGATTTTAAAGCGGAGCCGGTCCGGACCGGGCAGCTGAAGATGCTCACCTCGGCCTCCTCCTTTCAGCTTCCGATAGTCGGAGATCCGGCTCAATTGAAATTAGGGAAAGAAAGAAAGGAATCGGGGGAGAGGATGTTGAGGACGAGGTTGGTGTGGTTCGGACTGGGGTTCACGGCGACGGCAGCTGCAATCTCCCAATTGGTGTGGAGGGATCTCTGGGTCGATCGCTACGCCCTCTCATCCGATGTACGGACGTCGGGTCTCTGCAGAAATTCGAATCTATGGTTAATTGTTCTCCACTGATCTTGAGTTGATTTCTCTGCAGATGAAGCAGAAATTCGATTCTCTGGAAGCAAGAGTGTCGAGCCTCGAATCCGTGCCGCTGTCAGAATCATCCCAGACAGCTCAGGTAATTGTCAAACATCAATCGTTGCTTCACTTCCCATGCATGCTGTTTTAGATCGGTTCTGCGTGAATTTCCAGTTTTGGATCTCGGCGTGCCTTCTTTTTCTCGTGTTTTCGCTTTCGGGAATGGAGTGATGAATTGAGGAGTCAAGTTCATATTTTTACTGCAGGTTGAAGGCTGAATTGCTGATTCCTCTATTTGCAAAGCAGAGGAGAGGCTGTTTGATTTTTAGGATGGGAATAAGCACTGAACGTTGAGGGTATTGTCTGTTGTTACTTGTCAATGTTATTGCTGTTGATGATGATGAACGGATGCTTGAGCGCTGATTCTCAACGTGTGAATCCATTTCACCTCGATACCGTGTACGGGTACATCAGTTGCAGAGATTGCTAATGCAATGGTTTCTTAGCAGATCAGAATCATTTGGATTCTGAGATTTTTGTTACCTTTGCGGATCCACGGGAATAGGGTGTGTGTGCTTGCTTCTGTCTTTCAGTTATGAAGCTCGAAAAATCTATTTGACCGGGCAGTGTCCTGGATCCTCTGCTGAATAAGGACGCTGTTCATTACTGGGATCAAGTCTTGCCCTGACAGGCCATGGCTTAATCCCGCCTGTGGATGAAGTTCTGCTGTTGCCATGAGCAAAGAATGGAATATCCAGGTTTGCCCAACTTGATATCTTCTCCTGTGTTCGGTTCTGGCAGCTCCTGCTTCATCTTCTCATTAGTCTGTCTGTCCTACCCGAGCTGTTTCGAGAAAGAAGTGTCCTTGGCTACTTGAAACTTGTTGAGCCACTGCACTGATTGAAGCTTGTCCTCTTCTCCCCGTTCCCTGAATACTGAAACTTGGAGTCGATTGACTACCAAGGTATTCACATGTTTTAGGTAGTGATTCCAAGAAGATTGATTCGAAGGATCTGCATTGGTACTGCCTGATAATGATGTGCGGACAGATTTAAAAATCGATGGCCTCGGTAAAGGCCATACTCGACCGTAGATCAAATTCCGAGCAACTTCAAGTTGCTGCGAAAAATGGGAGGAGAATAATTTTTACTGAGAGACCCGAGGCGGCAACATGTTAACCGCAGCAGTTGACAATGCAACTGTGCAATTTTATAATCATGAAAGCTTATTGACAGGTTGCTGTTTTCATCCGACCGGTGAATTCCGTGAACTCAACTCGAACAAGGGGTGCTGAGTGAACGGGAACCGATTAAGCTTCGCATCTTTCACGTGCTAGTCTACGACTGCCTCCCGCAGATTTTCTCGGTATGTTGGCTTTCAGTCTTGCATGGATTAGCTTTAGCATGCAATCTTCTTCTTCAACGAGCTCGCAGTAGCACATCAAATGTCATTATTGGGCCGAGATGTTAACTGGAATTGAAATAAGGTAGTACGGCAAGCTGAACGCGGTCAGAAAAATAAAATAATAACTAGAAGAAAATTAAAAAAAATAAATAGAAAAAGAAAACAAAATGCGGTGAGCGTGGATCGAACACGCGACCTTCAGATCTTCAGTCTGACGCTCTCCCAACTGAGCTATCCCCGCTGTTTTGATAATGTCGGTGAAGCTAGCCATTTTATTAAAGTCATATCCCTGCCTATGTAAGACAACTTCCCTCCTTGCCTAAAATGGTATGCAAAGATTCTCATTAAAATTTAATTTTTTAGTCTTGTATATTTTTTTCACCTTTTTTTTTCTTATTCTATTTCTTATTAAACGATTTCCCCTGAACCAAACGAGTCAATAGGTAATCGAAAGTACCTCTACTATATATCGAACCCGAAACCGCTTGGACATGGGTCGTATTTATTTGTTTGTAAATTCCAGTGCCGAACATTATCACTAGTAAAATTTCTATCTTGTTTTATTCATTGAATTATTTAATCGTTTAATCAAATAATTTGTAATAAATATACATAAAAGAAGATCTAACATTTATAATCATTTTTCACTTATTAACGGTTACGATTGGACAACAAGATTTCTTCATTTATAATATTCACTATTGTGAGAAATTCTTATATGCAACTAGTATATTATACGCAATAGAATTTACATTACGCCATAAATCAATAGGGTTTACTTAGTTTTAGGGTGTTTTTTATATTCTAGATTTCAAAAAAATAATTAAAATAATTAATTTTTATTAATTTTTAATATTATATAAATATTACATGAGAAAATTCCCTCCTCCTCTAATCTTACTTAAATCCCAAAAATCCATATATTTGCTCTTTTCGTCCTCTATAAATTTCTTTTTTTTAATTTGCACTATGTAGTATTCCCGGATCAGCCGAAGTGCACTTCGAGACTAATCTGCAATTGGGTTATGATCCTTGGAAAAATTCTCGTGGATCCCCCAACCTAAAATTCGATCCTCAGATAAGTTGGTGCCCTATAAATTTCTCAACCCCCCATCCGTCTCCCTGGCAACTCTTCTTTCTTCGTGTCCATTTCCATGGCATCCTCTGGCGGCAGCGCCGGCCCCCGCGGTGGCGGTCGTCCTCGTTTCTATTTTTGTCATAAGTGCAATCGCACCGTCTCGGTCACGCCCTCCCCCTCCTCCGATCCCATCTGCCCAGATTGCAACACCGGCTTCCTGGAGGAGTACGAAAGCCCTAACCCTAGCCCCAGTGCGTTCTTCTCCTTTGACCCATTTGGATCCATCGGAGGAGGCGGATCCGGCGTCGGTTTTAGCTCCAGCTCCAGCGCCGGATTTCCTTTTCTATCCAACAGCGCTGGAGGCGGCGCCGTTGGAGCTGGGGGATTCGACGATCTAATGGCCCTCTTCGCCGGCGGCGGCGGCAGCTCGGCCTTCAACCCTCACGGCAACCCTGACGCCTTCAACCCCCTCCTCTTCCTCCAGAACTATTTCCAAACCCTAAGGGCCGACGGTGCCAATATCCAGTTCGTGATCGAGAACAGCCCGGGCGACGGCGCATTTTCTATTCCCGGGAACATCAACCTCGGGGACTACTTCGTTGGTCCTGGACTTGAGCAACTGATCCAGCAGCTCACGGAGAACGATCCAAATCGCTACGGTACGCCCCCCGCCTCGAAATCCGCCGTGGAAAGCCTCCCTGTGATCAAATTCTCCAAAGAGCTTCTCTCTTCGGACTCTGCGCACTGTGCGGTTTGTATGGAAGCCTTTGAGCTTGGAGAAGAGGCGAAGCAGATACCCTGCAAGCACATCTACCACGATGACTGCATTTTGCCGTGGCTCGAGCTTCACAACTCCTGTCCAGTTTGCCGTTACGAGCTGCCCACAGATGACCCTGATTACGAGCAGCGGGCTCACAGCAGAGCATCCCCAAGAGTGCCACCATCCCATGGGCAGCCTGAAGCGACGAACGAGATGGGCTCGCAGAATCCCCAAACTGCTGAGAGGCGATTTAGGATTTCCTTGCCGTTGCCCTGGCCATTCAGGGCTTCTGGCTCACCTGCTGAAACGGGCAATAGCGGGAGTGGGAATATGAATAATGACAACAATAATGGGAACGGTGGCGGAGATTCAAATTCCGGAAACATGACAGAGAACAGGGACTCTGCATAAGAGACAAGGCAAGAGGATCTTGATTGAAGAACAAACCCAATGGTACCGTAGCTTCTAAATACTACATTTGCTTTCATGTCATGTGGTTATCCTTTGTAAACATGTTTTGGGCTTTTACCTGTTTCGTTCAAACTGCTTGTTCTCTGAATCTCGATATCCTGCTTCTGCTTTTGAATGTGGATGCATCGTCAATGTTGATTGGTATGAGCATCCATTGTCTATTACTGTGGCTTTGCTCAGTGACCAAATGATTGAAAGATTTCGTGGTAATTAGATACAAAATTTTTGTTGTAACTTGATGTGCTAATTATGTACACGGATATGTTCAACAGAAAAGAAAACACGTCGATGTGATGCGCTGTGATTAATCAACATGAAAGAAGGGCCGAACAGTTCAGTTGCTAGTTTGTAGATTATCAGCTCAATGAGCTGATATTGGAGACATGCTTGTTTCATATGTGTCACTATTACAGGTGGTGTAACTCTTGATTTTTTTATATTACTTTAATAGCATGAGACTGCTTGCATCTTGAGCTCGTCTGAGACTATGCACATGGTTGAATTGTGCAGTTCCCATCACATGAAAGAAAAAGCAGAAATGAACCTTTTCTGGCAGTAACCATTCGAAGCTATCTTTACTGAACCAATCTGTTGGTTGGTCTTTCTTATGTCCTCGGTTCGCTCTCATATAGTCTTTAGTAGCATGTTATTCATCTGCAATATTGGAACTTAAGTTGCCAAACTTGTCATATTCCGCTGTTTGAGATTTCTTCATCCATCTTTTGGTTCACTGAGAATGATAAATTTTGGGGTGTTGAAATTGGAGGATCAGAGTTGATAAGTCAAATAATATGCTTTTGTGGCATGGTGTACTGGATTTGCAGAATATACATGCTTCTTGACATGATTGAGATTTGCGGTAGCGCAGACAATTTAGATGCTTGCTATTTGTGTGTCTCATACCATCAGAATAACCAACTCGTTGTGTGCCAATTAATGGTAAACATATAAATTTGGTCATGATAAACTAATTCTTGTAGTTCTGTTGCGGTTGACTTTGGAATAGTAGGATCAATTTGGGCAGCTTGTACAGCAGCATGATGCAGTAGAAGTACATAGAAGAAATCCAAATATGAGATATGAAGGTGCTCCGGCTTTATACAGAAGAATGTTGTTGTTTGGAATGATTAATGGGGTAGCCTCTCAACTAAATTCCATGTCCTTCATTCAGAGATAGATTCCTAATTTGTACTCACATACCCCAGTGCTGTAAGAAATCCAAGAACTTTACTTGACCTTTTATCTTATTCGGCCCCAGTGCATGCCCTTTCATGATAGTTCATCTTATTTGAAACTAGTACTTATCTGTTCTTGATGCTAGTGGTGTGTTTTTTTGGTTACTTCTCTGTATGTTGTTGATGCTAGTCGTGTTGAATGATGCTTCTTAGGTTGTTAGCCATTAGATTTCCTCAAATTCTTGCCAGAACAGTTAATTTAGTTAGTTTTTTTTTCAGCTTTATTCCTGTTTTGAATCTGTCTGTGTTTTGCTCTGTGTGTCAGATGTACACACTAGATTGTGTTAACAATAGCTTGCAAACTAAGATTACGAGCTGCTGTGCTGCTAGGACAGAGATTTGACGTATGTTTCATGTTCTTCCATCCGCTTCAGCAGAAAATGTATTGGAAAATCATCGTAAATTGTAAATGAAAACTCATCACATGAATGTGTCTTTCTGGGCAGGAAGGGGGGGAAGCGTGCCATCCGAAGAAGCTCTGGCCTCGCCAAAGACTCGAGAAAGAAACGCTTGGAACGTCCGATTTGCAGATTTTTATGTTCTGTACCAATAATCATCATAGGTAAATGAACACTTGCCATCATAGTCACTGTGAATTCTTTCCTTCATTTTTCCCTATGTAACGAGCAAATGCCCAACCTTCTGCTTGGTATACCCGAGCCAGCCGACTCTCGAAACAACACTTTGTCGGGTGATGTTCTTCCCATCGAGCTCGAATCTGGTCATCTCGTTGTGGATGTATGCATTCATCTTTCCTTCATCGAGTCTTGGAACTGTTCCATCGATGAGATGAAGCGAATCAGCTGGCCATTCTGATCGTCTGGTTTGACTGGAGCCGTTGAGGACTACAATAATAATTCCGCCAAGATCGGCGACGTTTCCGCCGGTAACACCAGCCGACAGTCGCTGATAATCCACCGTGAAGTCAGCACAAGGCTGACCTTCTCCATGGGCTGTCGGTGGAATGATTGCAGGATTCCCTTCCCATCGGTCCTCCCATGTGTCAAAATAACACGTGTCAGATTCTCCAGCTATTCCTAGTTCCACCTTATCTCACGAAATGTGAACTTCGGGTCCAAGATGAATTGGTTAAATTAAATTAAATCAATTTTAATGAAAGCATAACATCGTATGCAACACTTAAGACCTAACACAACTCTAATAAATAAATATCTTTTGTTTTATTTTGCATTAAAAAAACTGTCAGCCACATTTTTTAGGTACAAGGCCGAGTCGAGCCGACACAATGCACATCACCCAGTCAAATTTCAAGATTTTTCCTTTTTCTTTTTCTTTTTTCTTTTTTACTTATCACCGTCAAAAGAGAGAGGAGCATTTTCTGCACTCCTGGTGCAGTGCTCCCTTATAGATCTCTCTGAGGTATCCTTCTCAATTACTCGAGTTTTTCCTTATTCTTTTTTTAATATCACTGGAATAAATTTGAGTTTTGCCGACTAATCAAAACGGTCCCGTACGCACCTTAATAAATTGTACAGAATAAAATAAATCTAGAGGTTTATGTTAGGATGATTCCCTTTAGAAAAATCTCGGAATTGATTTTTTTGAAAGACGAGAAATCACGATGGTTAGGGTTTTATTGAGAGATCGATCTGGCTCGAATTTGAGTTAGCAGGTGACAATTTAAATTAAAAAATAAAGGGGTGTACACGAGGTGAGGTTGATAATCGCTGCACCTGGCTCATGGACTGGCTCGCTTCCTGGGACGCGTCTCAGCTAATCACTGCTCCACATGAGCAAGCAAAGCTAAAGGAGCCTTCTGAGTTCTCTCGCTACGCGACGCGACACTCTTCCCGCTCCCCCGGACGGTAGAATCCTCCCCTCGCTTTCCGGCGAATATCTGCTGACTCCGTCGACGAGAAGCTCCGGAATCTACGAATCCCGCTCCTTCGCTTCGCTCCCAGCAGCATCGGCCTCTGCTGATCCGCCTTGCCCCTGGCACTGTTGCTCGGGTTAGCTTTTCTGCTGGATTCGATTCGTCGTCTGAGGTCTGATCTGCCGGAATCGGGCTTCTCGGCGCTGCGTTGCTGATGAAGTAGTCTCTTCCTCCTAGAGGATCGCTGATCTGGAGGAAGAGGGAGCTGGACTGCGTGGTGGATCGGGTATGGCGCCTTCGATAAGTAATGGCGGCGCTTCCGGAGAGGCTAATGGCTGCAAGTACATCGAGCACCAGGTGACGAGGATGGATACACTCGCGGGAATCGCAATCAAGTACGGCGTCGAGGTATAGTGTCCAGTTGTCTTTTCTATATTCGTTGGATCTCGGAATATATATCGCAGCTTTTCTCCGCTGGGTATGTGTACATATTCCTCCGGAAGATGATATTTAGATCGAAATGGCAGTGTTGAGACTGTAGTAAGTGGACTCTACACTAGCACGGACAGAGCTCAACCGTGCCCCAACTCTTCGATTATGCTGTGTGATTCCTCGGTGAATATACTTCACGTTTTCTGAGGAGCATTATCGCAAATTTGTGAAAAGAATTGATAGACTAGTCATTTAAATCTATGAACTTTTTACTTTTGGAAGTCATGTTCCGGACATTCTACATCTCTCGCTATGTGAGGAGATGCAGCTGCGCTTGGTGGTTGGGATAGTGCTTTGAATGCGTTGATTCGATTAACAAACTCTCTGGCTGCTGCATCAATGGAGCACTGAGATCACTTTACATTCTCTCATAGTTGGGGATCTCTTTTCCCATGTAGACATCTTTAGACATCATAATTGGTGCCTGATATTTCATATTTCCCGTTGGGAGCTTCTTGATTCTATGCCTCATTGATTTCAAGCAACGATTTGTTATTCTCCTGATGCCAATCTTTGTAATGTATTAGGTGGCGGACATAAAAAGGATAAACAGCCTGGCCACAGATCTTCAAATGTTTGCTCTGAAGACACTGCGGATACCATTACCAGGAAGGCACCCACCTTCTCCTGTTCCATCTAACGGTTCTGCTCATTCAAGGTTTTTATCTGCTGTTTCTTTTTCCCTCGAGTTTTATGCATCTTTTGCTTTGATTTCCACATCGGGACCATTCATCTAACGTTTGAAGCATGCATTAATTTCACTTTCCACATTTTCAGTTATATGGGAAAATACCCTTTAATGCATCAGTCCTTTTGGATGTATGCTCAGTCAGCATCACCTGTCTTTTATGAGCTTCTGTCACGTCCTAGATTACAAAGAAGGAAAAGGAGAAAAATATTGATGCCATGACTCACTAGTTTATATTTGTATCTTCATGACATGACATAGGTTCATATCAAGTTGCACTATCCCCTCTTTTTATCTTTTTATGTTTTTGCTTATGCTGTTATTTGATTCTCTAATGGTTTAAATTAATCCAATGTCTTCTACAGTTTGACTAGTATGTAAATTGGCGGTAGATTAGCTCTTTTAACATAGAATCACAGGCATAAGTTTTAGAAACTGGCTCGAAGATACTGGTCATCCTTACAATACTTAGAGGACGGTTTTCTGCAATTCATAGTATTTGGTTTTGCAATTTAGCTCCTGAAGAGTGTATAAAATTATGAAATATAAATGGTTTCTTTGGTTGAATGTGTGGCAGGAGAAAAAGTCCTGAGAAATCACCACCACACGATGGCAGCTTCAATATGTTGGAGCCCTTTGAATCTCTGAGGCTGAAACCTCCCCGAAAAAATATCTCTTCTGCCATGAACAATCTACAGAAGTACTATGGTCTCAGACCGCAAATTCCGAAGAGTCCATCAGAAGGCATGGAAATGGCTGTTTACCGGGCAGGAAAATCTCGCACTTATGATGATCCACCACCACCTATACCCTCTCCTGGTCGTGATTCAACTCCCATACCTGAAAGCTTAAGCAATGGATTCATGCCGAAGGATAGTGGTGTGGCAGAGTACGGGCCTCTGATAGATATCGAGGATGAAAGCTCTAGCGAGAATTCTGTTCGGAGGCGTCAAAAATCTGAAGCTAATTTTGGTGCTGGCACACCAGAGAAATTACTGAAAGAGGAAAATAGTGGTGGAAGCAGCATTTTCTCCACGATTACCAGGAAGAACTTGGATTTGAGGCGCAAATCAGCTAGCAGGACTTCACTTGTTGCTGATGCAGAGTCAAGCTGGTCGTATTCGATCCCAGCCTGTCCGGGAGATTCCTCCAACCCTGATGAATTTGTCTCTGTACGTAAATCGTCTAGCTTGTCAAGCCTGCAGGATCAAGAGGGCAATGGCTCATCAAGCCTACTCAAGTGGACTTTGAAACCCGAGTTACCAGTGCTTTCAGCTCCATCCATTGCTAAGCCGATCCTTGATGGCCTTCCAATCCCAATTTCCGGCCGAAGGAACAAAGCTGCTCTAGACTAAGTTCAGCTGTGGCCATCATATATATATATATATATATATATATATATGTATGAAATTCCATTCATCCTTTTCCCCGCTTCAATTCTATTCAATGATCTTCACTCCAGTGCCGAAGATATGGTGCGGTTCTCATGTCATGGCAGCACATTATTTTGGGGAATCCAGTCAGAGAAGACCTCGAACTGGAGGATGATATTCGGTAAGTTCTGTATATACTCCTTATACTGGCTTCAATTGGTCATGTGTTGGAGTAAGGTTCTGGAAAGAAAAGGTAGGAGTTAATAAATTGAGAGAAGTTGGCAATTGTATTTGTTATGCTCTTAAGAACACTCTCTTTCTTCCCCGAATACGCTTGTGAATCAAGAGTAGAATCATGTCATTGTCCTAGTTTTACTTAAAGATTCAGGGGGATGAGTATCCGATCATTCCATTTTCTTCTTGGCAATTGTAGTTACACTCTGATTTATTCTTTGAACTACCATCAAATTTGACATGGATTCAGTGCGGTTCGGTTTTCTCGGTGGATTCTGTTGTTATGCCTTGGCACTTGATTTGACGAGAAGGCTCAGCCTCATTTATGTATGCTGATTTCTGGATGACTTAAAAAGGCTGCATGTGATCTTTCACTTCATAGCTTTCATTCTAAGAGTAAATTCAAGTGGTTCTTTATGTTTCACTAATCCATGTGCCCGTATTCGTTTCTGTATATACAGTGAATGAGAGCAGCCACTGGAAGTTTGGTATATCCCGATTCATTAGCATGTGTTCGTATCTGAGAGCACAAATGCACGGTTCCGCATCTAAGCATGTATGTGTAAGTTTGCTGAACAGATGCTCCCCGCAATAGCCAATGTAAGCACAAGAATGCCCGCTTCTGTGTGTTTCGTTTCCGCATGTCAGGAATCCGAGAATGTAATCGCATTCTTTCAACTGAAACAATCAGTACATACCCTTTACCGAAGATTTGGGTTACAGAGTTTCACACTGATAATCTTGCGCTTGAACGAACTATTACACTTGACAACAGCTCTGTAAAAGTAAAAAGTCGGACGAACGTCCAAGAATCCACACTGCCGCAATCTTTGATCTCAATGGCGTCAAGAGACGCTTCAAAAAATCATGCCAGCGGAAAACCAGCAAGGGTCAGAATGAGAGTTTCTGTCTCCATACCACTAGCTAAACGAGGCCCCTCTGCTTGAAAACATCGAGCATCGCAGAACCGATTTTGGCGGGTGATTCTACCACGGTAACCCCGGCTTCTCTTAGAGTCTTGATTTTGTCCTGAGCTGTGCCTTTCCCACCCGACACGATTGCTGTAAAACAGCACATAGATCCCGTAATTTCGTTACAATGACGATCAGCACAATCTTTGAAGGCAGAGATTTAGTAAAGTAATGTTAACAGTCGAACAGGTACTCAGTCAATAAATAGAACTTAGCCACATCGTCTAAATCTCAGCACAAGTAAAGAGAACTCGAGAAAAGCAATGGTCTAGCCTTTACTGTGCATTTTCCAGAGCCTTTGTAGAGTCCTCAACTGCCCACTTGGGTCCTAATCAGAAGCCTCACTTTTGCAGCAAATAGCAACTCCTAAGTTTAGTCTTGTTCTCCATTATGGATCTCCTACTGCTATGTTGAGCATAAAAGGAGTTCCCTCTTCCTATTCCGAGTTATGTATTGAATACAGGTGAAAGGTAAATAGAAGTACCTCCGGCGTGCCCCATACGACGGCCAGGCGGAGCAGTCAGGCCGGCAATAAATGCAACAACAGGCTTTTCTGTCTTGCTTTCCTGTTTGGTTCATCACGAGCAGTTAATATGAAGATGAATGGCGTAAGCGATGACAATCATACCCAATAGTTGCAAAACCAAGTGATTTCCCAAAAGGCATGTGCTCTTCCTATCAAACAATTACTAGTTCATGAAGTTCAGGAGAATGAAAAAAACACATTCGAAAAAATACAGCACAACTTTGATGTTGGTTAAAAGGATAGGAATAAGAAACAAATGCAGCTACCTTAATTAATGCAGCAGCATCCTCTTCTGCTGTCCCTCCAATTTCACCAATCAGAATTATCCCTGAGGTACAAATGGCATAGTGTGCATTCATCAATTGACCAGAAATCTGAAGAATGAATGACAGAGAGACTAATCCTTAAGCTAAAGAAATAGATACATGGCAGAGAATCAGATAGAAAACCAGTATTCGTTACAATTCTTCTGCTGGGTGAGGCACTGTATACAAGAATATTTTCCACCATTTGACATCAATCGAAGCTAGTGGCTTTTATATAACCCTGAGAAATTCTAATCTATATTCTTGACCATGTTGGAAAAGTGAACAGTAATAGCCTGTAAAGGAAGGAGCTGCACGAGTAGCAAATCATAAATGGGTAATTCATGTTCAGACATTACCAAGAAAACTACATTTTTATTTGTAAATCTAGTGAGGAAGGACAAAATAGTGTGTTACACTCTTCTCAAATGACAGATTGAATCATTCAGACATTGCGCATTTAGAGAATGATCCCTGAGCAATCAGCACTGGGCAGGCTAGCATAAGGGAAAGATATATTACCTTCTGTCTGGGTATCCACAAGGAATCTCTCGATGCAATCAACAAAGTTTGTACCATTAAAAGGGTCCCCTCCAATGCCCACACATGTGGATTGTCCAAGACCAACTGCAGTTGTTTGGAAAACCTGAAAGGTTTGCAATCACTGAAAGTTACTGGCTATAAATTGTGTCCCACTATAAAGTTTTTGACTTGGTCACTCCAACAGATTCAGATATCTTTCCTTTTTCAATTAGGCTACATTTAAAAGCAGGAGATTTCTGCATTACAACGCTAACATCTCAATCAAATATTCAACAGCCACATCACAAATTTTGAAAGTCATGCTAAGCAAGGACATACTGCCTCATATGTCAAGGTGCCAGATCGAGAAACAATTCCAATACGCCCTGGCTTGTGGATATATCCTGGCATGATGCCAATTTTACATTCCCCAGGCTTGATTATACCAGGGCAGTTTGGTCCAATTAACCGAGTCTTGGATTGTTTGTTCAGAGCAGCCTTGACCCGTACCTGTAGTTGACAATAGAACCTTTTGAAGTAATTATGATGATCTACTCCCCATAGATGAGAAGCAACAATTGAATGCTAGGACATTTCCAGGATAGATGTCTCTCTCAGTATATATGAAATCAGCAAATCAGAACATCTGGCTTTAAGCAAATCCTTAAATAAATCAGCAGGAAATTGGAAGCGTGTCCAGTGCACATATAAGATAAATTTTGGCTCGTAAAAGCTTTTGGAATTAGATATCCTGACTCAATGTAAGACAATCTTAAAGCATATATAGCAATTTCTGCACCTTCTGATCGACCTGAACAAAATATATGGATCCTCTCAACCCTTTTTCATTACTTATGGAATAGTCTCAACAATTTGACTAAAAATAAAACACAATGATCTTGATTTGTACTTCGTCAGTTTAAAAGAGCTGTCTCGGGCAACAAAAACCCAATCCACTTGCAGCCATGCTATTAAAATGACAAGTTTCATCTTTGACCTGTCAATCCATCCCCCAACAATACTAAAAGATCATCTCACTCTGTCATCCACATTTCATTCCCCTCAGTCAAAGGTATCCATTTCCGTTCTATTTTGAATTGAATGGGCCATGTCTATCATATGATCACACTACGGCTGCTTATCTAATATCAGATCAATTGGCAGATCTCACTTCTCTTCCCCCATTAGTAGCCAGAAGGGATAGCACATCTATAGAAGAGAGTACAGGCCCTTATCCAACATTTAGTTTTTCCATACTGTAAATGGGAAACAACAATGGTCAAGATATCCAGAAGAAGTAATGCTTTATAATAGCTGCTGTGCTGGCCTAGCCAAGATAAAATTAAAAGAAAACAGACAAAAGACGCGACAAAAAATGCATCATTAGCATATGAATAGAATGTTCACGTACAATATTACAGCAATGAGATAAAAAAGAACCAAATACCATATCATGTTGAGGAATCCCCTCTGTTATGCACACAACCAGATCCAACTCAGCTTCTACAGCTTCCATGATAGCAGCAGCAGCAAATGGTGGGGGAACATAAATAACAGATGCATTTGCCTTGGTTTCAGCCTTTGCTTCAGCAACTGTGTTAAAAACAGGGAGTCCCAAATGTTCAGTTCCACCTTTCTTAGGTGTCACACCTGCCACCTGCTCAAAAGATTGGAAGAAAGAATTGTGAGAAATGTCCTTACAATGAAAGCTCTTCAATGACCAAAAATCAATAAGAGCACTAACGCTGTAGAGTGCAAGATCCGGGGAGACCATCATTCGGTGTGCACTACTGGTACAGAAACTCCACTGTCAATTTCGACCCAGGTTGGCCATCTAAGAGATAAAGCTCTCACATGAATTTCAAGACTTGAACCAAGACCTTACTTTAAGACCTTTCTTAAGAGAAGATTCGCTCAATGACCTCAACCAACCCATTTTGTGCAAGAGTTAGACCATTATTACACAACCAATTCCTAAGAATGTAAAACCCAAACAGTACGAAATGAAGAAACTAAAAAGGAGGCTCATTCAGCCTTCCCATGCAAAAAGCACAAGTAACAGCAAAGAAGAAGATAAATCCAGGAAGAAAAAGCAGTCCAGTTATTCTCCTGACACATGCTAAAGTAAATAGATACAGAAAAAGAATTTATCGATGCTGGATAACCCAGCAAAATTTTGGCTAACATCTCATTTACTAATGCCTTCAAGTTAAATGAGTGGGAAGCTCAGGAAAAAACAATGGTCAGGGTAGAACAAATCTAAATTGAATTTTTTTTAAGGCTCAAGACACGATCCGATCGTAGCAGATTTATCATGCCTCGATCACAATGATGCCGCAGAAACGGAGCTTCGTGGTATAAATTAACGCCACAAACATTGCACAGATCTCTGAAGGAGGATATTATAGAGAGAGAGAGAGAGAGAGAGATAGAGAGAGAGAGAGAGAGAGAGAGGAGAGAGAGAGACCATTTTAGTGCCATACTCGATGGCCTGCTCCGTATGGAAGGTACCGTTCTTCCCGGTGATGCCCTGACATATCACCCGAGTGTTCTTGTCAACAAACACCGCCGGCTGCGATGGAGCGCCTGCAGCTGCCGCGGCGGTGTACTTGCGCGCCTGAGATGCCAAGCCCAGGAGAGAGAAAGGCCTCTCGGATGCTATCGAACCGATCAGCTTGACGGCGGTTTGTCGAGCCATCACTTCTCTCGCCGGAACAGACTTTTCCCACTGAAAGAGGAAGAGGAGGAAGAGGAGGAGGAAGAAGACGAAGAAGAAGAAAGGGGAGGGAGAAATGAGGAATAACAATGGCGGGCTCTCTCTTTGAAGTAGACTGGGCCCAAAATTGGGCCCAGGCCCAACTTCAGCCCATTATTGGCTGGACTCGGAACCGGTTGGGTAGGTTCAGGATAAATCTCAATGAAAATAGGATAAGCTCCTCGTAATTAATTGAGAAACTGTTTGGTTCCAGTTCTGATTTTTGTTCCAATCTGCTGGGTACTCGAAATCAAAATCGAAACCTGTTAACTTATTCGAATGGTTAATTTTAATCGTTCGCAATTTTTTCGTTTGAACTCCAATTAATAAACCATCTAAACGATTGTATTTCTGAACTCATTAAAATTTTATTTGATATAATTATTTGATGAATTTTTCACATTTAAAATATTATTATAACTTAAAATCAGTAATAAATAATACTTTAATAGAACGAAAACACATTTAAAAATTATGCAAATTTAATTGTAATAAAAATTATATGAAATAATAATTATTATTATAAAAAATTATTAACGTAATTCATATTATAGAGGTAAAAGAATAAATGATAAATATATTTTAACAAGTTACCTGAAACCTATAATATACCATAGATTTCTGGTATGATCCGATTCCAAGATTTAATATGATAGAGAAATGAATCAGTGACCCCTAAGAAGAGGAGCTAATGCAAAATATTGCAAAAGACTGAGGCCATTATACAATTTTCAGAAATACTTGGGGAAGGAATTCATTTTTCCATTTCAATGAAAACTTTTTGAGTAAACCATCAAAATGGTCCTTAAAGTTTTGACGAGCCATCAATTTGGTCCCCAAAGTTTACAACCCATCAATTTGGTCCTCACTATTCACTTCCGTCCATCACTTTGGTCCAGACGTTAAATTGCTGTGACGGAAATCCACGTGGCATCGAGTTGGCAGCTGACATGTACTAATAGAGTCAAATTTTATTTTGAAAATATTTAAAAATACCAAAAAAAAAGAAACAACACTGTTTAGAGTATTTTTGTGCCTCTTTTATATTCTAACGATACCATTTTGGAGGATTGCGAGTACATGTGTTAGCAGTATTGCATTTCAACAGTAGGAAAAAGAGGTTGAAAGAATCCAAAAGGCAACTAAATAGTGCCGTTAGAATATGAAAAAAGACACCAAAATATTCTAAACGATGTCTTTTTCTTTTTTTCGGTATTTTTAAATATTTTCAGAATAAAATTTGACCTCATTAGTACATGTCAGCTGCCAACTGGATGCCACGTGGATTTCCGTCACAACAGTTTAACGTCTGGACCAAACTGATGGACGGAAGTGAATAGTGAGGACCAAATTGATGGGTTGTAAACTTTGAGGACCAAATTGATGGCTCGTCAAAATTTTGAGGACCATTTTGATAGTTTACTCAAACTTTTTCCATTTCGGTCAGCAGAAAGAAACTGTTTTCCATGTGAAGCAAAGTTGTAGTTGACACAGTAGACCAGTGTGAAGTTCTCGCTTCCCGCCTTGGCCCCGGCACAGGGCAGCTCCTCCGCCGTTAGCCCGGGAGAGACGGGGAGAATGGTGCGACAGGCGAAGAGCGTGTCGCCGGCCCCCGAAAATCCGGAGCTGGCGCAGCGGAGCCGCCTCAAGAGGCTCGCCTTCTCGAAGAGGATGCTCTCGGAGTCCGCCGCCACGCCGCAGGCTCCGCTCAGCCCTTCCAAGACGGTGCTCAAGCACCACGGCAAGGACATCATCAAGAAATCCCAGCGGAAGAACCGATTCCTATTCTCCTTCCCCGGCCTCCTAGCCCCCATCACCGGCGGCAAGATCGGGGAGCTCAAGGACCTCGGCACCAAAAACCCCATCCTCTACCTAGATTTCCCTCAGGTCTTATTTCCACCCTCGGTTTCACCTATTACTGATCAATTAACGGCGCCAACATTCAGCAGCCATGAATATCCATTGATTTTTTCCTCAATGTGGCACCTTTAAGCTTAGCTTCTGCCAACGTGCATAGATGCATGGCGAGTGCGAAGTGATTTCTTAGGTTATTAAGGAGACAGTTTAATAAGTCTATGGAGCTCTTGATGAAGAACAGCTGACGGCTGGTGTTTCACAAAGTTGACTCTTTTTGGCCCCAGTGTGCTGTTCGAACACAATTTCTGTCCTCATACCACTGTCTGGAGTATAAGATACAATTATCAGCTGGAAGTATCTCATTTTTTCTAGCCCTATCTGGCATTTTCTGGATTTTTGGCGATTGGTTTAGGATTTAAACTTATAAGAATGTTTTCATTTTAGGGTCAAATGAAGCTGTTTGGCACCATTGTCTACCCAAAGAATAGGTACCTGACCCTGCAATTTTCTCGAGGAGGAAAGAGTGTGATGTGCGAGGATTATTTCGATAACATGGTTAGTTTTCCTTACCCTAGTTCATCGTATCAATGAAACTTGTCCAGAAAAAATCTTTTTCCCATCATTGATGTTATTATGGTGGCCTAGTATAATCCAGGAACCACTGTCTCATATAACAGTTGTGCTTTTCCTTCCTTTTTTCCTCTTTGAGTAGATTAATTCTGAATCAATATCAACTGAGTGATAATGCATAGTAACTCATTTTATAATTACAAGGGGTGATGCATGGCCACGGCATGGAATGCAATCACATGTGGAACAGTTGATCATTTCCTTGCCGTTACTTATTGCACACATTTAGAATTTACTTGTCAATGAAAACTTTTCATACCAAGGACTTTAAACATTTGAATCTTGGGAAAGAAAAATTTATGGATTGCACGTTGGATGTTAACCATGAATTATAGAGTCTAATATGTAACTTATAGAGTTTATTTATCCAATGAATAATATGGGAAGCCTAACTAGATGAAATCCCTGCATCTGTTGTCTTTCATACTCAGTCTGTTTAATGTTTGGTATTAGATTGTATTTTCTGATGCGTGGTGGATTGGAAGAAAAGAGGACAACCCCCAAGAGGCTCGCCTTGAGTTTCCAAAAGAAATGATTGAGGTAATGTGATTAGGTTCTGTAATCATGCTGGCTGACTGAATCTGGAGTTCATTGATGCTTCAACTGTAGAAAGCAATCAAGTGAACAGAACAGAAATGAAAATATTTTTGGTGAATCACTTGATTTTGGTTTTTCCTTTTCAGGGGCAGCATGTGGAACATGATTTTAAAGGTGGTGCTGCTGGTGGTTCTATAGATAAATCAGTTTTTAATAAAACTGGAAGAAAACATAAAGAGAAAGATACCCCCGAGACTGAGCTTGAGGAAGAAGCATCAGATGACGCTGATAAGTTGAAAGAACCAACTGAAGTGACACCGGTGAGACACTCTGAGAGGAATGCTGGAAAGAAATTGAGGTAGTTGCTTTTTACATTTCTTTTGTCTTTCCTCCCTCCTTTAGTGAGTCCTGGACTTCTTTGTGTGACTGTTCCCCCTGCATATTAACTCATATATATTTGGGAAAAAAATAAACTGCTGGAATATACTCTACATATGCATGTGCTATGCTCTATTGTGGATGGTATTCACAGGACTTATCTTAAACTGTATTGAAGTTGCACAATGTTATGGATCTCTTGTTTGTTTCTCGGCCCATGCCATTCTACCAAGCATCAGATATATGGGACTATTTTCAACTCTTTATCACCATATTTTAGCAGTTACACCATGCTGATCAATTTTACAAACACCAAGATGAATTTTTTTTTTTTTTTTTGTCTACCTTGGTGCTAGAAGTAGTTATATCACCTTGGATGTGATTGTAATTCTCTTAATAAAAATTTCAATTGCACAGTTTTTTCTTTTGGCCAACTTATCGCCTAGTTCATGTATGGTGAATCTACTAGTTCTATCTGATTGTGAAATCCTATTGACAGTTCATCTTTCTCATTGTTTCAGTTATATAGAATCTTCTCCTGAGGAAAACTCTGCTGGGAGTGATGTGGCTGCTGATGTAGAAGAAAAGAGACTAGACCCTGATTCTCTAGCCGTAAATTATACTCTAAGAAATATCCTTATATTATTTGTTCAACTTCTGTCCTGTTTTCTCCATGACTTGATGTCTGCCATGCTAAGCTTCTTCCATCTCAGAAAGTCATTCACTATATGCCTGCTTTTTGACATCATATATCCTTAATTGTCAGGTACAGGATGGAAGTTCTATTTCTGCAGTTTACGATATTGATATTGGAGATGCCGCAAAAAAGACTGAGCAAAGTTGTGGTCATTTATTATCTGCAGCCAAGGACAAGTCTGTGGCCCCTCAGAGTAACCAAGGTCCACTAGTACAGACTACAATCTCTACATTATTTAAGAAAGCAGGTGACAAGGTGAGCTTTGTCACTATATCTTTAGTAAGTTGATTTGTACATATAGTCCTACTATTTCGAACTTGTCACATGATAAAAGACATCAGATAGCTTCCCAGTCACATTATTTTATCTCCTGTGTACTGTTCTATCACTTTAATTTACAAATTTCTCATATTTTCAGAAGGTACCGAAAGACCCCAAGATATCCCCACCTTCAAGAGGTTGCTAATTTCCCGACTGCTCATTTTCTTAGTTATTGAAGAGTAAGGGTTGGAATCTCACTGAAACGAAAATTTTGTCTTCTTCAGCCTCTGAAAGGAAGTCAAAACAAAGTGATTCAAAGAGGAAAAATGAGCAGGTGAGCATTCTTATAGTAGAAACTTCCTTCAAATTTCATGTTGATAAGATTTTCTTTCCTTGATAAGTTCCAGGTTGTTTGTCGTGGCACCAACTTTGTTATTTTTTAATTAATTTTTCATTTTCAGGATGGAGGACTTAGCAAAAAGAGAAAAGTTCATGAAGGAAAAGGAGTTGGTGAGTTTCTCCATCTCCATTTCTCCTCCTCTTTTTTGGCAGTATATACATTTTCAAATCTACATACACTTGGAATGCATTTGATGATGAAGGGTACTTGTACTGAGACTCTAAACTACCTTCACAAGGATGGTCAGTGTCCGGATTCTACTTATCGTACCTCTTGTTACAAAGAATTTGTAACTTGTCTGATTTCAGAATTGGAATGGTGATGTGCAGCATGTTTCCCTCAAACTGACTGATCAAAATTTACTTTCCTGTGGCTCATTTTTTGCATTTGTGGACATGCAGGTGGGAAAACTGTGAGAAAGAGAAAAGAACCTGAGGTACTCCCATCAAATAAGTCGAATCACATGTACTTGCAAGTGGGAAATCCCCATTTTTTAAAGAGTGTAGTGTATACCACCCAATTTGTCATCTTGGCACGATCATTTGAGAGGTAGTTTTGGACATGGATATAGGTGTATGCATGTCACCTTGAAAATTCTCGAACTTTGACATTGAAGTTTGAGTGCCGCAGGACAAATCTTAGTAGTATATGAAGCTTTGTATGGTTTTTCTCCGTTCAAATCAACTGCAGCCTCAGTCGAGTTATGATAGTTCAGAGATAGATATTGATCTGTGTCCCTTTGCCAATGAATCTTGCAGGTTAGAGATTATGATGTTGAAGAAATTTCGAGCTCGTCAGAGGTATGGTTTCTCATGGATCTATATCTAATCTTTTAGAGATTGCCTGCTCAACTATCAGAAAATTATGAGGAAGGAGTACAGTGCAATGACATTACCTTCAACATGGGGATCAAGAGGTTTTGGGTTTTAATTCTCACACATGAACCTCCTTTTTCATTGAGAAAACAAAAAACGATCAGAAAAGTATGCACATCAATCGAACTCGGTTCCTATTATTTTTTTCTGGCTGTTTTCTTCTAATGTGATGATAACTCTACCTAGGACGCTGATGGAAGTGGAGAAGAGTGGGCTGCTTGAGGGTATTACCAACCTAGCAAAAGATGCTGAGGAGATTCCGCAAAAGCTCATCTCGGGCCAACCCTGAACTGCTCCGCCATTTGCATCCCGTATGCTTGGCTAGTCACAACTACGACAAGGGGAAGCATCTGCTGTACTTCTGAGGTGTAACTGCTATAAAGAAGTGCCGTGTCCAAGTCGATTTTACTTCATGTCTTGGCCTACTTTGCTGGGGCCATTTCAAAAAGCTTCAGTGCTACCGTTTCATATGTTCATTTTATTTGGAAGGGGAAGAGTCTTGTCTGCCCTGGTCACTCCTCATCCTGCAGACTGGGCGACGCCCGGAGTCTTGTTCTTCGTCCTCCGAGTCTTTGACATGGACTTGTCGATCATCGTCTTCAATCAGGGCTGATCACAGCTGAAAGCCATTAGAATCGATGCTACTCTTGCAGGTTGAAGCCGATTCAACGTCTTATTTCTAGTTTTGTAGCAGTATAAGCGAAAATCTTAATATTTCAGTTATCTGTTTTGTCAAATTATAATAACAAATAATATGTGAATCTTCAATTGGATTCTCCTTACTCGAACCGGATTATCAGAGGTTTACAAAACTTCTGAATGGCAGAAGTTCAGACAAAGAAAAAAGGTCGGGAGGGGTCGGCCTGCAAACCCTGCCAAAGTTTGAGGGTCAGACATGCTATTGTGAAACAGCCAGAGCTGCAAGGGGAGGTGAGTGGCCACCGGTAAATCCCGGTAAAGAAAGGGCGGAGTCCGAGCTCCCTAATGAGAAGTGAGATCGGACAGGCTCCACCGGCAGTGCCAGTATTAGCCATTCGTGCGGGCCCCACTCGAGCTCTCCTTCTATATCGTGTCACGTACCATGAGTCTGGTTCCCACTTGAAGTGACACAGCTCGAGAGAGAGAGAGAGAGAGAGAGAGAGAGAGACCATGCAACGGGGAGAAGACATCCATGCAGGAAACGCTCCCTCTGGTACGCTCTCTCGACTCTGTCTTTGAAACCTGCACACATCTCGAGAATTAGTCCGATCATTAAGAAAGACACGATGGTAACGTGTCTCGAGAATTAGTCGCACGGGTTAATCAAGGGGGTGGGAGTTCGTATATCCATGCGGGTCGTGATTTGTTGCTGTCATCTCGATCTGTGTCTTGGAGTGATCAGGTCTGGTATCAGCATTTTTTACGATACCTGGACTTGACTCTATACCTAGGATCTGTATCTAAATTTTGAATCTGAAATCTATGTTATATTACAGGTTCCGCTTTCTTTCTCCTCTATCATTATCGTAAATTTGCGAGATATAATTACGATCCATAGGTTTTATAATTAAGCGACCGGGTTCACGTTACATTTTAATAATATTAATTTAATTTATGAGTTTGGTGTAATTATATAATATATACTAAAAATTATTCAATTTTATACGAATTTTTAATATGCCTCATATTATTTGCTAACATTTTCTAAATTCCGTTAATATTTTGAATATAATAAATTTATCGAATGTATATAATTACTTTGTTAAATAAAAATATGTCGCATAGACGATTGAAAACAATCATTTTCTCTATATACTTGATCCGAACACTAGTTTTGGGTATCGTATGGTTGGAATCAGAAATAGAACGAAATTGAACTGATTTTCTGGTTTATCACTCGGATCATGTTCGAGTTTCCGAGCTCTACGGCTTAATAACTCTAATTTTTGTTTCGGTGAAATACGGAGCAGAAGTCGCGGATCTCCACCGAAGAAAATACTAAATGATCGGGTCTTTTATTTCTCGAGTTTCGATAAATTCTCCGAGTCGTCCTTCTACTCGCTCGAATTAAATCGGCCGTGATTCGATTAATATTCGAGTGGATTTACAATACGATTAGAAGTTGTTTCGGTGCTAATGACTTGGCATGTGAAACATGAAATGCATCGAAATTCATCTCCAACGTTGGATAAGGATTGTGTTTAAGGTGGGGCCCACTCTCCTCTCCATCCAACGGTGAAGGATAAGCGATTAAATACATAAATAAAAGCAATTAATGAGACTCATTAATTACTATTTTTTTTTTTTGTTTTGTCATTTTGTTCATCCTCAAATTACTGTGCTTAATGGAAAATTAAAGTGATAAACATCTACAGCTGTCAGTACTGTCCTCAATTTGAAACTACGGGATTTGAACTTAGTTGATCGGAGAGGCTGGCGTGTAGGGATGGCTATTGGACCCGGGCCCATGAGACCCGACTCGCCCAACCCCAATTTGGGATGGGTCTACTCACGCACGGATCGGGTCGGGTCTAGGTCTATCTCCTGTTTCGCTCTGCCCGACCCGAACCGTTCTATTGACGCATATTATATCATTGTATATTTTAAAATTAATTTTATTTAATTTGTAGATATTTTTATTTTAATAAACTGGACAAAGATTGTTTTATTTTATTAAAGTATGTAAATTTTAAAATTATTTAACCATAATATTGCAAATATGTAATTCTTATCATATTTTTAATTATATGTACATAATATCCATTAACTTTTTTTTAACAAACCGTTCTTCCGTCCCATTTGGTATTTTTCATACTTTTTAATTTTTCATAAAATATTTATATTAATTTTTTCTATGAAAAATGTATTTTTGGATAGAAAAATTAATCGTACGATCAACATGGTACGGACATGAGTGCTAAAATATTTGACCTGAATTGGAAGCAGTGGAGGGCAATGGTACGGACATAAGCGCTGGCGACTCGGCTGCAACGTCGGCGGTGGTGACGGGAAACGCCCGGCCGGATGCCGCCGTGAGGGAGTTCGACCAGTACATGCCCATAGCGAACGTGGTAAGGATCATGAGGCGGATCCTCCCGCCCAACGCGAAGATCTCCGACGACGCCAAGGAGAAAATCCAGGAGTGCGTCAAGGAGTACATCAGCTTTGTGACCGGTGAAGCCAACGACCGGTGCCGGCGCGAGCACAGGTAGACCGTCACCGCCGACGACATCCTCTGGGCGATGGGCACGCTCGGGTTCGACGACTACGTCGAGCCCCTCACGGTCTTCCTGAACCGATACCGGGAGATCGAGTGCGGGCGGACCCCAGCAAGAATGGTTCCTCAGCCACCGCCAGCTGTTCTTCCGCCTTACATGGAGCCACCGGCTTTCCATCGCATGGGGCCGGCTGGGGCTTTTGATGGCAGCTTCGGTGGCTACTACGGAGTGGAGGGGCCGGCTGGTGGTGGAGCCGCGGCCTCTTCATCTTCTTCTGATGCTGCAGCGTTCAACAAGTTTGATCCCTATGCTCAGTTCAGATACTAGCTTAGCCGTACTACTGCCTTGCAGGGGACATATTGCAGTTCAGGGGAGAAGGCCCGGAAATTTTCAGACCGGTAACTCGCAAAAAGTGATCGATATAAATGGGACAAGTTTACTCAGATGTGCGTGCTAGCGGTTCGATCGGTTGGTCTATCTCTCGGGTCTTGTCCTTGACACTGTGGATTGTTTTCTCTGGTTACCTGCAGACTATATGTGATTATTGAGAGGCTTGGGCTTGGACGATTGTATCGCTTAAAAGTGGTTCCTTCACAGCTTGATCGATTCTGTATGTGCATGAGTATATTTTTCCGGTGAAGCACGGGATGAAAAACCGAACTTTATTAGGAGACTGAACACAAAACCCTTCTTGCAGAGAAGATAATTTCAATGTCAAATGTTTCGGTTCAAGGTTGTCAAGAAAACCCCTGGTTGTTTTTTCCAAAGCAAAGAATCTACTGCTCACCTGTCCGAGAAAACCTTCGAGTCCGAAGGTTAGGAAGTTATTGAACCCATTCGTCTACCACCTTGAAGAACCACCTGAAGAAGCCTTCACAGAAATTGGTTCAGGCGATTCAACACCCCATTCATTTTAGATAAGATTATGATGTAACTTACCCCAACTCGAAAAATGATTGATCGTTACTCATTGGGCTACATACACCGAAAATCACACAACTGACAACAGGCAGTTACAATTCCCAAGACTCAGTACAGAAACCTCAAGAAGATTCAGATGAAAAACACCCCAAGAGTTGACACCACTTATTAGCAAATTTGGCACAGGAGTTCTAGGTATGAACAAAAGATGCAACAGAAAAAGAAGGCTTCTACTACAATACATTCCACAGGAAGACAGACACAGCTCAAAGGAAAATCCGAGTAAGAAAAGGTAAACTGTGAGCATGCTTGGCGTTATTTACATCCATGTCTAAGTAGAAAACTGACTGCTAATTCTTGTTTATGAATTCTAAAGAGTGCTCTTATATGTGAGCTCGAGAACTCGGGGTCTCAGCAGTACTGTCGCCTGGAGAGGAAGAATTCATAATCAGGGTGCTTATTTACAGAGGTGAGGTTATTCCCTTTGTTCACGGCAGCTCTAGACATCAACGAAGCTGCCTCCTCGAGAGTCCTCAGCCGCTCCTTGAGAATCTTTGCTGGGTCTAAGCCTGGGATTTGCGATGCTTGGCTCATCACAGAAGGCCTTAACTGCAACCAGCATTCACCCTGCACAGAGATACTCGAGTCAGGGGAAAGAGTAATTTGCTGTGCTGTGTCTTCCAGCATGCTATAGGAAATTGGTGAAATTGTTTCCAAGGAGCTATGGCAGCCATCTCGTTGTAAGTTTAAACCTCTACTTAATATCACGAGAACAACTGAAGGACGGGTATGATAATCTCTCCATGAATCTTAATTTATCCAGACTCATTCATGTAACTGCCTTATTGAGGTTGCCAAATGCCAAGAAAATCCTTTTTGGGATTTTTCTTTGAGAAAATAAAGATGGGCATTCATGTCTTGATTGGAAACTCAACGTAGTAGCAAAATGCATAACTAGTTCCTTGAGCTCCAGTGCTTTTTCATGGGGGGAAAAAAGGCTTAATCTTTTCATAGATCGAAAAGACTGTTTCAATGCAATGCAAACCAAAAACAGAAAAAGGACAATGAAATTTCTGTGGATGTTTGCTTCTCCAAAATAATTGTAAGGGAGGCCTTGGATGAAACAAAGATGAGGATTTCAAATGATATAGAAATAGCAAAAAAGATTAGATTGCATTGCCTGAGCATTGTAACTCTGAAGTCCAACCACCGGAGATACAACGCAGTCATTTCTATGAACCAGATGGCCAAGGGAATGGTAAGTCAAAAAGGCCGCACGGAACTTTCCATCAGGTATCCTATAAATTGGATACCATGCCACCGAGTACCTGCAACATTTCACAAATGGAAAAATATTTACCATCACCGGAGGCGATAAAAATGGGACATTTCATCAAATCTCATAAGATATGCGATCAGTAATATGAACCATGATCTAGGGTCCAGATCCTGAAGACTTGTTGAATGGAGTTTGGAAGGGTTGCCATAAGCTGTGTCTCGTGAAGGCCCCTCACCTCTAATAAGCTCCTGAATCCTGACATTGTAGAATCAAAAGTAAACGGTTACGGAAAATTTTGGTTAGGATGATTAGTCAACATTTAGTTTCACTTCGTGGATTTCATCACAAGTGCAGAACGAACAAATAACCATCATTTGTAAAGGAGGGGTTAAGCTTCTAAGGAAAGGTACAAACTTACCTCTCATAGAGTGGTCGTCTCTGCTGTGGCTGCTCTAACTCAAAATATTCAAAAATCAGCTCACCTTCATCAGACTCAGCACTCTCAACAGTTCGAGAAGCTATTTCTTCTTTGCTCGCCCGAGGTACTAGCAGGGAAAATATTGGCAAGTGACCAACAATGGAGTTGTCACATGTTTCACGAGTATCGGCATCCCCAGAGAGATTCTTCCTCATCTGTCTCTTACCAGTTCCGAACAGCTGAACGGCTGACAAATACGGGACAAAGTAGGCCCTGAATGAGAACCGATCAATTCCTAACCTCTTCGAGTTGCTATAGTCCTTTCCCCGTACTTCTAGACCAAAGCTACCATGCTTCTGGTACCATTCCCACAGGCATCCCAAAGGGATGTCAGGTCTCTCATGTATGCACAGAGATGAAGACGAATGGTTCCTTGAGCACATCTTGCAACTAGATATAGAACGTGAAAGACAAATCACTGGAGAAGATAAGTGGAGAAGTCTTTCAAACTCAGCGATGGGACCACCCGTCGCCATCTGAACAGCTTCTGACGCTAGCTGCGCCATGTGGGCATGATCTACTCCCACTGCTATCCTGTCTAAGTCACTTTGAAACTGCCCTTCCAATTTCCGAAGTAAGGAACTATCACAGTTTTCTCTATGATTCTGCCCCTCATCTACATGAGAATTTTGATTCTCTTTTGGCTCAGTGTGTACTTTCTCACGAGGAGAAAAAACACTTTCAACTTCAGATGTTGATAAAGAGACATTACTTTCGGAGTTTACAGTTGGAGTATCTTCTTGACAAGTTTCTGCATGACAGGCATCAACAGAAATGCACGACTTACTGGTTAAGCCTATTGAAGTAGGAGTTTTTGTCCCAATAGGTACCCATATCTGTGTAGAGGACCCAGAAGAGCTCTTCTGCCTGCAAGAGTCAGGGATGGCATCTTCTTTATCTGATTGAGCAACTCTTTTAGCTAGAAGGTGAGGAAGGCACATAGCAGAACTCGTTATGTTCAGATCAACCCGAGATTCTCCCGATGAGCTATTTCCATCTTCGATGAATTCATTATCTGAATTAGCAGCGTGATTACCGATGTGTCCATTAAGCTGCGAAGCATCACGACACACACGAGAATCATGAACTGGTTGAGGACTCAAGCTGTCAGTGTCACAAGTCCTCAATCTATCCCTTGGGTTACCACTTGGAGAGATGACTGCTGGAGCATTGGAGTGAGAGGACTTGTTCGAGTTTCCAAGCTTGAACTTGTTAGAAGAGGACCCCTTCCTCGAATACCGGTTGCTCTCCTGTTTCGAACTGGGATACTGCTTCCTTTTCAATTTCCCTGAAATCTTAACGGGTATCTGCCTCTTATCTTGACTACTTGATGCTTCATTTTTCTCTGGAATCTTACTGTTCACCTTCACTGAACCGCGTTCCCTTCTGAGTTTCCTCTGGACTTTCTGCCACACAGGATGACTATTTTCCTTGCCTGTATTATTGGAATTAGAATTTCCAAAATCGCACATTCTAGAGACATTCGGACTGTTGACAGCTGTTTTGATTCGATAGCTTTTCTTGGCAGCATTCTGATTATTGCCCCTCCCTATTTCCTCACACTGATCAGATAAATCAATCGCATCATTCAATACCCTTTGGCCGGGATCTGAATTCAGCAGCTCTTTATGCCTAATCTCAATGGTTTCTTTATCAGAAGCACTTGAATCAAATTGGAGGCCTCCACCATGTGAACTTACCAGAGTTATATCCAACTCTGAAGAACCTTTTGAACTTGGACTGTTGGGAAATCGTATATCATTAGTTTCAAGCAGATTCTCAGATCCAAAAACAGGAATCTTTTCAGGAAATTCAGGAACATTATGATCAGAAGTCGAGAAAATAGCTTCCGATATGTCCCTGTCTCCATTAAGGTTGCCTTGAAGATCACCTTGATCGGAATGTAATAGTGAAATTTCAGCTGAGCAACTATTTGAAAGAAGTTTCTGCCCCTGTTTCCCCCTTTTTCTCCATCTCTTGCTCTTACATGTCCTCACAGTTCTATCTGTCTGGTTGTCAGGAAGCGAATTAGAATTCTGGATTGCCTTGCTACTAGGTTGACTTTTTCCATGGGACCAACCAGAGCTTCGGCCAGTATACTGACAAATTAAAACCAGCTCAGTGATAGGATGCCTTTTTGATCCATCATAAATTCAATTATGAAGGATCAGCTAGACATTGATAAAGACAAATTCACCTTAGAGCCGCAAGTTGAATGATTTGCCTTATCCGGACATTGCACTGGTACAGCAAGAATTTTCCAGTTTCCATCGGACTCAAGTGTAAGGAAGGTTAGAAGCTTACACCTTCCAAAACATAAAAGAGTGAATTTCATTTTATCTTTTTTGGAAATTTATGGAGACAATGATATAAATTAAGGAAAAAAAATAAATGCGTGAATTTCATTTTATCTTTTAAGGAACATAACCGAGCTCAACAGCAACTCAGACAACATCCTGCCTTTCATAATGCATGAACTCTTGAGCTGGGTCTTGACTCACCCGAAACAGAGGATAATTCATTTGGAGAAGACAGGTATACTTTAAACACAGATGTGGCATGGATGCAAACAAATCATGTTTAGCAGGAGTTCCTTGTAATCATGGAAAATTAGCGGTAACTGAACCAATAACTTCATAAACTACTCATGAAAAACAAATTCTTGTTTTATTCATGGCTGAGGTATGATAAGTAGTTAATTTGGAATGCAGTGACGAATGATAGAGAGGATAATGCAAGCCGCAAAAAAAGTGAAAAAGGAAAGACCTAGAAAAGCATGTTAAGCCATGAAAACCGAGAATGAGGAAAACTATAAATTGGTAACATATCTTGAGAAGGGAAAAGGGAGAGAAACACCTGCAATAGCTAAATTTCACATTAGGAAAATATATAGTTCCTACTACTATTAATTAATCACGTTATTATATAGATTCGATATTTGAGAAGGGCATCCAGTGCAATGGTATCGTCTTCGACATCCACCGTAGTGGTATTTTCTGTCTTCCTATCATTTTCTAGCCCCATAGGCTTCTTCCACAGCCAGAAAAGAAAATATAGCAGACATTTGCATCCCACTCAAAACTGCAATTAATGTACCTGTCAGGGATGTTCCGCGAAATGACTGGAGACTCGATACTATCCTGTATAAAGTATGAAGATTTATCACGAACAAAACCAACAAAAAATTATATCAAGCAACGGATCTCTCTCTCTATGAACGAATTATATCAAGCAACAACTGATGAAATGAATGCACAGGATTCAACCTCCGAAGCTGTAATATTGAGCTGTTCTAGAGGTTTCAAGGGCAATGAAGCCTTCCGTCGATCTGAAATGGCCGAAATATCACTTTGAGTCCTAGTAATAGTGCAATGCATCTTTTCTCAAATCTGTCAAAAATCAAAGTTGAAGCAGTCAGAAAATTCATGAGAAACGATCCCAGAGGCATGTTTGTCTGCTATAGTTCTGCTAAGGAGAATTTGATAATATACAAGAGAGTATTTCACTGACAAGGGTTAGTATCTTCTACAGTATTAACTACGTCGTATCCTGTCTTCAGGGGCGTTTAGCAAAATGCATCAACCTAGATTGCAGACATAGAATAATTAGCATGAATAAGTTCAGCTAAGGACAACAACAATGAAAATGATAAAAAGCTGGTAATAATGTAGACTACAAAGGGCACTGAAAGCTCTTCGAAGTTAAGTTCCAGCATATTATCGTGGCTTGAAGAAGAAGAAGGACAGAGAAAGAATTATAATAAATGAATTGAGCCTCAAAATTGAAAAACGGAAGGGACATAAACCACAAATCAACCACCAAAAACCGAAAACAATTGTGAATGAGAGAAACTGCTCGATTCTTACTGCTAAACGCGAATAAATAACCCAATTATCTAACAGTGGTGGGTAAAAAATTCTTTTGACCACAAGAAAGCAATAAAAGGTTACCTCTTACTGGTAAAAGAATTTGGAGAACATTTCCACCCTCTGTATACAGCTTCCTAAATCGGAACAGCTAATACTATACGAGATTAAGACAATTAACAGCGACATTCAATGCTTCAATTGAGCGATTCACAACCAAAACCGAGTAGACTTTTCTTTTGAAAGAAGGAAATCCACCTCTCAGGTGACAGAACCCATTAAGTGATTTGCTCTTTACTTAAGAGTCAAATGGGTTTCGGCCAAAGAAATTCTCAAAATCAAGATTCTACCAAGCAGGCAAGACAATAAATCGGGATTGAAACTCTCACCTCAACAAAACCTCCATTGTTATGGAATCTCAAAGATTCTCCTGCATGCTAAATCATCTCCTCAATGCCCGTTTGGCCGAGGAAAAATAGTTGACTAACTTTAAGAATTTTCAGAGAGAGAACAAGAAGGAAATATATTGGGTCGGTGCCACTGAAGGCTATATTTAGCTACGAATCTTTGCTAAAAAGAAAGCTTCCCCAGATTTAGCCGTGAGGCTCAAGATCATCAGCACGAGGACCAGAGGGGATATTGTCCTCTCTCACCCCAAATTCAGATTCCAATCAAAATCCCCAAACCAGAGGGCAGTGAGGGACAGACATCAAAGCCGACAAGCACAGAGAAACCACGTATTTGTCTCCGATGAACACGGGACA
Organism: Lagerstroemia speciosa; assembly: GCA_037672795.1. Taxonomy (NCBI): domain Eukaryota; kingdom Viridiplantae; phylum Streptophyta; class Magnoliopsida; order Myrtales; family Lythraceae; genus Lagerstroemia; species Lagerstroemia speciosa. The sequence continues at coordinate 915,418 of CM075288.1, forward strand.
GAGATCCCACCAAAGACCCACGAATAAAAAATCCAACTTTCAGCAAGAAACACACATCCCACCTAAACTCCGCAGCAAATAGGAAGGCAGGTGAAGAGAACTAACCGCTAATTGAGAGCATACAATCAAACAGTAGCCTCTCAGTTGCTCTTTGCTTCTGGGCTTCAATTGAATCGAATTTCAGTGGACAGTGAGAGACGATCGTAAATAAGCACGGAGGACGAAGAGAGTGACAGAGGTGTAAATACGTTCTTGGAAAGAGGGTGGACTGGTCACGACAGATAATTGCAAAGTGCAAACCTACCATTGGCTTTAATATGTTCTTATATATATATATATAATTAATATTATGCATTTTTAAAATAAAATGAGACTTAGTACAAATCGAATTCGGGGGTGATATAGTAATTTCAGTTCTCCAAAAATTTCCTCCCCACTTTGGTGTCTCTTCGCATTTATTTTATAATTTTTACTAATCAGTATCCTTCCTTTTTATTCTTATTTAATTTATTAAAATAAATTTTGCCCTTATTAATTTTCCATTGTGTCCTCCAATTAAGATAAATTTTCATTTTTCAAAAAAATGTCATGGATATTTTCTCATAATTATACGGTGGAAAAATAGTGATTAAATTAATTTAACTAATAATAAATATGATAATTTATTAGCGATTAAAATATAAATATTCGTGCATTCTGTCTTTATTAATATTTTCTTATATCTGATTAAATAGTATCGCTGAATAATATCTCGGTTGGGAGATAGTCCATCTTCAACTTTAACAACTAAAAACTGTCACAAGAGTCGATTCTATGAACATGACCGTAGCCATCGTATTAGTTTCGCGTCATAATGCATGTGAACAATGGTAATAAAACAGTAAAAATATATTTTAAAAGATTTTCCTTTATTGGAATTGCTTTAAATTATACGGAATTTTTAAAAATAAAATCTTATATTTAAATTTTATAATTTAAAAAATTATAATTAGAATATTTTTTATTCTTAATAAATTAATCGTACCTAAATTTAAATTAATGAAAACCCGTTAAATTCTAATTTGAGAGGGTACAAACTGCAAGCCAATTTTTTCTTCTTTTTTCATTTTCTCTTGGTGGTCTGAGATTTTCTATTATTTTGCTGAGGCTTATTTATTTATTTATTTATTTTGGGAGAGGATATGAGACAACAATGGCCACTAGAGTAAACTAGTGGCCAAAAAGAAAAGAAACAAACCTTTGGAGGAGACAGCACAGGGGATGCCCTGTCATAGGATGTGCCTCCTCTGGAAGTTTTTAGGTAATATTATATCGTCACGTGATGTGAGAAAATATCAATTAAAATATGATAAATAAATTAACGTTAATTATTCGAGCAGTTACTATAATAAATGTTAATTAAATCAATCTGATCGGTTCTTCCTCATTATATCTTTATGAGATAGGACCTCCTAAAATTTTTTCCGACCTCCTCGTGTAGTTCAAATTCTATCTACCAATCAAAAAGGGCAAAAGGGAAAATTCTATCTGCATAATCTCTACTTTATCGTTATCTTATGTGTCCTGGCATGTTGTGACATTGATAAGGACCACCTCGATTCTGACATTCAATCCACTAGAATATAATAAATAGAGAATAGAATAGATAAGGATAAGGGATAGTGTGAGGAATAAAGTTGAATGAGAAATAAAAATGTATTATTTGGTTGGGGGAATAAAATGATAAGTAGTATGATATGTTTAAAAATAAAAATATAAAATTATTCTTAGTAACATAAATTTTATTTGCATTTTTTTTATAAAACTAAAATTTAAAAAATTATATAAAAAATGTGAACAATGCACGATGGCACTGTTCATCATCTCTCCCCAGTCATGAACAGTGCCCGTCAAGAGCCCCGCAATCGACCCACGGCTCCCCGACCCTTCTCGAGGGCAATCAACCCACGAGCTTGGTTCTAGAGCCAGACCGAACCAACCCATGGGGTCGTGAGCCCCTAATGGCTCGAGCCTGGGGCTCGAGAAGGTTGAACCAGGAAAGAGAGAAACTGGTTTGACCTCATCGAGCATTGAGCTAGAGCCATCGGGGGCTCGAGACCCCATGGGAGGGCTTAGCCAGGCTCGAGAACCGAACCCATGGGTCGAATGGCCTCAAGGAGGCTCGGGGAGATGTGGTCTCGAGTGGGTTCAGGGCGGCACCGGGAGGCTCGACGAAGGCGCTGAGAAGTCGATGGCGGTGAGGGAGGTGTGGGGAAGTTGTTGGCAATGGCGGAGGGTTGACAGCGTTCGGGTGATCGGATAGGGGCAGAGGTAGAAGACGATGGCAAAGCTTGTAAATTCCAAAACCATTGGAGGATATTTTTGTCAGTTCATCACTGTTCCGGAGGAATTGTTCTATTGTTGATGGTTTTATAAGTAATAGTAAAACCCCTCTATTCCCTTTTTATTCCTCAACGGAATAATTCGATCTTGTTTGATTCACTGGAGTAGCATTAATTCACCCGACCAAACATATCATCAGTCGTTTGAATTTAGGAAAAGGAGGTGGCTTTATAATAATAAAAATGGCAGTTATATTAGTGAACTTATCATATATATATATTTGCATCTAGCAAAAAAAATCATATATATATATTTGCTTAATTTAGGGACAGTTAAAAATTAAAGGCCCAAAGTCAAGAGAATTATCATGGGTTTCAATTATGGGCTGGGCCCAAAGTCAATGGTCCAATCAGGCCCATGGAGCTGTTCCAAGGAAGCCCATGGGCTTGAGAAAAATGTGGGGGTCCCGTATGGTTTGGGCCTGGGCTATAGTGGACCCGGTTCCGTAACTATATCGAAAACCAGTCAGCGACACGCAAGCCACGTGGGAATGTCACAGCCCACAGGGCTGAGAGGCCGGCTCCAAGTGACGTCGTTTTCTCCCCCTGGAGCCCCGACAAATTTCGCTGGGACAGGTCGGGGAGGTTGGTTTCCACTGGGTTGGACTGGTGGATGCTGTGACCATCGTGACTTGTCAGCAGGATTGATTGATAGATATGATTAAAATATGCTCCAATGCACCAACGAAGGTTGGCGCAAGTGGAAGGGGCTTGTGTCGCTTAAGCAGAGGTGCCGGGTTCGAGCCCCTGTGAACGCAGCAGACCTTCTTGGGAGGGGTCCCCGGGAAACCGCCCGACAGTACCCCGAATCCGGATTAGTCGGCCAGCCTTCGGGTACCGGACACCGGGTGGGAAACCAAAAAAAAAATGCTCCAATGCGAAAATTCTATCAAAAAAAAGAAAACCGTTTAACTTTTTAATCTAATAATTCAATTAATAATTTAAATTAATAAAAAAACTCAGTCATTAATAGTTATTTTTCTTATCTATTGAAACAATCATGCAAATGTAATATACAATTCCTCTGCAAGTGAAAACCTCACACGTCTATTTTTTTCTCAAGTAAAATTTCGAATTTTAATTTTATAAAATAAAAAATTCATAATTAAATCTTTTAGTAAGTCAATATATTGGAATTTAAATTAATCGAAGGCCATAAAATTTGTGAATATTATGTTGCGTGTCAAAAGAATATCTGTGATGGAGAGATATTTTAGCCAAATAAAATGCCATAAATAAATGAATAAATAAATAAAATGCCACTCTTATTTTGGAAAAAAAAAACAAATAATGGGTTCTTCATCCTATAATAAATAATCAGCAGTTCCATGTCTCAATTTTATTGCTTCATTTTTAATCCACACAAAATTATTTCTGGATAAATATATATTTTCTTAAGCATAATATTACTTAAATAAACAATTATTATTATTATTATAAACAAATATATATGAATTTCTCTTAAAAAATTAACTAATCGAACAGTATAGAGGACACTCGAACGAGTTTTACGACCGAATTCGACTCTTTAGTCAGGAAGAGAACCGATGAATAATTTAATTCGATTTATAGGTTTGATAACTAATGAATTAATTTATTTTATTTATGAATTATAAGTTGAAGGCAGCCGAAGATTCTTCAACCTGCCCTCCTTTCTTGACTTGGAAACCAGATGCTTAGTTAATTAAAGAAGAAAAAGTCGAGTCACTTTCCAGTGGGGCCCTCTCCGCCATGAAACCTCCAGGAAACAACCCCGTTCTCATCCGAAGCATCTATTTGCTCGCAAATCACAGAGATTTACTTAAATTACGAAAATTCGACTCACTTTCCGGTCGGGCCCATCCCTAATGAAACCTCCAAGAAATAACCCCGTTCCCATACGAAACTTCTATTTTGCTCACAAATCACGTAGATTTACTCACTCAGCCCAGACAAGCACAAAGATTTACTTAAATTACCCTCAACCAACAATGGGATGGTTACTTGCGTTCCAGCGGTTAGCTCCAATGGCAAGGAGCTAAGGTTCGAAGTCTAACGAGCGCATGCTAGAGGGTTGGGGTTTTTTTTTTTTTTTTTTATCCCTCTTGAACCCACTAGAATTTGTCATGACTTACATAACACACGTGGTCTGCGTGCTATTGCGCGTGCTCTGAGGAGGAGGTATCGCAACTACCGCTAGTCGGGTCTGAAAGGCGCTTAAATACCTTAATTATAAAAAAAATAATGAGATGGCTATCGATTTGATTCTCATCGGTAAAATCTCAAACATTCTTTATTTTCCTCTTCATTGCATTCGTTGTTAATTTTCTGAGACCTCTTTATAGTTGAAAACATTTTATTAGTTTCAAGGTTGAATGAACCAATATTCTTATAACCGGTATAGCTCGGAGTCTAGGCCGTGTTATTATAGAGGTTCTTTGGTATACGTTGGTTGGAAAAAATTTTAGATGATCATATTTTATAATGGCGTGGTAAGGAAGAACCAATTGAATTACTTTGATTAGTGATAATTATGGTAACTGTTTGAGTGATCAACACTAATTTATTCTCTTGTCACATTTTGATTGATACTTGTTCATGTCACGTGACGGAGGTAAGATCACCTGGGAATTTCTTGCTGGTTGGCATCTAGTGCACACTACAATTTGTTCAAGATCGAGCAGGATTAGTCTGATCGATCGATCGTGAATTCTATATTGGGGGAATTTGAACATGAAATCTTGTTAGGAGAAAGTGATGGAAAAAATTTGTTAAATCCGAGCTGGAGGTAATTAAGGAAACAGTCTACTGTTCCAACGAGATGAGTCACCGTTATCCCGATGAGCTTTTTAAATTCTGACCGCAGTCGCCTGGCCATGGTCCCGGTGGGAAACAGCAGCGTAAGAAGTCTCAGAGAGAGAGAGAGAGAGAGAGAGAGAGAGAGAGAGAGAGAGAGGGGATGGAAATGAAGGAACACCTCCCTGCGGAGGAGAGATTCATACCAAGCCCGTTCATGAAGTCGTACGAGACCACCCCCGAAAGACATTCGTCTCTGTCCGAGCCTCTCAGCTCAATCCACGACTCTTCTTCATCGGATGATGAGGAAGAGGAGGAGGGGGAGGATCGTTCTCCTTTCTCCAGACCCAGTAAGCCTTCACCTCTCCATCTTTCAGTCTCTCTCATTATGTGTAGATCTTGCTCCTTTATTCCCTCATCTCTGGTGAAAAGTTTGAACTTTGTCTCCTAGTCGGGGCTTGAAATAGTTTTTGTCTGTGTGTGATACAGATCCAAAGGTAAAAGTGAGCCGTCTCTATATGTGTGCACGTGAGATGTTTGATGCAAATCGTCTGTGGCCCTTTTTGTCACAGAAAATGGTTTCAGTTGCCTTTTTTCACCTTCCTCTTTATAAAGGAGGCTGTGGGACTGTAATAGGGCTGGAGGAAATGGGGAACATAGGGGCACCAAACACCCTTTCTCCGATTTTCTCTTTTCATTTGCTCTAAAAGTGTGCAGATCAAGTCAATATGATTCAGTTAGTAATGCAGTGAACTCATGTAGAAGGTTTTTGACTTATACAGGTGTGGAAAAAGACAACCCAGAGAAGAGACAGACCAAGAAAAAATTCAGGAGGAAAAGCAGCAGCTTCGCTTACAGGATCCGCGACCATGGTATGATATTGATTACTTGAGCTTTGGAGCGATCCTTGACTCCGTGAGCGTGGTTGGTTTTAGTTAGATGATTGTATATCAAGCACAGCTTAAGAGATTTTACTATGTGTTTGCAGTTAAACTCGGGCCAAAGCTATCTGATACTGTGAAGGGGAAGCTGAGGCTTGGGGCGAAGATAATCCAGGAAGGAGGGCGGGAGAACATATTCAAGCAGGTGTTCGGGATGAAGGAAGAGGAGAAGCTGTTGAAGGCTTCACAATGCTACTTGTCCACGACAGCTGGTCCCATCGCTGGCCTCCTTTTCAGCTCCACTGAGAAGATTGCCTTCTGCAGTGAGAGATCTATCGCTGTTCCTTCCTCCTCAGGGCAGGTTTTCAAGGCTCCTTACAAGGTAATTAGCTAACTTGCAAGCCAGCTACTTCATGTTTTCATTGGCTACAGATGATTTGTTCCATCTGAAAGTTTAAGCCTAGCAGATATCAATGTAAACTGTGGTATGGAAACCGAGAACTCGTTGCTGAACTTGGCTGGTAGATCTTATAAAACTTCATTTTGTATGGGTGATTTCTTTTTCCTTTCCCAAGGTTCCCGTCGAACTTCAATGTGTCTGGTGTATTGATAACCTTCCTGTCACTAGAAAATTGTGTTTTCCGATGAGGAATCGAATGATTTCTTGAGAAAAACATTTAAGGTTCTTGATTTCATGAGCAGATGAAGCGTTAGTTGCCAGACCGTTGGATGTGCATAACTCAAAGTTTCAAGCAATCACCCCCTTTTGTGCAGGTCTTGATCCCAACGAGGAAGATACGGAGTGCCAATGAGGGTGAGAATGTTCACAAGCCAGAGCAGAAGTACATAGAGATCGTCACGGATGATGGCTATGACTTCTGGTTCATGGGGTTCCTGAGGTACGAGAAGGCCTTCCGGAATCTCAAGAAGGCCATTTCCATGGCAAAGGAACTGTAAATAGAGGTTTCTTAGTTTATGTTCGAAGTTAGGGGAAGATAGTGAAGAGTTCAAAGGCTCTTCGCTTTAGTGTGATCAGGTCTGTATTGTGTTTAAGAGCACATTCAATTTTGTGATAGTCAGTGTGTTCAGGATTGGAAACAGTTGCAGAAACTTGTGAATCTTAATATTAATATGGTGTGTAACTGTGCTTCCCATATCTCAGATCTCCTTTCTTTCGGTTCATCGAACGAACAAATTCCAGTTTGAGGGGTTGACAACGAGCTTCTCTACTACAGTAGGTTTTCACTTGTCTGATGAAACATTCCAAGTCTGCTGGTGGGTACATCAGCTCGAGGATTGTCTGTGTTCTTGCTAAGAACAAATTGAAAGCTGTGAATCGATTCAATGCGAAGGAATCTCTGGATTCCGACTGGGAATCTGTGAAAAATGGTATGAGGGGATGTTGGAGGGGCCACCATGCGTGCTAGCTCAGTCATACTGAGCCAAACTTATTCATATTACATATATTAAGAGGTTTTAAATTTGATTTCCAATAGTGGGATTTCGAGGTGTAATCATAAGCTGGAAAAAGGAATAGAACATAGCGAAACTATCCTGTTTCAAACTAAAGGTGTATATGCCTGTTAACAGCAACGACCTCAGCCAACAGACTCAAAGCTTTGAGTCGTTTGACTAACGAACACGACAGACATCGAGGTCTCCTTGGGATTTTCATACGTTTGAAACTTCTCCAGCATTCCGTCGTTTCATATCCATTTGTTCGAGTTCGGTAATGAGCTAAGGAAGATATATGATCTGATATGGAGTTTCGGTTTCATCTGTCTCGAGCAGATCAGTGCAAGATTAGGAGCTTGGCACAGGATTGTCGCCTGCTCTACGGTTCTTGCATCATCATCATCCTCTGCCGCCGCCGCCGCCGCTTCTTCGGCAACTACCATGAGTACAGGTAAACGGATATCTTTGATCGTAAAAGGAAACTTGATAGACGCCTTTCCATGCGAGCCAGTTATTCCTCTTATATATATATATCAGGATTCTTTGCATGATCTTTCTGATGTTCGATTCGTTTCTCAACAGTTCCTTTGACTAGCTGCTGCAGAGGCCAAAGAGGCTAAGCCGGTGCCAAAGGAAGAGGCCTGCCTGAGCGCTGGCAAAGCCGCCGCCTCAGCTGATGGAGGAGGATGTGATCCCTCCGATTACGGAAATTCTTCGAGCTCAGGAGGACCTTTTGGAGATCAATCTAACTTTCCAAGATAATATGGTCAGTCGAATACGTATCTCTCCAGCAAAAAGAAAACAAAGATGTTGCCGTACCTTCCAAATCCTATGGCTAGTGTCTGTTCCATGTCTGGTTGGTCCACAATGGCAGCTGGAGGGCTCCTTCGTGAAGAAAGGAAATCGATGCCGGTTCTGGGCATTCTCCCCGAACGGCGACCTTACAGGTACTAAACCGATATCTAGAAATCCAATGGGTCATGATTAATTTAGCTCTCTCAAGATGAATTTTTGTTATTAACAAAAATCAAATTTAGAACCTTATTCAAGAGAAAAACATACTTTACCATCTCAACTTAACAACTATGCCATATTGTCGTCCTTTCCAGTTTTCATTTACAAAAGGAAAAAAGTTAATTATCTGCCTATTCTCAAACTACAGGGATCGTTTTGTAAATACTTAAGATATAGGGTTACAACTGTACTTGTCTCAAAGAAGCTTTGTACGGTTCCCACCGTCACCGCCGTCTCCGAGTCAGTTCTCTCTATCCGCGGAGGGGGTGGCGGCTGGAATGGCGAAGTCTTGCAAAGGCCTGGCAATGGAGCTCATCAAGTGTCTCAGCGAATCTGATTGCATCAAGGTCCTGACTTTCCCCCTCCCTGTGTTCTTTTACTTTGTCTGATTTTAGGTTTTGACGAATTGTTTGCATCCACGCACCAGGTTCAGAAGCGATCGTACAGAGAGTGCGCGGGAGAGAAGAGCCCCTGCATCCCGAGCGAGTGTGTCGGACTGAGGGAGACCTACTTCAATTGCAAGAGAGGCCAGGCACGTCTTCCACTCCTTCCTCTTCAGCTCGATTCCGCATCTCCTGATCGTTCCTTCCTTGAACTCCATTTCCTCGTATTGCTTCTGCCGAATGTATTGATTTTGAGGCCATTGGACTGTACAGATAAATTGCTTGGATTGTTTAGCTTAGCGACACTGATAGATTGTACTTATCTCCTTCCCAAATTTGTTGACAGGTTGACATGAGAGCTCGGATTCGAGGGAACAAGGGCTACTAGCCACTGAACGTTCTGTAAGCTTTTTCCTTTTTGTGAAACAAGAGGACATGGAATGAATTATGTGAGTTGATTAGCTTAGCTTGAATAAGTATGTAGCAGCTTACAACGGAGAAAGAGACTCCGTGCAGCTGACATTGCCCTCATGTCGAAAATGTAGTTTACTACAATGATAGAAGAAGTGAAAAGTTCCTTCTTTTGTTGTCATTATCCTGTGACAGTCACACATTGAATTTCATCCCATCTCTGATCAGATGTTCTCGTAGCACTGAGCACTCGACTTTGCGATCCTTCTGGGTTTCTTCCCTTCTATTTTGCATCAGCTATAACATTTGCCAAAATGTTGAGGCAAGCCCTTCTGAACAACCTTCTCGCACTTGCTCTGTTATGTCTTTTCTGCACCCCCTTGCACACCTGTTGCTGGAAATGTATTCTCCTCAGTCACGGATACGAATCAGCGCTTTTGTCTTATGGTTGAGGTTTCTTTGTTGAGGATGAGTTTAGGTTGTAGTTCTTGTTGGTATTGTTTGAACAAATAGATCAAGTTTACAACTTGCTGCATCTCTCTTCTTGGAAAAAATAATCTTAAATGATCCTACCTCACAATGACGCGATGAGGAAGAATCAATTAAATTGCTCTTATTAGAGATAATTAAGGTAACTATCTCATAATGATGTGGTGAGGAAAATCCAATTAAATTGCTCTGATTAGAGATAATAAAGGTGACTGGTCAGCTGATTAATGTTAATTTACCTGTTTGTCATAATCTAATTGGTATTTCCTCATGTCACACGGTGAGGTAGAATCACTTAAAAGAGGTTTCCCCCTTCTTGATCTGCATGAATCATCTTGCAGAGGTTGCCATAAGCTTTAGAAAGACATGGTGCATAAAGATGGAAAGTCTATCCAATCACTGTAGTTGATTTCATGTATCCTAAGCTCTGTTTGTGCATTGTTGTTTGGATTGTGACATGCACTTGATTTGAAAACTTCTGCACGCATGATATGGAGGAAATTTTCCCCCGTGGAAATTGCGTTCTCTCTGCTTTGACTTGCTTTGGAGTTAGAACATTCATCTTGCTTGCATGGGAGTCAAACCCTGCAGATTACCTGTTCCTATAGAACGGAACATTTCAATAGCTGTGCTTGTTTCGACAAGCTCAAGGTCACACAAGTGTTGTCTGGCTAGCAGTTCTCTCATGGCATTGCCTCGCTTCCTAATCATCGTTGACAAAAACCGAACCGAATTCCCTCCCTGTTCTGGATTTCGGATTGCTTTTCCGTATTAGGTTCAGTTCGATTTTGTGTCTAGTAGACTTACTTCCTGTGCTTGTTCCCTTCACGCCCACCAAGGCGAAGCTCAAATCAAATAAAAGCTACATCGAAGTTTATTAACAAACCACAATCAAGTCCACAAAGAGTTGCTAATTCCATACAAACTCCCAAAACAGAAAGATCGCCATCTCGAACCAAGCAGTGCAACTAAACTGAGACTGGCAAATTCGAACAACCAACCACTGGGATTCACAGAACCTCGAAACTTCAACTTCTCAGTAATCCTCGGGAGCCAAGGGCTGGTGGTGGGTGTGGATCGGCGGAGACTCTGTGGGAATCACCATGAACTCATAGATCAGCCCTGCGAGCCCTCCTCCTATGAGGGGGCCGAGCCAGTAGACCCAGTGGTGCCTCCACCTCCAGCCCACCAGCGCAGGCCCGAATGCCAAGGCTGGGTTCATTGCTGCTCCCTCAAATGGTCCTCCGACGAGGATGTTCGCCCCGAGGATGAACCCTATTGCAAGTGGAGCTATGATCCCGAGGCTGCCACGCTTGGGGTCGATCGCTGTTGCATAGACCGTGTAGACCAGCCCGAAGGTCATCACTGCCTCGAAGATTAGCGCTCGAACCTCACCTTCTCCCGATGCCAAGACGAACCCACCTGTCCTCTGTCGAAGAAAAAACAACCCGATCATCAATGCCTAAATTAACAAGCCTAGCCAAGTTCCAATTTCAAACCCTAGTCTCAATCACATCTCGCATGAGAACAAAAGATTCAGCAAAGTTCAAACTCGAATCAAGGGCTAGCCAGGGTTTTCTACCATGCCGTTGGTCACGAGCCTGAGCAAGAGAGATGCAACTATGGCACCGAGAATCTGAGCGACCCAATAGTAGATCGCCCGGATGATCGATATCCTCCCTCCGACAAGGGCACCAAAAGTCACAGCAGGGTTAATGTGGCCACCAGACACATTGATGCTCGCCGAGATCGCTGCAAAGAGCGCCAGGGCATGGGCCAGGGCGATGACAATCCATCTTGAGGCTGTTTCTCCCGTGTCAGGATACATCTTATCTGCACATGCACCGTGATAAAATTTCAAATACGAAGAGAATGACCATAGGATGGTACGACTCTTTGCCTCCTACAAACGTTACATGGAACATGCAAGATAGAAAATCTATCATAAACCGATCGGAGACCAGCTACCCAAGCGAGTCGGGATCTGTCACACCGGCAGAATACACATTCGGGACAGGAGCTTCCTTCTGGAGAAAAAAGACTGGTGCGAAGAACATACTGAGAGCAAGGACAGAGCCTTCGCCAGCAAAGACGAAGACGAAGGTGGAGAGGAACTCGGCCAAGGTGGCTCTCATGGAGTCGGGGTGGCTGGCCTCGTGGGCATCCCCGAACCCATACCTCCGAACCGGGTGAGGCCTCATGCTCGATATCCCAACTTGTGTATATCAGCTTAGATCCCGATCAACCAGCTTCAAACTGCAGACTTTTGCTAGCGCAAGCTCGAGTTTCAGGAAGAAGGAGGAGGAGGAAGAAGAAGAAGAAGAAGATGAAGATGAAGATGAAGATGAAGATGAAGGTGGAGAGTGGTGTTTGCATGGCGGACAGGCTTAAAATGGACAAATGAGGAGGGGGGACACTTGGGAGTTGGATTGCAGGAATTTGGACACGTAGATGGCTCCATGTCTCGTGTTAAAGTGCCCTTCTCGTAGCCTACGAAGATTGAGATGTGATCAATCCATTCATCTGCCCCTATCTCTATCCCTTATTGTCTTCCCCAGATCTTATTGATATGGACAGAATAAAATTTGATTAAATCTGCCCAAATGTCATCGCACAGGCTATAATGACATCACAGAAGGCATTGCCAAATAAGCTACGTCAAAAAAAAAAAAAAAAATTAAAGAAAGAAAACTCATATGAGATTTCGGTTTTGAATTTTTTATACGTATGTGTATAGATATATCTGTTAGAAGTGTGTTCAGAAGATGCCGACTTTTTAAATTATATTAAGTTTTTTGTGTTATTTACATTGATAATATCAGTGCTCTCTATTGTTAGTTTATAACATTTGATATGTTTGAGATTGAATACGAAGGTACAAAAAACCGCGTAATAGGGGACAAGGCTATCTCTACTGCTGTCCAGCTTTTACCGGATCAAATCAAATAAAAAGAGGTACTTCAACATGGGGGTGTTTAAAAAAAATCATGTAGCCGATTGCACCGTTGATCTACATCAAATCGAACAAAAAATAATTGAACTGCTTGAACTAGTTTTCTAATGGTTTTGTTTTGTTTTGTTTTGTTTTTTTTTTTATCAAGAAGAGGTTTGGATGACTGCAATTAAATGAATTGAACCGATTTTCTAATCTTTAATTGAATAAAAATAAAAGTGGCTTAATTAAAGTTCATAATTTTTACATTTTTTGTGAATGATTCGGTTCAGTTAACTAAAATTAACCGAACTAATCAAATCGAGCAATTCATATTTTGTATATTAATTGAATGGTTCAGGTTGGTTAATTTGAAATAAACCTATCCAGTTACCCTTTTATGGATTAAAATATATTTTTTTACCAAAAAAAAGCGATTGGCTGATTAATCGAACTGTGAAAACTGGTTCGATGTGGTTCGGTTATTTTGAGGTAAATTGATTGTGGTTTGAACTTGATATCCCAAATCAAATAAAAATAAATTTACAGTTTGGTTCAGTTCGAAACGATTTTTTGAACCGAACCGAACCGAACTACGAGCATCTCTACTTCAACAATGTATTAAATTAGGCCTCAAGCAGGCCCATTGGGCCGTAAAAGGAGCCCATTAAAAGGCCCGCCATTCTCATGAAAGGCAGACCGCCACTTCTCTTCACTCCTCTCACTTCGCTCTCTTTCTCTGCTGCCGGGAGGACGCCATTGGAGGTCACAGAGGTTACTCTACTCTCCTTCTCCCTTTCATCCATTGCAGTAATGTTGTTGCACCTGGTTGGGTTACTTGTGCTGTTCAATTTTGGGTCCGTGCTCCTGCTTGGTTCCTTTCGTTTTCTCTTGATTCTTTCTTTTTCCGGTAAGATCAAACCGTGCGGAATAGTATTGAACTGTTGAGGAGGGAAATCACTGCGATCGGAGGAGATAGAACTGAAAATGGTTTAAAAGGATTGTTTTCTATTGATAGTCTTCAAAGCGTACTTTACGTAGCATCGATGGTCTGTTGAACCCTAGTGTTTCGATTACTAGGCTGGGTTGAAGCTCATTTTTCTTTTTCAAGTCTCTCATAATCGACTGTTTGTTTGTGTTGAATCAATCTATGATCAAATTGCAGCGAAATGAACTGTGATACGGAGCTTAACTACTGGCAATCTACTTGCATTTTCGATTTGTCTCTGGGCAAGAATTGAAAACTCTAGTGATGATAAATTTGTCTCCCATCTCTCTGTCGTAGTTTCTGAATTTTGCAAATGTTCTATCATGAAGCCAAAAGCAAAATGGGTGTTAATCCCTGTAGCATCTGAGAACGGCCAATCAAGTGTCATGAAAACATGCTGATTTTCATTCTGTTGATGTATGTTGGTTGATAGAATTATTGGCTCCCAGCATGATGTTGGCTTACTTCTTTGCTGTGTTCACTTATTCAACAAATTTTCACATTCCTGCAACGTCATTTTCGGTAAATTCTATGCGCAAATTTTGATTTTTTTTTCCCTCCATGTGTTGTAATTTTCTCTTAAGGTCTCTACATCAGCTGGCTTTCTAGGATTGTTGACGTCGTTTCCTTACTGTGCTGCAGGATATATATTATCTAGAAGGATTGCTTCGACGCATTGTTTAGTTCTGCAAAATGTCTAGTGGCCCCGGATTGGAATCTCTAGTTGACCGTATGCAAATTCTGAACTCTTGTCTATTTGCTTGCTTAGTGCATGATTTCGACTTGCCTGAAATATGTCAGGGTGTGTTTAGCCCTGGTAGTGACATAATAGAAATTTTAGGAAAAGTTGGATTTTTACAAAAATCAACGGAATATGAGAGGCTGCTTTGAATAATACTACGGTCATTCACCTTTGACTGAAAAATGTGGTCTTCAAGTTTTTTGTAATACTTTCGCACTTGTTATTGCATTTCTTTTACTTACATAATTTCCAATTATATTTTCTTCCTCTTTAGTTTATTGTCAGTATTAGTTCTTGATAGTACTTTCGTAAAGCTTACCGAGTCAAGAGATCTTCGGGAGGAATAGGAGCTGATATCCAGGCGGTAAGAGTGGGCGAACTTCACCGGAGACCTGCACGAAGCCTGGTCTGGGGCAGTTCCCCGAAAAGGCCCTCCGATGTTTAAGTTAGAATAGAATATGAGTAAGGATAGAGAAGAAATAAGTGTGTGTAAAGTTAGAATTCTCTTTTTTTTTACATGGCCTCGAGGCCTATGTATAGGCCGAGTTCATACGGAAAGTTGATGTCAATCTCCCCTCCACGTGCCTCGCACAGGAGGATGCTTGGTCCACGTGAGTTGGATATTGGGCACGCAGCACCCGACATTCACGTGTTCGAGAATACACCTATCGTGCCCA
This sequence comes from Lagerstroemia speciosa, assembly GCA_037672795.1. Lineage (NCBI taxonomy): Eukaryota > Viridiplantae > Streptophyta > Magnoliopsida > Myrtales > Lythraceae > Lagerstroemia > Lagerstroemia speciosa. The sequence goes on from CM075288.1 coordinate 930,546, forward strand.
TATTTGGATGTGCCTGACATGTCTGGGGGTGCTCGGCATGTGCGTATTCCGAGGTACCCGATGTATGTTTGGGGCTGCTCGGTGTGCCCGTGGTTAGGTCATCCCCATGAACCTTGTTCTTAGAGTTCGAGTTGGGTAATAGTGTCTGGTCTATATCATTTGTCCCCCACTTCTCGGTGTCCATGACGCCAGGAAGTAGACTGTGTCTGGGTTGGAGATTCGCATACGTCCCTTGTCCTCCAGTCTAGGGGTCGACTGGGTTAGGTGCTCAAGTGGGTTTGGCACCGTCCTTGTGTAATTATGATGAGCTGGGTGTCGGTGGTGCTTGATGCGCCTCTTTATGAGGTCGGGTGCTCGGACATTTGTAGCCTGGGATGTCAGAAATTGAGGGGCTCGATGTCGGGGTCAGTGAACACTGGGGATCATGAACTTAGTTGCTAGGTACGGGGATCTCGAAATTTTGAAGTGGCTGCCTGGCGAGAAAAAAACTAGGTCCCTTCGGCTTCCATGCACGATTCTTTGACTTTCGTGCTCGAGAATTGTGTTTGTCGAATATATGGTGGGCTTTCATTAGTCCTTCGTGATTAGAGGTTTAATGAGGAAAGGACGAGTATATTTATGATTTTTGTCTCCACCTCCTTTACTTGATGTTCTCTCTCCTTGGGGATTCTTATGACTAGTCAGCCTTTCCTCTTCTTTTTTTCTTTTTTTTTGTTTTTTTTGGTTTTTTTTTTGTCTTTTCTACTACCTTCTTTCCCTCCATCCTCTTCCTCAACATTTTCTTTTTTTTTGTTCACTCAATTGGCTCTTCCCCTTCCATCATAGCCCTTCATCTCCATTCTCCATACCTTTGGAGGCCATCGGCAGTCTACAAAGCCAAAACAGTACGCACATTCGAAGTAGTCTAAATCCATAGCCATACGACCCTATGTCCAGCACTCTTCACCATGACTACCCCGGGGCTGAATGCAAGTTCAAGCCTGACACCCTTGCTGCGCCTACACCCGACGTTCCTCCCTTTAGCGCAGCCACCCAACTTTCTCCCATTGACTTCCCCTCCCACCTGCCTTCCTCCCACCTGACTCCCTTTCGAGACCCTAGACACCCTCAAAAATGAAAAGACCCACTAGAAAAAGAAAATTACAAAAATGCCACTAAAAACGAAAAACACGAAATTAAGGGCCTAAATTGTGGAACTTGACCAAAAACTGTCACAACGCATCGTGAAGCAATGCGTCTTGCTTGGAAGCTTGTTTCCATATGAAAAACTATACTCTCTCATTAAAAACGGACACCAATGCCTATTCAGTCAAATTGGTCAACCATGGAATTAAGAAACGGCACGTCGCGGTCATATCGGCCATTATGTAATAGTATCGAAGGGCTTTGATACCGTTACGGTCGAGATATCGCTAGGGCTATTCAAAAAACCATAAAACCGGTTCGAACTAGTTAACTGACCCAAGTCGAGCCGAACAAAAAACAACCGAATTGTTGGAACCGATTCGCTAACGATTCAGTTTTTTGCTGAGAAGAGGTTCGGTTAGTTACTTGATATCATTGGTTCGGTTAATTGTGGTTAACCGAACCGAACCGAACCCTTTTCTAATTACTAATTAAATAAAATAAAAAATAAAAATAAAAATATTATATTTAAAAATATATATTTTTTACTTAATTTTTGCAGTTCAGTTCGGTAAATTTTTGAACCGAACTGAACCAATTGTATTTTTATAGTGAATTTTATTTATTTAAATAAAAAACCGGTTAACCGAATTGTTTGAACTGGTTTTAAACAATCTAGTTTTTTCTTCCTCAAATGGTTACGGTTCGGCCTCTATACCGCCCCAATCGAAAATGTGGCTCGGTTTAGTTTAGGACGGTTTTTGAACCGAACCGAACCATGCCGACCCCTAGATATCCCGGTCAGAAAAGAAACCGTTGACTGTCATGACCGTAATGACATTACGTAATGGCGTAACAGACTGAATATCGGCCGTAACAGCTGTGACGGATGGTTTTCTTCACATTTACACTGTTATTCACCCTTTTTATACACATTTACATGTTTTTCTCCTTCAAATTTATTAAAAATATGTATATTTGTCACCCTTTTTATGAGAAAGTATGATAATATGAAGTTATATTGACATTACATGTGTATAAATCACTTGTTTTGGATGTAATAATGATGGTGACATTAAAAATATCATAAGTATTTATTTTATGTGTAAAAAAATTCAGATTGCGACACCATTATATAGCGCCGCGACAACTCCAAACCGTTATAGTCGTGATGTCATCGTTACGCGACCCACGACCGTGATTAAATCCATGCGGTCAACCCCGTTCAAACCAATTTCTCGGCCGTTTTTTGGATCTTCGGGTGGTCCAATCTGTTCAAGAAATCGACTTCCATCTGGATCGCATCACCCGACTCTCCTAGTTATAGCCGGATTACCCTCCCACCCGGTGCCCCTCCCTTTCTCCCCCTCCCACCCGACTCTCCTCCCACCGACTCCCTCCCCCACACAATGTCACCCGACGTCCACTCCATCGCCCAACCCCACCGCCCCCCACGACCAAACCCCCTGACCGTTGGATTCCTAAACGACCGACACGCGAACACAAAACCCAGACTCCACAAACCCGTGCTAAGATCAAAGCCCTCTTTTGAGCAAAAAGGAAAACGCATTCTTCCCTCTCCTCCGTGCCACCCAAAAAGAACACCGACGACAATCTACCCAGAAATGCAAGCATTGATCGGAGCGAAATGACAATAGCGGAAGACGAAGAAGGCAAGCGTACCTTTTACTAAAGATCGATGAAAGGAGCACGATCGGTCACCGACTGCCAGATGACGAGGCGCGGCTTCTGGCAGGTTGGAGAGAGAGAGAGACAGAATGGAGATGAAGGGCTACGGTTGAAGGAGAAGAGCCAATTGAGGGAACAAAAAGAAGAAAACGTAGAGGAAGAAGGAGGGAGGGAGAAAAGGTAGCAGAAAAGACAAAAACAAAAAAAAATGGAATGGTTGGCCGGTCATAGGAATCCCTAAGGAGAGAAAATAACAAGTAAAGGAGGTGAATACAAAAAACCAAAAGTACGCTCGTCCTTTTCTCATTAAACCTCGGATTCCCGAGATCACAAAGGACCAATGAAGACCCATCAGACGTTCGGGCAGCACAATTCTCAAGTACGGAAGTCGAAGAATCGTGCACGGAAGCTGAAAGGATCTGATTTTTTTCCCACCAGGTAACCACTTCAAAATTTCGGGATCCTTGTGCCTGGCAACTGAGTCCATGATCCTCGATGTTCACTGACCCCAACATCGAGTCCCTAGATTTCTGACATCCCAGACTCCAAATGTCCAAGCACTTGACACTCAGCTCACCATAATTACACAGGGATAATGCCTAACCCACTCGAGCGCCTAACCCGGTCGACCCCTGGACTGGGGGACAAGGGATATACGCGAATCTCCAACCTCGAATGCAGTCTACTTCCCAGCGTCATGGACATCGAGAAGCGGCAAATGATATAGACTAGATACTATTACCCGACCCGACCCGAACTCTGAGAACAAGATGCACGGGGATGACCCGACTATGGGCACCCCTGGACATATGTCGGGTACCCCTGGATACACACATGTCGGGCACCCTCCGGACATGTCAGATACATCCAGATATGGGCACGATGGGTATTCCCGGACACGTGCATGTCGGGTGCTGTGTGCCGAATACCCGGCTCACGTGGACCAAGCTTCCTCCTGTGCAAGGCACGTGGATGGCACTTTGACGTCAACTTTCCGTACGAAATTGGCCTGTAAATACGTCCCCTAGGGCCAGGTAAAAAGAAGAGAATTATAACTCTACACACACTCCTTCCTCTCTATCTTTACTCATGTCCTATTCTAACTTAAGTATCGGAGGGCCTTTTCGGGGGATTGCCCCGAACCAGGCTTCGTGCAGGTCTCCGGTGAAGCTCGCCCGCTCTTCCCGCCTGGATATTAGCTCTCGTTCCTCATGAAGATCTCTTGACCTGATAGGCTTTACCAATGATGTGGATGGGATCGGAATCGCGGACATGGAGGGCTTTATCGAGAGGTATTATCCGCTTTGGGCGGTGGCTTGGCCTTCATGTGTTTGTCCTTGAAAAGACGCTCCTCGAGGGAAGAAAGGTACGCGTGAGTCTTATAAGGAATTCACTTCTCTCTTACCTCTCTGATGTGGGATTAGTCCCCATCACATATCCTTCAAAGAAAAAGGCTAGAGAGGTTGAATCTCGGGTTCGACTCTCAACAAGAGTATCGATGATGTGGATGGGACCGGAATCGCTGACATGGAGGGTCCCGTCAAGAGCTATTGTCCGCTTTGGGTGGCGGCTCAGCCCTCACGGGTTTGTCCTTGAAAAGGAGCCTCTCGAGGAAAGGGCGTACGCGTGGGTCTTATAAGGAGTTCACTTCCTTCTTACCACTCTGATATGGGATTAGTCCCCATCACACACCCTTTGAAGACAGAGGATAGAGAGGTTGAAGCTCGGGTTCGACTCTCAACGAGAGTACCAAAATGATAGTACTTTCGTAAAACCTATCAGGTCAAGAGATCTTCGGGAGGAATGGGAGTTGATATCCAGGCGGGAAGAGCAGGCGAGCTTCACCGAAGACCTGCACGAAGCCTAATCTGGGGTGGTTCTTGGAAAGGCCCTCCGATACTTAAGTTAGAATATGATATGAGTAAGGATAGAGAGGAAAGGAGCGTGTGTAGAGTTAGAATTCTCTTCTTTTTACCTCGCCCTGGGGGGCGTATTTATAGGCCGAGTTCGTACGAAAAGTTGACGTCAATCGGTCCTTCACATGCCTCGCACAAGAGGAAGCTTGGTCCACGTGAGCCGGTACTAGGCACGCAGCACCCAACATGCACGTGTTCGGGATTACCCGTTGTGCCCATATCCAGATGTACCTGACAAGTCCGGGGTGCCCGTGGTCGGGTCATCCCCATGCACCTTGTTCTCAGAGTTCGGGTCGGGTAATAGTGTATGGTCTAAATCAGTTCTCATATATCTACCTTTTTCTTTTATGAACAATAGTTATTGCAACTGAGCAAAAAAGAAAAGAAAAGCTATTGCGTATAAGTATCATTTTCTTTTTCTTGTATTTTATTTGTTTTGTGCCTTACATGAATCGATCATTTCTTTTCAATTAGAGTGTTTGATTACAGAGGTCTTGTATGTGCTATATATGATAATGTTCATGAACTATCTGCAGACATTTGATCAAAACATTTGTGAAATGACTGCCAAGCAACTTTTGGTCAAAGGAGTCAATGAAAATGATCATATCATGCTGAATCAACATTTGGAAGATTATATATTCCTCTTTCAAAAAGAAATTTGTTTGAAATTGCTTTCTGAATAATGGGCTTATGATAGATTATGCCACCTCGACAACATTCTTAATGTAAGATGTCTAGGATTTTTATCATCTATGTTAGTTGGTAAAAAAACTACCGGAGTGTCCAAAATAATTTTTGATGATTTAAATTTCCCATACCATTTGCATCTCTGTCAGAAATTTCTTTCTAATCTGGTCTCACATAATCTCCTTGCTCTCAGAAACAATATCAGTAATTACTAACGATGGACGCAACATAGTGGTAAGTTCTTCTACGGCTTCCTTGTGTTATGATGCTCTTTGGAAATTATTACTAGCTATAACCATTTTTTTTTGTTAACATTAGGGAGTGCTGAAAGGATTTGATCAAGCTACAAATATTATTCTGGATGAGTCTCATGAGCGGGTGTACTCTACAAAGGTTCACTCCTGACCAAGTTTCCTGTAACTGTTCCAAACCATGGCAGGTCTAAATATGTTCTTGTGTGTACTGGTCTACAGGAAGGCGTTCAGCAGCTCGTGCTGGGCCTTTACATAATAAGGGGTGACAACATGTAACAACATTGTACCTTTTCATCTACTTTTTTTTTCTCCCGTTAAGATACTTGTATACCACACTAAAGTATTTGATACATATCTGGTCACTGCAGAAGTGTCGTCGGGGAGCTAGATGAAGAGCTTGATTCAAATCTTGACCTATCAAAACTGAGAGCCCATCCCCTAAAGCCTGTCATTCACTGATCCAGCCTAGAAGGCTCTACTAAATGCACAACGAACAGTGATTCTAGATGCACGAGGACAGGCGACTGAGATGAACGTTGATTGCGTCATGTAAGAGACACACGTTATATATACGATGCCCCAGTGTTGGAGACTTGCAGCATTTGGATTAAGAAATCTTCTTCTTGAGCTATCAGATTAGGTTTGGAACTGGCAGTATTATTATTAGTAGAAAAAGCAGATAGTTGATGATTGTTATAATAGTGGTCTTTCGTGACTAAATCGTTTGTGGGGAGACCTTGAGGACTCGGTCATATCTTTTAAGACACGTCTAGCGTTTGTGGGGTTACAGGCTGATTGAATATGTTGATTCTGCAGTTGAACTTATGCCAATGTCAATCGTTTCTTTTATGTGGGAACCATCTTCATGCAGGGTCCTAAAACTTCGTCTGTTTCTTCAATTTCACCCCTCGAACTTTTTGCAATTTCAGAAAGAGACTGCCAAGGAAATGGTCACTGAAAGATCTGTTCACCAATTTCCCATTCTCGGCTTGGGAGCATGTCAAAAACTTGTCAATGGTGACCCTCTTTGCAATTCCTCAATTCTTGATGGGAGCAGGAAAAGGATGCTACTCAGCAGTGGCCAACAAGCGACTAAAGATGAGAAGACAAATCTTCATTTCTCCAATAAGTAATAAACCAGAAAATTTCCAACTGATTCAAGGTTCGTCGACATAAAAAAAGAGCCTTGTGATTTCGCTACAAAGCTTTAGCGCACGCTGCACGCTCTGCACATGGGGAACAAGGAAAGATTTTCAACCAACTAAGCCGAGTTCAGTCCAGTCTGCATCAATCATCTTCTTCCTCATCATCAGAACTTGCATATGCTAGTCCCAGCAGGCTCTTAATTGGGTTATCTACCGTAGTCCCACCCTCGGCTTGTTTTAGCGTAGATGAAATCTCCTTCCCACCCTCGGCTTGTTTTAGCGTAGATGAAGTCTGCTCTTTCCTCGAATCATCCTTGGACGCTTGATCCGATGAAACATGGCCACTTGAAGTAACAGCAGGCTGATCCGTCTTTGGTTGAGCGGATGCTTTTTGCCGCTTGGGCTTGACTTCCACCACTCTCTTCAGCAGATCTTGCTGCCTGAAATATCCTCTCAGATATTAGCCCTAATCCAAAGCATCTCTAAAGAGCAAAAAACATTTGGCCAAAATGGAGAATGTTACCACCTGATCCCACTCTTCGGCTTCGGCTCAACACGCAGTGGCAAGGGGACCGATGCAGGTGATGAATCGGCCAAACTTGCAGCTCTGTGTCAAATAGTTAAGGTAATCATACATAATGGTTTGGTTACATTTGACTGTGATATTTGGGGGACTAAAAATTGGAAAATCGAGATCCACTATAATAGAAAGAGCAACCACTGAGGAAACAAAAGTTTTAATGAAAAAATGAACGAGGAGACCTCAAATGGATTTGTGGTTGAAAAACTGATACTGAAGGATCATGGGATTTGACTAGTTTCATATAATTGCACATCAAACTGACAAGAAACTCAAAAGGATATCTTGAATGCAGCAAATGCCCGTTTCTCAGTGCGTCGGAGGAGCCGTTCTGCATCCTCCTCAGCCTCCATCTGCTCCTTGAGGTAAAGCAGGTCATCACTGTCCAAGGCTGCATAAGAGAAATTAGACAGTTCATGAAAAGACTACACCAGAGACCAAATGAACTGACAACACAAGATGGATTCAGATGTCTTGATTTTGATGGATTTTCTTCATCACTTTCCACTCTGTACTTGACATAGCAATTCTTTGGTTTTCTGCTTCCAACTCTCTCTGTGTTCCTCTTTCACTGGAAGTATGAGATGAAAGGGGCAGTGTGCTTACCGCCTCGTCCGTGAAGGTAGCCACCGCGTTCTCCAGCAACCTCTTGCATCTGCTTGAATCAACCGCCCGGTAGAAGCCACAATCCCTGCCCGGGCATGTTATCAGAAAACTACTCTCTCGAGGTCCACACAAAAATTCTCATAGCAAATTAACAATTAATCGAGGTTGTGCAAACTACAGTTGCAATAAACAGAAAACTATCGCTTCAGCTACCATCTACGATTCTACCAAAGACGCTTCTCAACCATTATTGTCCCAAGGCAAACAAACCAAAGAAACATGGATACAAAGTCACTCACATCTATTTCAACTATGGAAAGAACTTATGCAAAAAAACAAAGATCTAAAGGTCCTTTCAGTTAGGGGTTCTCTGTAAATGACTGATTTATTCAATTGGCTCATTCCCCACTGCCCCAACCCAGACAACTCTCTCATCATAAAGGAGCTCAAGTCCTGTGCTTCATCCAAAGTCAATAAATTCATTTCTTTTCCTGATAACCTTCCGTGTAAACTCAGATTAAAGCCAGAAGTTAACACTAGAAAAGTAAACAAATTCCAAATAAAAGGAAGATGGATGCGGCTAACCTTAGCAACCATGCGCTGGAAGGTGATGTCTTCATCGTCAATCTTGTCCTTTCCCTTTCCCCATTTCTTATCTACACGGAAACGAGACAAGGCAGCAATCAGGATTCGAAATTGATGCACATAGAATCAAAGCAGCCAAACCCCGCGAAGATATACCCAGGAGATGAAATTTTGTCCTGTCGCAGTACGTGTCTGAGGAGATTTACCTTTGGGGTCGGTGAGGTTGGTGTACTCCCGGACTTCTCTTCCCGCCATGGCTGGCGATACTCTCCGTTTTAGGGGGAAACCCTGCCTTTATGCCTATGAATGAGCTCGGGAGGAGAAGCAAAGCCTACCAATCGGCCAAACTAGGGCGCAGGAGAGAAGCGAGCTCGCAGATGAAAACTTGGTCGTGGGAAAAAGAAGTAACCCTAGAAGATTCTTGCCGAACCCAGGAGCGAAATTATTTTATTTTTTACCCCTGAAATTATGATAATTCCACTCTACACCCTAAACTTATAGATTTGTCACACCTTACGTCTTTATCTTGGTATTTATATAATGGACATTTTTATCCGTCTATACCAAATAATATTTTTTAAAAAATCTAATCAATCCTAATTAATCCTGGATTTAGTCGGGTCGGCCCACAAAAGAGTAAAATTCTCATAATATAAATTCACTTCATTCATAAGACTCGAATTCGATAATTTTTCCCCGACATGGAATCAACGGATAGTAATTAATTCATATTTAAACTCGATCAACTCGTCTGTAACTCTAATAATTATAGATTTTCTTATTTATACAACTCGAAGATAAGACTTTATAAATGTTTAAAAATTAGACATAATTTATTTAAGTGAAATATCGATCTTATTACAGTACTGTATATATAATTTAAACGGTTATTTGCCCAAAAATAATGAACAATCCTAGAATTCTCTAATTTATCAAGAACTATTTTTTTATCAAGAAAATCTAGAATTATTCGAGAATTATTAAATCTACCACGAACTTTTTTCCTAGAAAATCATGAACTTTGCTTTGTTTTCAATAATCTACCACGCAATTAATTCTGACAATTAATTGTTAATTTGTACAGTTAATTTTATTGATTATGCAAATAGAATCTGACATAATATCATACATGACATCCATCTGATCATAAAAATAGAGAACATCAGTTTGTACGTCTACCATAATAAAATAGAGAATTCGGCAATAGTTCATAATTTTTATGACCAGATGGATGCAACGTTAGAATCCATTTGTACAATCAATAAAATTAACGATACATATAAGCAACTAATAGATAAATTAACCGCATGGTAAATTAGGAAATTTTTAAATAATTTATGATTTTCTAGACAAAAAATAATCCATAATAGAAGAAAATTCTTGGATAATTCATGATTTTAGGTAAAAATAGTTTGTGGTAGGTTATAGTATTTTGGGATAATTCATGTTTTTCTAGGTAAATAATTATAATTTAAATCAATTTTGATTTGTGGGCTTTGGCTAGCTATAGGCCCATTCGAAGAAAGATTGATTGGGCCCAACAAAGCCCATAGAGTCCTCCAGAGGGAGCTTTCTTGAATTTCGTTCCAAACGTTTTCATGACCAAGAAAACTCGGAGAAATCGAGAACGCTGTTTGTCTTATTACAGGCAGCCAGGAGGAGCTCCCCGGAGCTGCACGATTCTGCGCGTCCTCCATCAGTCGGCCGGACAATGTCTCTCCTCGTCCACTCAATCTCAGCCCCTCCATCGCTGGTGAGCAATCCCTCTCTGCATCTCTGTCAGTGCTTTAATCAGTGGCTGGGCTGCTGTAATTGATCGGGGGGGAATGGATTGAGTTGTTTGTGAATTGTGACAGTGGAAGCCGAAGAAGCCCAGTGTGTTCGGGGGAGCTGGAAGAAAAAGGAACTCCCTTAAGGTCGGTTTTGGGTGCAGAAATGGGGTCAGAGCTTTCTTCTTCAACCCCACCGAAGAACCCATCCTCAAGGAGGCCCTTAAGGTACTTTCCCTGTACAAGTTTGCTTTGTTTGTTCTATGTTGTCTCTTTCATGCCGCTAGTCATTGTTGATGTCTTTGATTGACGCTAGCAGCAGTTATATTGCCCGAGAAAGTCAGGATTTTGTGCAGTGCCCTGTTAGAGAAGTAGTATGTTTCATCTTTCTTACCGAGCAGAAGTCCAGAACATTGCATTTTACATATCCATAGGACCTGTACGTTAGCTGCATAGGTATTTCTATACTTGATTAGCTTATCACTCATTGCTGTTTCCTGTGGTTAAGCATAATTTGAACTTCTGGTTGCTTTTAGCTGGTTTGAGTTCATAATCCAAATGCGCAGACTTTATAAATGCTTTATGTGCTGCATCCTGAACAATTGTCATATGAGGTACTGTGTTTTTGTTCTTATGTGCTTTCAAGGCACCTCTGATGGGACGAGTTCTCGCTTTAAAAGAAAACGGGGTGAATGAACGGAGAAGTTTGCTTAGACAAAGTTGCAGGTGTTCTAGCATTGTACAGGACAGTAATCAGGACACTGTAGTGTTGTAGCTAAGGTTGTACTTTAGAATGGGAAGTTAACCGAGTGTAAGGCAAGTTGGAATCTGTAGAGACAAGAGCATGCTGTGTCGTTATCCAAATCGATTGTAGTAAGTAGGAGCACCACGAAAAGCAAGTCTACACCCTGCCAGTTAAACTTGCACGTCCCTCTAATCATCGGGTAACACCATTGTAGATGTAACAGCGTGATGTGTAATCTCATCACCGTCTGGGACAGGCTGGATTTTGCTATCAATAAACTGTAAGCAGTGGTCTGCAAGTCCTTGTAACAATCCTTCAAATCCCATGTTAGATTTTGTGGTGCTAAGTAACTCATATTCAAGTTGCACGGTGTTCTTCGTTCGCTTCGTACAATGGCATTGGAATGTTGTTCGTGTTGCTCAGCCTCATCCTTCGAAGCTGTAGATTTTGCTTATAAGGTTAAGAAATGTACAGCTTGACACGAGTTTGGATGTGCTAAGTTACAGAAAAAGAAGTCGGGTGCATGGCTTTCTTAGTTTGTTTCACGCAGATTTCTTTTTCAACTATCACGTATTTTTCCTCTGGCACTGTGATCTCATCATCATCATCATCTGGACTTCCAGGAGCCGGTTGCTTTCATGGGCGGGATGTTTGCGGGACTCCTGAGGCTCGATCTGAACGAAGACCCACTGAAGGAATGGGTTACGAGGACAGTGGAGGCTTCGGGAATCACCGGAGAGGATCTCGATGTCGAAGGGTCAAAAGCGGCCGAGGAAGCCCCTCAGGAGATCGTCATCGAGTGAACATTCTCAAAGCTACTTCTGCATAATGTGGCAAGTTCTTTCATAGTTTCTGAACAGGCTAGCTCATGGCAAAGAATACTAAAAGTAGTTATTATTCCAAAACTGCATCAGAAGCCAGTTCATTGTTCTTGGGTCACATCTGTCAAACATGGTGCTTGAGAATCTCGGTTGGGCTTATCTGACCACCTTCAAGATCCAAGACACACCTAACATAAGCGCATCAAGTTGTCACAAGTCGGGCGCAGGGTGAAGGAGCTGTGCTTGGATTCCAAATCCTACGAGCTGCCCCGGTTCATGTGCTACTATTGCTTTCGGCTGGAGAGCCTTCGGATTGCACATTGCGCCTCCCTGAGCTGCGGTGATGACTTCGACTAGGACTGTAAAATTTCTACTGGATTTGTAAGATATTGAATTAATATATGTCTGAAAATTTAACCTCATTGGTGCCAATATTCAAATCTTGGTAACGTGTTCGCACTTGATATATGCGAGATCAAACGAAGTGTGAGGTCTTGACAAACGATATCACAGGAAATTTTTAAAGGGTCATATTAGATTGTGCTCGTATTTACCAAAGAGCCTAAACACTACGTCGAGCTCGAGCTTATGCGGTGTGGTTGAAGGGGACTATACCCGCCACATTTCCTTTTTATTTGCTCTTTTTTTTAAAAAATTTAAAAATATGCTTGTTAAAAATTATTATTGGATAAAAAAGCTCGTGTAAGATGAAAACATAACGGCATGATTAAAATAATAAAAACGAAAAAATTTGAGTATGAATGAAAAATAAAAAATTGATGATAAAAATGAAAAGAAGATGAGGATCGAATGTATCTTTTTCTTTCCTTAACAGTTTATATTTCTGAATAATTAATTCACTATAGTGATATTATTATATTAAATCCATTTTGTTAAACGATTAATTAGTTTACTTGCATAATCCAAATTAACAATTCTCCTCCTCTTTTAATATAATATTATAAACTGATAAGATCAAATTATTCTTAAAATTATATTTTCTTTTTAGTGTCTTATTAAAAAAATATTAAAATAACCAAATTTTATTGACACCGTATTTGTACTACCACGTGATACATAATAAACTAACTAGATATGGAGTAACGTTACGCAAGAAAAAGATAAAAATAAATAAATGTGAAACACTGTAACGAATTTGTATTTGTGAATTTGAGCAGTTAAAGATCTTTACTGTTAAGATCGTAGATATGAGGTGTGATGAAAATGAATGAAATTATTATTTTACGCTTAATCTGAAAATAAGATGTACATATATAAAATAAATTTTAATATATAAATTATATTAAGAGTAAATGTAAAAAATGAAAAAAGTAAACTTCTTACACGTTTATATATAATAGTTTAGACAAAATTTAACAATTTTAATTTATTTTTAAAAAATAATCTTAAAAATAATTTAATTTTATTAATTTTTATAATATGGAATGAGTACTACTACATTGTACATGTGTGATCTCTCATGAACTTTCTCGGATGCAAGACTTATCTCGGCCTCTCCCGACTCGTTCCGTCGCCGTCGGGTCGATCATCCTCACGGATTTTCCGCGATCTCTCCCCCCCTCTTCCCCCTCTCTCTCTACATCATTATATATATACCCATCACCTTCTTCCTCCCTCCCTCTCTCTCTCTCTCTCTCTCTGTTGCTGCTACCTCTGCTCTGTTGGCTATTTTCCATCATCTGCATGTGAACCTTCCGCAATGGCGTTGGCAGTATCAGTCCATCCGCAGCCGAGCGCTCGGTGAGTTTCTTGCTTAGTTCTTCTCCTCCTGCTCAATCTCCATAGCCGACTGCTCATCACTGTTTACTGTCGTTGCTCCCTTTCCAGTCCTCCTCTTCTTCGTAGAGCTGCCGTTTAACGTTCTCTCTCTTCTCCATACTCTGTTTGCCTTGCCGCTCATCGAGCACTGACAGTTGTTTCGATGAAGTAATTTTGTGCTCGTTATTCTGATGAGATTTTGAAACATCAAAGTGTTGCGTTGTCCTTCAAAATCTGAGGACGATTAACGAAATTCGCCACAAATTCGTAAGCGTAATCGGGATCATTGCGTCAAAGTTTTAGTTCCCTACCGGAAATTCTAGTAGCCGGAATTGTCTAAATATTTTAGAGACGGTGAGAGTGAGAGTGGAAAAAAGGAAAACAGTTCGCATTGGATGATTGATTGGAGAACCATGGCTGTAGAGATTGCGATGTGATTCCTCGAGATCTGCGCCATCTCTGCTCATCCATACGCAATGTCTGTTTTGCGTGCTTTGCTTGTGTCCCCCTCTGCTGTTCCCTCTCTGCTGCTCATCAGAAATTTCATAAATGTCTTGTCGTACTCTCTGCTGAAGAAGCTTTCCCGAATGAAGCCTCCTTGGTGGATTAGGAAATTCTGCACAACTGCATGACTAGTTTCCTTATAAGCTGAATCATGACGATGGTAGGTCTTCGTGAATTTATACGAGTTCTGTGGGTATATGTTAGGGCGAAACCCTGCAAACACAAGACAGAGACAAGCAAGGGGAAGAAGAAGAGCTCATATCAACCTTCGTCTTCTCCACCAACTGCAGAGTCAAAAGAAAGTCCTACACCTGCCACCACCACCATGCCGTCATGGCTACTTTCCTCCATTACTGGTACAGTTCTGTTCAGTACAGTGCTCTTCTGCTCCTTTGACTACTATTTTTTTTTTTGGAGAATTCAAATAAAATGCCACTGCACGAAAGATATACATAGATATATACACTTAATCCAGTCCCATCAACGTACTATGCAAGATGGTTTGTTGAAACTCCGAATCCCATGACACACCCACTCCTCTACGGGACATGAAGTTTCTGCAGCAAATCGAACTTTGACTACTTACCTCATCTTATTGGAAAAATTACGAGTTTTTCTCTTTCCCTTGGCTTAAACATGGAGTCTAGATTGGTTCTAAGCAAGGTTTTCAAAAGCATATCATAGTAATTATTCAAGAATTTATATCCCTTTAGCTGCAAGACGGAAGACTATGAAAGTCAGATGTTTTTCAAAAGGAGGGTGAGCACATGAGCTTAGAAGGTTATGGGAGGAGGTAAATAAGAAGGAAATTCAAACTCTTATCCCTCATTCAAACTTAAAATTAGCCAGTTAGTCCTGCTTAGATTTGAAATTTTTGAAGTTAAGCTGCCAAGCAACTTTCCGTGCGAATTTCAAACTGAGATTCAGATCCCGAACAGAACTGGGGAGAGGTCTCTTTCTTTGACAGAGAATATCATCCACGAAAGGGCTATGACCATAGGTAGCTTTTTCCGCAGCATGGGCACCCTACCCTCTTTTGCTCTTTATGTATTTTGTACAAAAGCCTCTCCCAGTTTCAAATTTTGAAAATCTATTTTTTTTAATATCACCAGTAATTGAAAATCTAACAATTTTCAAACATTTTAGATATAAGATGATCAATCCATTGCAAGAGAAAGCTCTTTTATTATGAATTTTTCTCCATTCAAATAACTCAAATTCAATACTTTCTTTCAAAAATAGTTGTTGAATAACCTCAATAAAGCAATGGTTGAGAATGTACTATTTGAACCTCTGAGGAATCTGATGACTTGCTGCATAGATTTGATTTTTGTTCATGTCCATGAGAGGGACATCTCTGTCCTTACGTGAAGCCAAAAGCAAGCCAATAAATATTTGATGTTACCTGATAGTTATTATTATAATTTTAGTAGTACCCATTGAAAAGCACTGTATGGCCTCTTAATTTTGATGTAAGTCCTTGAGTCCTGTTCAAGTAAGGTCGTGTAAGTCCTTGAGTCTATACTTCTTTAACCTCTACTATTTCCTTTGAATTCATCTAGATTTGGACGAGAGGATGAAGGCCATAGAGATTATCAACTCCGAAAAAGATAGCCCTGGAGACACGTTTGCCCAGCGAGCTGAATCCTACTACAGGAAACGCCCCCAGCTTCTATCGCTCCTCCAGGACCTTTACAATGCCTTCCTCTCCCTCTCCGACCGTTACCTGCAAGGCCTGGCAAAGCAAAACAGAAACCATTGCATGAAGCAAACAGCGGCCCAGGTCTCCGTGCACGAGTTCTCCGACCTGGAAGACGGAGAGGTAGACTCTGAAGTCCAGAGCACAATCTCCTACCAAAAGCCACCGCTGAGCCCGGGATCAGACATCAATGCGAATGCAGACATGCTGGTCGCTGAGCTTGTGATGAAGAATGTGGAGCACGATCTGCTGATCCATGAGGTCAGCTTGATGGTGAGGCAAAGCGGGGAATCGTCCAGGAAGATAGAGCTTCAGGAGAACCTGCTCGAGGTACTGGAGTCGGAGAGGATGACACTGCTGGGTCACAATGCGGCTCTGGCATACCAAGTGGCAGCACTGGTGGAGGAGAATCAGGTGCTAGCGACCGAGTCGGAGCTGATGAAGAGCCGTGCTGAAGAGCTCGCCAAGTGCGTGTGGAAGATAAGGGAGGAGGGGTGTGTGGGCGAGCTCAGGAGTAAGCTCGAGGACCTTCAGGACCGGATCCTCGGGCTGGAGGAGAAGAACAAGGAGTACTACAATGAGATTGTTCGAAGGGAGATGCAGTTCAAAGAGATCAACCAGGGCAGCCGAGAAAGTGGTCTTCTCAGGTGTTTCAAATTCGACAGGAAAAGGGAGAGGGCCGCAAGGAGAAAGTCGTTGGAAGAAGCCGAGAAGGTCGATGCTGGGAAGCGAGAGGCATCGAGCTGGTGGGCTAAGATCAAGAAGATGGACATCTTCAGGTGTGGTCGGTAACCAGGTTGAACATCACCACTACATTAACAAACACATACCACCTAAGTATATATCTGAGGAAAATCTAGAAGAAACCTCAAATTTACCGGATATAGAATCCATCCGATAGTTCGAAGAACTCCTGACCCAGGTGGATGATCTCATAGGAAGCATCCAAACTAGTTGTATCACCGCACACCCATGTTAGTTCGTTTAGCATAGCTTTCGTGTTTCAGTTTCTTGGGTTTGAGCTACTTCGCTGTTGTGGAAGTGGCGGACGTAGATTGGATCTTCATCATTGGACGGTAGGCCTTTGGGATGATGACCCATCATCGATCAGAGTTTGCCATGGGCCACGGAAAATTGGATTATTATGGGCTTGGCCAAGCCCACAATCAGGAGACGAAGAATGACTTAAGACAATGGGCTTAGGGAGCAAAATTAATTTTTGAAAAGGCCGAAAGAGAATTGAGAAACCTAATGGGCTGACCCAGTACGAGTTCGAATTGAGTCTATTTCTTCTTCATACACAACATTTAAAAAGTAGAACTTGACAAAGAGATTTGTTTCAACCAATCAACGACGGGGAAAAAAATGAAGTTAGGACTCTAACAAGTGTAAATCCCCAATTTTCACTCACCTAATGAGGAATTTGCCTCACCTAGGCAGCAGATTACCTCCGGTTGACTGATCGGATAACCTGATGCTATGCTGGCGATGATCGTACCCAAGGTGCTTCGTCGGAACCCACCTAAGCCACCGCTGGCTTAGCCCGGATACTTTCGCCGTTTTGGTGCCATGAGGTTAATAATGCCGGTCAGAGAGAGGGCAAGAGACAGAAGTTCAAGACGAAACGCGATATGATTTTTACATTGGACGACTCAGTGACAACCTTTGGAGATGAACTAAAGGGAAAGCTAGACAAGCGAGGGAAGTCCAAAAGATCTCACAAATTGTTGGGTATTTGGCAATTCCTTTAGAAACCGACAGCTGCTACGAAGCCGATCTAAACTTCAACTATCAACAACCTTGAGAGGTAAAGGAAAAGTAGGGCTCTGAGCCAAAACGCCATTTTTGATGAATTATGTAAATAGTTCTTTGTGTCTGATCTAAACTTCCAATAAAACTACTCAGTATGTCAGTCTGCACCACCACATTGGAGCTTCAGTAGAAAGGCGGCAATCGCGATATTGCAAAAGAGCAGTAGAGGGGCAAGATAGAGAGGTACACAAAAACTTCAAATGCGCATAATAAATGAAGGTCGCTGCGGGAGACTGAATCCATCTCATGATGCAGCATGGCCCTCTTCTGCAGCAGCCTCAAAGGTCTCCCCAGCAACAAGTTCAGGGACCTCGTCATCGTCCTCCTCTTGGGCTGCGGCAGAAGCTCCTTCTCCTGCAGTCCCCTTCTTCTGGTACTGGTCCACCAGCTTCTTCAGGTTGTCCAGGTTATCGGACCCTAACTGGTTGAGTATTCCTGGGAGAATATCTTGCAACTCTGGACCAGGGAAAGAATTTAAGCTAATGCACCAAATTTCACAAGAAAACTGCTAGTATATCATCACTCAGAATAATGATTCCCCCAAAAGAGTGAGCGGATAAGGAAGAAAGAAATAGACAGAAAAGATCAGGCACATACTCTTGGTCTGAGGAGTCCCACTGACAACCCATGTGTTAGCAGCAATTGCTGCTTGAACTGACAGAAGAAAACACGCAGTTATCTTCATTGAATAGGCCATTGCACTTTTAGCCACTTTAAGTAGATAATCTGTAAAGTTTGTCTAACCTTTGGGATTTATAAATTGGATGACAACATCATCCTTGAAAATGTTCACCTCCTCAATGCCAGGAATAGCATTAACTCCAATCCTCTTGAGGGTGCTCTGAAGCCTCTTGTCATCTGTGGTGGTGGTCTTATGGACGGCCTTGTGCTTTCTGCAGATAACAGGTAAGAGATAATAAGTTACACCAAAAGCCAGTGAAAGAAAACAAAAGAAGAAACTGCAAAGACGACAGCGGGTGACAAGCTCCTAGTCTGAAAGGGTATATCGAAGTTCAAATGCTGGGAAGAAGATAATAAACCTAACAAAAAAACAATAGAGGCCAAGATCCTTCTGAAAAAGAAGAACAACGACAAAGTCTGTGATAGTTAATATAGAATCCCAAGAGAATAAACCAATTGAGTTCTATGGTCCCGATAATTCAGATAGCTAAAAATCAGAACAAAGTCTTAAAGGCTATACTTTACAGCAAAGTGCTACATGAAAGAATAAGCACTCATGCAACTGAGCAGAAAGGAAAGTACCAGAAAAAGAATAAGGCAGCGGTAAAACAAAATTTTTGCCCAGACAGCTGATTATGTGGTAGAAAGACAGCAAACTCCCAGTAAAACTGGGAACATGAGCTCAGCTATATGGAGATAATTATCATGTACTCCTTTAATCGCTTTCACATATAGCATTTTTTTCTCAACACATCAATTGAGGACGAGACAGCTAGTATGAGGTAAACCTAGAGGGGTCACACTATTCTTCAACAAATCACATCACATTTCTGAACTTGTGATCTTATAAATTTTCCCCTATTAGGACCAATTTCCAAACCTTCTCATGGTACCCTTCCCACCCGTGCGGACTGAGCCCGCCATCTTCATAAGTTTCTCCCTGTTCATCTGCAACACAAACCACAAAAAATTAGTAAAATGAATTATCAAAATACACTAAGGCTCACAGTGGGGAGCAAATAAAACTTACATAAACCTCAAGTAAAAGGAATCCGACACATGGTAAATTCATAATTTTGAACCATTTTCCACAAATAGAGAAGCATCTCAAGATCCATTTTCAACTATTTCCACGAGTCCTCATCACCTCAAGGTATGAATGAATAGCTTTGCAACTCATCAACAGAATGAGAAATTTCAGATAAACGTTATAACCCTAATCCCCAATTTCACTAAACCAATACGCCTGGGACGCCAACCGAAACAGAATCTCTCCCCTTGAGCTCAATGAAATGGATAACAACCGCAAGAAAGCAAACATTAAATCCATAGAGCCCTAAACCCTATACAGCTTCGAGCAGCCCGAAAATGGGGACACAGCCCCAATTAAAGTCACAAGAGCAAGAGACAGAGCAAGACCACATCAAACTAGGGCAAAATCATCGTTACCTTCGCAGAACCCTAGGGTTGCCAAGGAGATTCTAGAGGGTTTATCGGACAAGATAAGGCAGAGAGGGACCGATTGCTCTCAGACGGCGCTTCGCGATGAGAAGTGAACCCTTTGCTCGCTCTATAAGGAGTCTGCGGGAAGGAGACTTGCAGGGTGAGGTGACGATCGTACGGTTATGGATGAGTTTATGGGCACGTGGCATGATCTTAACGAGTGGTTAATTCTATTTAATTTAGTAAAAAAAACTTTTCACTATCAACCTTTCGCGTTTTATTATTTTCATTATGAACTTTTTTTACTCACGTATTTAAACTTTTAAGTTTTTTATCACTTTAGTCATACCGTTACTTTTTCCATCTAAAAAAATATTAGATCTAAAAATTATTTTTCAACAAAAATAATTATAAAAAAGCATATTTCATCCTTGATTAAGGAAGTATTGGTTATTAACGGTTGCTTCTTCTAAAATTAAAACTCATTTTTCTCATAATAAGTCACGATTTTATAATGATAGTAACCATTAATCAATTTTAAATCCAGAATGTTTCTTAATTTTGAAAGAAATATAAACCCTACTAAGACTTTTTATTTTTTTCCCTTTTTCTTTATTTTTTAAAATTTTTTGTTAAAAATGATTTTTGGAAGAAATATTTTTTTTTGATGGAATATATTCTTTTGGATGAAAAATGTAACGATATAACAAAAAATCTAAAGATCGAGGATGTAAATGATAAAAAATAAATGTTAGAATAAAAATGATAAAAATACGAAATATTAAGAACTAAATGTGTCATCTACTTTTTAATCACCTTATCTCAACTATACTATTATATTCAAACCTGTGGAATTTTTTTTTATTTTTCATATTATCCTCAATCAAATTTAAATATTAGAATTTATAATATGTGTATATTTTATAAAATCATACTAATTATAGATAAAACAGTAATTATAGTGATTTCCCTCTTATTTCATATCTATATTTATGGTTAACGGTTCACGTTCTCTATTCTCACTCCATATCACTTAATCTTTACAATTTTGACCACAAAAATTTCACTTTTTGGAACTATTTCCATATATTTCTTAATTGTTTCATACGATTCTCTTAACAATACAATGCATGTTTATCTTTTTTAAAATACTCTGACTTCTTGCGAAATTTGTAATTTTTATAAAAAAATCTACGTTATTCACTAGAAATTCTTATAATTATCCATTCTACTTCATTTTTATTTAATTAAACTACTTATTTTTTTTATCTACTCTAACGTTAAGTTTTATTGCTTTGATCATTATATTATTTCTTTGATCATCATAAATTTGTATATAACGTATTGACAATTACGTGCATAATACGAGTCACCCTTTAATTATTATCGAGGGAGTTTGTTTTTGCTATGCACTTTTCTTTATTTATAATTTTCATTCTAAATTTTTCGAGTAAATTTGATTATGACCTTGTTATAAGAGTACACTATTAATTTTTTCACTATTTTAATATAAAAATATAAATTAAATGACAATTATATAATCAATTAATATAAATGAAAAGAGAAACGAAAAAGGAAGAAAATGACAACTTTGATGTTATTTTTGTCATTTCAAGTTACCGGTTAACGGTTTACGGTAACCTGGAGGGGACCGTCAACCCTACTGATAAGGGATGGTCGGAAAAAAGATTCTCTCCGCGATCATCATCTTCGCAGGGAAGAGATAGCCGTCGGAGAGGTCTCCTCCTCTCGAATTAAAAATTTTCAGTTACTCTGTGGCGGTAACTCGGAGGTGACCGACAACGACAAACTCGAACGAATGTTGATTACAGGCAAATTTCTCCCTTAATTTCTCTCCGTCATTGCTTATCAATTTCAACACAGTTATCATTTCCTGACTATTTCATATTCTTGGTGGACACTGAAAATTCCAGAAATTAACAATTAAGTCCATAATTTTACATATTAACCAGTTTCGCCCCCAAAGTTTATACTTTTTGAATTGGCACCCTGCAACGTTTTGAGTAGTCATGGACTGCATTGCGAAGTTCATATATTTGACTGCATTCACACTTGTTCCTTGACATCACTCGCAGATAGCATAAATTTTCTACGTTTCCTACGACGTGGAACAGGTGTGTAAGAAATTAACGACGTACGACCCCACGTTTTACATTGTACTCGGGATGATGCACGCAACGTCCGAGAAGGTCTAGAAGTAGAACCTTGTTAAGTTCCATGTTGTGCTCTTGAATGAGCAGAGAAAATTCAATCGAGATTCATGAGATCACTGTCTGACACGAGCTCAAAATCTGAACTTATGTTGAAGTTGCGATGTCCGCATTGATCATGTCTCATTGTCAAGTGAGGATTTCCCTCTCGAACAATCTCTAACTATGTGTTAATTATTCGGTATCTGTAAGTTCGGGAAAACTTCGATCCTGCAAAACCGGGAAGAGAATGACGAGAACTAAAGGTTAATAAGCGCACAGGGATGACGAGAGCTAAAAGTCTATGTCCGATTACTTACCTTATCAGGCTGAACAGGTCCGGAACGTGCGAAGAAGGTGAAGCTAACCGCGTCTCCCGGGAAGGCCGTGCTTGTGCCGTTTATGCGGCTTGGGTGGCCGATCGAGCGACCCTCTGAAAAACCCGAGATCATTCCTTTCAGTTACTGATCAGAATCTAACCAGGACATCTCGATGCTAATAAGTCGAGATCGATGCTACTGTATTTTGTCGAGAAATCTGAGGTATTGAATAGTGAGAAAACCTTAATCCGGACAGCTGATGGTTACTTACACGCAGTCCTTGGGGCCACTGAGTCCACCGGTCCCGTTGTTGGCCTTGTACTTCTTCCAGTCCTCGAGCACGACCGAGAGGTCGTTGATCTTGTTGTCGAGCCCGACGCAGCAGTTGGCGTGCACAGTGCAGACCCGGTCAAGGTCGCCAGACAGCTGACAGAACCCGCTGATGATGGCCGTGTCCAGGAACCTCATCTGCAGACCGATGTCGGAGAGGTAGTGGTCGGATTTGATCTTGTTGAGCACGTCCTGGTCGTGGCGACCCGGGAACGACCTCCTCGACCGGTACCAGAACTTGTAGAACTCGATCGTTCGCTCGTTGGACCGCGCGTAGGCGAAGCCGCCGTTCGGGCTGTTCCGCTTGTCGCCGGGCCCGAAATTATAGCTGTCGCAGGCGATCTGAAAATCGGCGTCCCGGTAGAACTGGGGAAATGGATTCCTCAGCCACATGATGTCCGCATCCTGTCGTGTCGAACGTATTGGTTTGTTTTCTATGGGTGTAAGTAAAAATCGAAAAATTGAAAAAAAAAAAAAATTCAACCGAGGCCGACCTCAAGAAAATTGAGTTTTTGGGAACTTATATAAGATTGGTCGGTTTTAAAAGTAAAGAAAATGAATCAGGACAATAGGTCCCGACCTGATAAATCCAACACCGTCCGAGACTGATTAAGATTATTTAAAAATAAAATATCGCAATAACTTATCTTATTGTTGAATTTCGAGATTAAAAAAAACGACATCTTTGATTTTCTTAAATTTGAATTTTGGTTCTTGACTTATGATATACCAGAATTTGTATGTTCAAGGAAATTTATTTTATTATTTTTATATTTAATTTAACGTTAAATTAGAAACGGGGATGCAGAAAAATCATAACATAAGCGGTTGATTTTTAATTAATTTAAATAATTATTGATATATTATTTTTGCTTAAAAAAATTGATCCAAAAAATTCGAACTATTCTAGAAATTTACGACGTAGTCCGTGTTTTTTTTAACGTACCGTGAAGACGAAGTCGTAGCCTTTCTGGAGCACCGCCCGGAGGAAATCGATGCGCCGCCACATCATCTTCAAGTAGTCGGAAGTCATGAAGTCGGCCTGGCCGGAGAAGTCGATCCCCACTGTGGTGAGGGCAAAGCAGTGGCTGTGCACGGCCAGGCAGCGGCGGTAGGAATTGCTGTCGAGCGCCACCACGATGAGGTGGTCGAGGAGCTTGAGGGTCCCGTTCCCGATCCTGAAGCTCTCGAGGAAGAGGTCGAACAAGGAGTCGGGCTCCGCCCAGGCGTCGTTCAGGGTCGTCAGGATCACCGTCTTGTTGTCTTCCATGGCCGCCGATCTCAGGACTGCCTCCAGCATGTACATGTTCCTACCCTGAGACAGTACATCCATGACCTTCAATTCCAGGAATTAAACCCCAAAATTTTTTTTTTGAATTTTAAACCAAAAGATGTAAAATGGCAAAAATAAAAAATAAAAATTAAGAGATTGATGAATAATTAGAATTATATATAGAGAAATTTAATTAGAGGAATTATTAATAATATTTTTTAACATATTTATTTATTAATATGAAAGAAAAAGAGAAATAAAGCAGTACGGGAGCTTATTAAGGAAGATTTATAATCTCTCTGTCCCATATTGATATAATATCTATCGGCCGAATCATTTTAAAATATGAAAAATCATGATCACAAAAATAAGAGAAAGTCTTATAATGTCACATTAATATTACGTCAGTATCGCTGCATAGTTTTAAAAGCTAATAGAAATCGGCCACATAAACGGTAGCAGATTAACGAGGGATACTCATGCGTCAGAATTTAAATTTAATTTATGAATGAAATTTCTAAAAATATTAAAAGTCATGAGAAATTTATTAAAAATTATTAACAGATCCTTAAAACCAAAATAGCTCGTATTTTATAATGTTCAACATCTTGTTTTTTCTTTTTTATGTTTCTTATTTCGCCTTCCCTATAATCATTATTTATTTTTCAGCACTTTATTTAAGTTTTTAGTATTTTTTAATTTTTACAAATGTTTCAAATTTACATCTTTACCACCTAAATTCTCTACATAAATTTACCGATATGATTAATTTTTATTAATTTAGCAGTATTGACCTAATATAACTGCGATATAAAAAACATTCGGAGTGGTTTCCCACCCCGTAGGGAGAAAGTCTTCAATGGAGTGGTGTAAGCGATGCTGACATGATATATTTGTCCAATCAGGATTCATTATTTGTATAATTTTCCTTTTAGAGTTCATAATTTATTAGGGTTTTTTTTTATATTTTTAATATTTTTTAGGATCTAATAACTATAACTGTATAATTATAGATTACTTGTCAAGTTCTGATTAGATGAATATATCACGTCAGCATTACCTGCGTGCTACGACTACTCCACTGAAGGCTTTCTCTCCAGTAGGATAAAGTTTTCAGTGGACGGTCATACCACGTCAGCATCGCTTACGTGGTATTTCCACCTAATCATAACTTGACATGTAATTAAATATTACACAATTATAATTATTAAATCCTAACAGATCTCTAAAAAAATATAAAAAACTTAAAAAATGGTGAATTTTAATTGAAAATAAAATATAAATGATAAAAAATATTAAAAAATCTAACAAATAGTGAATTCTAATTAAAATAATATACAAATAATAAATTTTTATTTAATAAATATATTACATAAATAATACTAATATAATATAATCGTTCCACAAGATTTTCTCTTACAACTATTTAAGCGCTAGGAGAGGATTGGTGTCAGAAGGCTGGCTGGGGAAGACAACAAGGGGACATCCTACCAACTAAAGATGGAGGCTTCCACAATAGCATCGGATAATTTAAGGAAAAAAAGGAAAATAAATTTAAAATCCAAAAAAAAAAAATTATCTTCCTCTTACCTTTACTGTAATTAAATTTATGGATGTTACATGTCACGCACAGAAAAATATTATTTCTCTCGATTACCCTTTTTTACCTGCAGTAAATAGTTCTTTTCTTGATTTTGACTGACAATAAGGTTTATCTGGTGTAAGTACTGTCTGATTGTAAAAGAATATTAAGATTATAATAAAAACTTACCGCGAGTTAAAATTTTTCTAGAGTTACAATCCGAAACGTGAGATTTCACAGCAGGAGTAAACCCACCGTCGTATAAAAAAAACTAATATTGAGGTAAATTTTTTGCAGTCAAACACCGTAAAATCGTGGTGTAAAACCAACGCCGTCTAGATTATAGATTGGTTTAGGGCGGTCGGTGGGAGGGTCGTCGACCGGCCTCGAGCTCCAAAATTTTTTTGAATTTTTGTGATTTTCTATATATTTTTTTATTAAATTATTTAATTTCACATCCTGAACTCTATCGATCCAATTTTCATAGAGTTTTCAATCCGTTATTGAAAATACGTCTTCAGTATTTATCTTGACTTATCCGACACACATGATTTACAAGATATTGCGTGTGCATAATGAGGAAGTGTCGCAATCAATGTCAGTCAAGCTCGAAAGGCACGCGGATACTAAAGTTATTAAAAGAAAAAGGAAAAGAAGAGACGTCTTCAAACCAGACGGAACGCAGCCGTGCACGGAATTTGGGAATATTCTCACTCCATGCCTCCAATGTAAAATATCTCCGAGGATTGGCCCTATTTTCCAACTTCTTCTGGCTGCTTGACATGACTGAGTGCTTACTTGTCACAGACCATTGAAAAACAAAAACAAAAAAAAAAGGGAAAGAAGAACAGATGATGCATATGCAAAAACAGGAATCCCGATTCGTGTTACCATGGTTTTAAAAAACGGCCTGTCGCGGCTGTAACGGCCGTTACGTAACAGTATCCTTCCGATACCGTTACGGGCCGATATCGCGGCCGGAAAAAAAAACGCTGGCCATCGCGGCCGTCGTGGCGTTATGTAACGGCGTAACCGGCCAAAAATCGGCCGTAACGACAGCGACAGTTGTTATCCTTCATTTTTATACCGTTATTTATATTTTTATATGTATTTACATGTTTTTCTATTTCAAATTTATCGAAAATACTTATATTTGACATCTTCTTTTATTGAAAAACATGTTGATACGATTTTGGATGCTAAAAAAAATTCGGACCGCGACACCCGCGATACTGTTATGTAACACCGCGACAACCTGAAACCGTTACAGCCGCGACGCGACCGTTACGCGACCCGCGACCGCGATTTAAATCCATGCGGGTTACGGTCGAGATTGTGAACGACCACGAGACAGTCACGATTTATTCCACGGCACCAGTTGAATCCTCGAACTCGTGCAGACTGATCCATTCCTCAGATCGGAAAATGAAGAAGAAGAGAATTTAAAGGGTAATCGGGCCTAGAAAAGGACTCACCGCGGAGCTGCCGGAGACGGAGTCAAGGTACGAGGTTGGGTAGAACGCGAGGGTGTTGGTCGTCGAACTGTACAGGATCAGGCAGGAGAGGGCGAGCACCGTGAACAGCATGCCCAGCCACAGGTAAACCCGGCTGCCGCCAATCTCCCAGCAGGAGGAGGAAGAAGACCAAGAATAAGAAGAAGAAGAAGAAGAAGAATTCTGATCGTCGCTCACAGTCGCCTGGCTGCCGCTCTTTGAACATCTGCCATCAGCTCCCGCCGGAGCCCGAGTCAGGCTCGCCATCGAGAACGTCCCTCGCGGTTGAGTTGACTCGATCCGGGTTCGAGTCTTCAACTTAGGGAACGGTACTCTCTGCTTCTCCTCCGTTACTTCTCATATGGGTTCTGAATTTCTCCATTGAAGAAGAAGAGGAGGAGGAGGAGGAAGACTGGTTAACTCAGAGCGCAAAGGAAATCGTTTCCCCTTTCTCCTCCTCCTTCCTGCTACACTGAGTCAAGAAAAACTTTTTGTCACATTTTTTTTGGTGGGGGCTGAATCTGGGTCAGGTTACATAGGAGTAAGCCATTTATGTACGGACGAATAATAATAATAATAAATGCAACAAAAAAAACAGAATTCGATACATTCGGTACTGTTCTTATCCTGTGATCCAAAGGTTTTATGTTCGATTTTACTGGTGAGAATTCTCATGTCCCTTTTATTCCCTATGTCTTTTGCCCCTTAGCAAGAAGCTAGTTATTTGTAAAACGATTTCTATTGATGTACGTCATTGTTACATCACTGGTCACATTAACTTTTCCGGATGACCCATGTGACTACACTTACAGCTAGGACAATAATACATTACACAGTACAAGGTGACTCAGTTTAGAGGATAATAATACAACATGCAGATGACATCCGTACAAATCGTTCTACCTCTTTTATGCCTGCGTATTTTTTTCTGTATACCGAAAAAATAAATACCATAAATTTGGGTGCGCTTAGGAAATATCTACTCATCCAAATTCAAAACCATTCATTAATTGGTACATAGAAAAGCTTAACCCAGCCATTTTAAATCACTTCTTTTATTCGAGTTTTATAAAAAGAAAAAGAGAAATATCCATAATTAGTAAAATTTGTTGGGATTCTACATACCATATAATATATACTAGAAAAATCAATAAAATCAATGTAATTGGTACCAATTATGGTACGTGCTCGGATGGTTGGTATTTGCTTACTTATCCATTATTTTTTATTTCGATGGTGCCCAGAACTGTAACAACCGATTAATTTATCGGACGGTGTATTATATGACCTGGTGCACCCCCAAATACCAACTCCCGTGGGGAGTCAAACCTTGCACTTGACTTATTGCATGTCGCCAACTTACTAGCGGGTCCGTCTTCTTGGAGAGGCTTTGCTTGCTTATCCTCTTATTATAATTTGATTGGTATTTTATAGTATTAAGTATTAGCAGAAGTGCACTGAACAAGAAATTACTGCACATCGGCCTGTATTTTTAATTAATAGACAAAAATACCCTCCGAACAGTCCGAAGTTTTTCGAATTACAACAACAGATTTTCAATCTACTCAATCATTGAGGGACAAGACTAAAAAAAAAAAATCAGAAAAAGGAAAAGGAAATAAAATAGTGATGGTGAAGAAAATCTTAAATTATTCAAACTCACAATAATAATGGCCAAAAGCAATTAAAAAAATTTGTGTAATTAATAATAATTATGATAATTATTCGATAATTAAAAATGGAATATCATTCACAAATATACTGTCTTTTTTTTTTTAATTATTGACCAGATAGATCGATTTTTTAAAACATTTTAACTGGTCCAATCTCAAACCAAATCAAATCAATTGAATTGTATCGATTACGTTATATTTATATCGTAAAACATTGATAATCGGTTAACCGAGTCACAAAACTCATTTTGATTGGTTCAAATATTTTGAGATAAAATATATAGAATTTTCACCAAACATGGGATTACATTCATCAAACCTCTAAGATTCAATCTATTCACTGTCCGACGTGCGATTGCGTCATCTGCTTTATGTTCTTGAGAGGAGGTTAGGCAGAAAAATTTATTACTCAATTTGGCAATTAGGTACCGAAGATGGCTGGTGACCCGATTTTTGTTAGGCAGAATATTCAGAAAAAAGGATACATGCGAGGACCATATGGGCAGACATAATGTGCCCTTTTCTTTTTTTTGGAAGGATGGCAGTAGCTGCGGTGGCCACCCATCCAACCGTCATGTAATATTCGAACTTTTGTGTTCAATACAAACACGTCAAATGAATCAAACAATTAGAACTAACGTTGATCCCATCAACGTAGCATCGAGGGATAATGTGTTCGTTCGTGTACTTGCACCGATAAATCACACATCAAATAAAATAATGAAGACAACCCACCGAATGTGGATCTGACATCTTACAGGCCCATTAGTAGTTTAATATTGGAATCAGTTATTATATGAGTTCACATCTCGCTAGATTGGAGCGCCGTGGAGCTAACTGTGCGAGTCGTGGTTAGTTGTTGGAGTGAGTGTATTCAATTGTTACATCACCGAGCAAACCAAAGCAGGAAACACCTTCACAGTGTCCTGGGTTTTCGAGTGTTCGGATTTTTCTTGTCGGCGAGAAGGTTGTCGGTGTTCTTGTTCTGCTTGTTCACCGGGTGCGCTCTGATCAGTGTTGAGGCTTCCAACATCGACGGTTGCAACTCCCAGTGGGAAAGCTTACTGGGCTGTCTCATGTCTCCTTCATGTCGTCTCGAGCCCGTACTTCCCCAAAATGGGCCGGCCCACGAGCTCGCCATCAATTCGCCCGACTCGTCGCAGCCATCCGACATCGGACACAATCAAAATCGTCTCTTTCTCTCTCATCTCCTCGTACCCGGAACCGGATATGGCGGCATCGACTGCCCTGTGCGCGGCTCCGTCTGCCTTAGCCGAGGCTGTGAAACACTTCCCATTCCCTTGCCTTCCTTCTCCGCCTCCACCTTCTCGGCGAAATTCTGTTGCCCCTCGCCGAGTGTACGGCAGAAAGTTGACTCCTTTGTCTCTTAAACAGCGGCGCTGCTCTATCACGGCTTGCGTGTCCCCTCCTTCGTCTGGGGCGACTCCTCCTCCCACCTCCCGCTCCGGAAAGAAGCTCTACGTCAGTGGTCAGCCTCTCCACTCCCCTTCTCTTCACATTATGAGAGCAAAATGCTTAAAGCTGAGATTTTTCGGAGATGGATTTCAGTTCCTAAATGTTTAATTCTCTCTGGAGTTTGATGTCTCATGGAATCTTCAGTCTGACGGAAGAATTAATTAGTTGCTTGAAGTTATCTTGTTAATCTTCACGAGAATCATTGCTTCCTGTGGAGCCTTTGATGGACAGCCAGTGGGTGTGTTCTGCGTAAAGGAAATGGAAGCTAGTTGTTGTAGTCAATTTTCTAATCTCTAGCACTAGTAATATTGTGCCTCCACCAGGCTGTTGAATGTATGATTTGGGAAGCCATTGATATTTGCCCCCTCACAATGCAGGACTCTCTTTTCGAACCACCGAGGAGAGCTTGCGAAATG
The DNA here is from genome assembly GCA_037672795.1 of Lagerstroemia speciosa. Taxonomy (NCBI): domain Eukaryota; kingdom Viridiplantae; phylum Streptophyta; class Magnoliopsida; order Myrtales; family Lythraceae; genus Lagerstroemia; species Lagerstroemia speciosa. Next base: position 961,162 of record CM075288.1, read on the forward strand.
CTTTCGAAAACTTCGGGCAGCTCGTCGAAGGTGAGGCATGAGTTATTTTCCTTCCATTTCCAGTTCTCGACATGATGCCTTAGCGCGGTATTCCTAGTATGTCAGATACTTGCATCTGTTTTTACCGACCTGCTAAACGGCCATTTGTCTGTGACACATAAGACGTTTTCCTTTGGATACTGAAACTGTCCCTTCTGATATTAAGTGAATCTGGTGATGGATAAGATAGCGAATAGACCGAGAGGATTCGCCTTCCTTCGCTATGCTACTGAGGAGGAATCTCAGAGGGCCATTGAGGGAATGCACGGGAAGGTGAATGCTGAACGCCTTGAACAAACAAGTAAATTTCATCTTGCATGTTTGAAGTTAAACCTGATGAAAGGCATGACTGTCTGTTTCAGTTCTTAGACGGGCGAGTGATATTCGTGGAGGTTGCAAAACCCCGGTCGGAACTCCGCCAGAATCCTAGACAAAGCCTGAGATAGTACTAAGATCATGAGGATTGGGTATCCCATGCTTGGTGAGTGAGGCATCTGGGTAACACATTGCTGATACCTTTTTACTTGTATCCATTGCTCTCATGTAAACTTTCAACCGAATTGAAACAAACAAAGAGATTCATTGATATGCTGAGTTTGCTGTCTGTCTTGTTTGAAGTCGATTTCGTTGTCAATGACCAATGTTTTGTATCGATCAACTCTACGGATTCAGAGCATTATCCATCGAGACAGGTAGGTAACAGGTCAGACAAAACATGAATTGCTGTCCGTTTGATAAACTCACTCTAATGGTTTCTCTGCTGATATGTTGATGGTTATGGTCTTAAAAAAATGATATTTTTAAAGGATTTTAAAAGGTTTCTTACGTTCGCAAGGTTCTTATATAATTTTTATAATTTTTATTAAGGATTTAAATTTTCATTTTATTATCTCATTATTTATTTCTCAAGAACTTACAGATATGACTAATTTATATTAGTTTATGGTGTCGCTTTGCAAGGCTGATGTGGTATGCCCGTGATATAAAACACTTTCTCCTAAGGTTGACCCTGAGTTATCCGCACGATTGTTCATTTCTGGCAGTTGATTAATTCGAAGCTTGGGACATGAGATGTCATGCACAACCTGCACTGCACTGTACATTTAACGGTACTTAATCACAAGAAACAAACCAAAGTCAAAAGGGTAGTTATTCATTTTCTGTAATAAGTCTGGTGGTAAGAAAGGGCATAAGTATTCAAATACGAATTCTGTTTAAGTCGGTCAACACCTGATCTTGGGTTGTTGTAAGGAGAAAAATCATTTTTAGAAGGGTTTTATTTATTGTTGAGTTGATTCGAATGAACTACACCAGTTAAGATCCGCTGGGCTTTTATTTATTGGGCGAATCAACTCTGAGATGCTTAGAAAGGAATCAGTCAATTAATTATGTATGCATTATAAATTAATGTTGAGAAAATTCATGCGCACACCCAAAATGTATTTAAAGTTAGATTAAAAAAGAAAGTTCTGCACGTCTTCCGGCTTCAAGAAAATAATAAAAATGAAAATAATAGTAGTAGTAATAATAAATATAAAAAAAAAAAAAGGAAAAGGAAATGGATTTCGTTGACGGCCTCCTCCACTCCATCCATGTATCCCTCAATCATCTGAGCCACCGCCACCGAACACAGCACCAAGAACGTTCCCTAGCTGTGAAGAGGATCCAGAAGGGTCATCACCGCCGCCACCTCCACCATCATTCCCACCACTGCCGCCGCCGCCTCCATTATCCCCTCCGCCCATCACGTTCTGCACGAGGGTCTGCCCGGCCTGCTGTGAAGTCCCGTCGAGGAAGCTCTGGGCCATCATGTTCGCGAGGCTGTTATTATTCGTGCCAGGGCCAGCGGCATTTGGCTGCTGAGGCTGGTACATCTGCTGCTGGGGTCCCATCGTGGGGCCACCACCGGCAGGCGGCGCGTTGTTATAGTTGTAGCTCGTTGCCATATGCTGCTGGGGCTGATATTGATAGCTTTGCAGGTTGGCCGGAGCTGTGCTCTGATGCTGGAGGTGGTACTGTTGGGGCTGGGGCTGAGGCTGAGGCTGGACGATGACATTGTTGTTATATGGGCCGGGATACGAGGGGTAGTGCTGCAGGGCAGGCTGTGCCGGTGGCTGTTGCTGTGGCCGAGGCTGCGGAGCCTGTCCGGTCGGCCCTCCACCTTTAGATAGAACAGATTATGATTTATGACCATTTTGCCGAAAGCATTTCTCACAAATTCGCTTCACTGTTCAGAAAAGGTTTTAGGGTTTGCATGTGCTGCATACGAAAAAACACCACCTGAAAGTCAAGAATGTACAAATTCCCCAACTTATAAGATATTTGACCGTAACTACTTAAAATAGTACCCAATTCTTTTCATATACCCTTTTGTTACCTATTAAATGTGAAATTTAATTCTCAATACCAACTATCACATGATAAGTCTCAACAACTGTTCTCAAGCTGACCAGACATTTTTCTTTCTTACTCGGACGAGATGAGACAATTGATCACGCACCAGGGTTTCTCTTCTAGCCACGAGTTCCGCACTCAGATATGATGAGATGTGAATTCACGCGATAACTTTCCCTATTATTATAAGTGCTATTCTAGCAGTAATTAATCTCATTTGACCAGTGCAACATTCACGACATGATCCCAGTAACTTGTCCAGAGGTTGCATTCAACGAGATTCTAGCACAAGGAGTTGAAAACTAATAGAAACAATTGGCCGGAGAGAATCTGTCACCATTGTTTGATGGACTTATGGACGCAAAGTGGTTGTGTAGTAAATATTATTATAGATGTATAGATCTATACCTTTGCATGTGGCACAGTCCAAGTGGGCGTCGAACTCGCACGAAGAGCATCTGTAGAGCCAGTGGTTACCACCTCTGCCGCCGCACACGTCGCACGAGAAAGCCCTGACGTTGTAGGGCGGGAAGAACTCGAGCCCAAGCTGATGATGGTGGCGGGGGTGGGCAGCGGAGAGCGGCTTGGAGGCACAGGTCGGGTGGAGGTCGAAGTCGCACTCGGCGCAGTGGTAGCAGAAGGCGGATCCCGAGCGGCTGCAGGCGTCGCAGTTGAAGGAGGAGACGCCGGGGTAGGGCGGGGCAGGGTGGAGGGAGAGCGGGTGGTTGGGGTGGGAAGGGTGGGTGATGAGAGCGGGCATCTGGGCACACTCCACATGGAGGGCGAACGCCCCGCCCCCGTGGAGTTTTCCAACCGAGCAGGTCCGACAGGTGTACATGTAGCCGCCGTCGGAGCGAAGGGAGCAACAAGAGCAGATGGTGACGGTGAGGTTGAGTTGAGGCTGAACGTTGGTGAGCTCGAGAGGGAGCGGGTGGCTGAAGTGGTGAATGTACGGCTCATGACTCAGCTTCCCCATCTCTCTCCCTCTCTCTTCTGGGAGTGAGTTCTGGTTTTCTGAAGACCGATGAGGAAGAAGAAGAAGAGGAAGATGATGCGGAGAGGAGGGGGGAGGGAGGCGTTGACTTTTGGGATTAGCATAGCTGAGTCAACGTTTCCGCGCCCCCTGCTTTTCTGAGTTGGATTCCGTACGTCTTCTCTAACAGGTAAACCCTAAATTATATTACTGAACAAATAAATTTTATAATCAGAAAAATTGTACTGTTTAATGAGTTAATGTGGTTTTAAATATTAAATCGGTGAGAATTTATTTGGACTTTTAAATATTACGTATAATACGTACTGAAAAATAGTCGATGACATGATTTTCTTCTTATTACTTACGGGGTATGCACGAAGATAAATTATATTTGAAACCGATAAAGACAAATCGTATCGAGGAAAGTTCGTAACAAATTCGAACAAAATTCAGATAACTTTCATGTAAGAAATCAAGAAATAATTTCAAATTTCAAGTTCCACGGATGTCAAAAACGGACTAAATGGGGTTCGATAAGAATTATTAACAACCTTCTCATTTTGACTTCAATTTCTGAGCCATTAATACACAAAATTTATGTTTTATCGTCACGGTTACGTACAAGACTTTCTCATGCTTCAGGTCTATAAAAGATCGTACTGATCGATATCTATATATATATATATGTGTATGTATATGCACACCCCGCAGCTTCAACGAAAAGCCTTATATAAATTAGTCATCGGTCTTAATGTGTTTTTTAATAATGCAAGTTGGGGGAGCTGCTGGCTGGTGCAACATCGTCACCTATCAGAAAGGAGGAGGGAGGAGTGAATAGTCTACGAGAACTTCGACTGCTTCAAGTCAATGCATCGATATATGACAAAGATTAATATATATATATATATATTGATGTGATTAATTGTGCACATAATCATACCTAGAAGTGGAAATAATTATCCGGGGCAATGACTGATTGATATTCGAGTAGGAATTAATTTATAGTCAAATGGTTGAAGACAATTAGCAATTCGTGGAAGTAATGAGCGTAGAATTCTCATGGCCCGTTGATTATGAGTAATAATACTCAGTGGCGCACACGTTTTTCCTTCTTGGTGAGAAATGGGGCATAGAACGAGACTGCGGAAGACGGAGTCGAGGGAATGCTGCTCCTACAAAACATCAGCAAAAAAGTAAGGGTTTCAAATCGGCAAGGCATTCGACAACCCAATGAACTCCCAAGTAGTGATGGAGGGCATGACTCGAAAACCAATTTGCACGAATTCCCCTCACGAAAGGTATGCCGGTTCATGACTCTTCAATTTCGATCCTGAAAACTCGGAACATCATCCATAATCCCTCGATTTCACTCCATATCTGTCCAGCCCCACCTTGCAGGGCCTGTGCTATGACCTTCGAATCAACTTGTTGGCACACCTTTTTGGTCACTTTGTCGTAGTGATTGATCTAGAGAGGATGATAGTAAACGACTAATGCTGATCTTTCTCTATAAATTAATATGCGAGCCTTCCACCATATGATTATTGGAAGGGGTGTGCAACTAAACCGGTTCGAGGAGAACCGGACTGGTTCTATTTTGGTGTATTTTTTAGATGAAAAGATGTTCAGTTAATTTCTAAATGTAATCGTGCAGTTAACCGGTTCAAACCTAGCTGAATTGGTTTTAATATAAAAATCAATTTCGGTTCAATTCAAAACCGGTTGGAACCAAATTGAGCCGTTTAAAAATCAATTCAATTTGGCGGTTTCGAACTGAACATTTCAAAATCAGTTCAATTCGGCTCGAACCGATTTTGGGCCAAACTAATTCGGTTCGAACCAGTTAATCAAATGATTTAAAACAATATGATTTTTTCCACACAAATCAGTTACGATTCTTTACCTAATGTACTGAACCAAACCGGTTTGGTTCGGTTCAAAATCAATTCTGCCCCGAAGCGGTTTTTGGACACCCTAATTATTGGCATGGAATCTCTGCAGATGTTTGCTTTGGTCAAACACATCGAAGCCCTAATAAATTCCTTGGTTTTGCCTTCTGTAAGCAATGGAGTGAGTAGCAACCTGGTTTGGACAAGTGCGGAACTTCCTTAATTAGGGTCGTATCGAGCTAGGGCAACAATCATCGGTCGAGAGCATGGATGGCGAAAGATTCTCGTTCGAATCTGATGCCGAGCAAGAGGTCGAGGCATTATCCAAAAGGCAGCAACACTAAATTAGTTTTCAACAACAGGGTAAAGCTATTTTAATCGTATAATTTCTTTATTCATAAGACTTGAGAGCTCAAACTACTGAAATTATCAACCATCTCCAACAATATTACGACAAGGCAACTCTAATCCATTCGAGGGTTCAAAATCGCAGGAAAGTCTTGTATGTAACCGTGTCATCACATAACAGTACTAGTATCGTCATGACACCTACCAATATGGTTCAACGATTCTTAGGATTTTGTGAGATTTCATAAGAAAATTTCTAAAAGCAGTTAAATTCTATCGGTAAATATCGCAATGTAAACACTGTCATATGATAACACCGTTATACGGAGAAGGGTTTCTCCAAAAGCACACCACATGGGTTTTCTTGGCTCTTCCTTTTAGATTTGCTTCTACTTGAGACCCATGCAAGAAAAAAAAAACATCTACGGACACCTCAACCCCATACCCGTTTCCTCAACCGGTTGATTGCTCTTAATTTCATGTCAGCATGGCCGCGGCAAGAACAGCATCGACATCGACCGTAAAAGCTAGAATCCCGTCGTATCTCCAAACTTAATCACAGCCATTGACTGATACCGAAGACCACACGCATCGGGGGTGAAAGATAAGCAGTCACGGTTCAACGGTCTCGAGACATACCGGTTTTAAACCAGATTTTACACTCCATCCTCATTCTGTGAGAAGTAACGGGAAGTGAAAGCCTATGTTTTGGTGGTGGTCTTTTGATCGGAACCGTTTTCGGGATCCGTCAACTCTCGTGATCTCGACATCGTGGGGAAGTACACGACCGTCGTATAGAAGCCGGGAACAACACGAATGAGCTGCTGGAATTCATTGCTACAACCAAACATGGATCGATACACAGTACAATCAGAGACAACAGTTAAAGCACAACCAAAAGCCCCGACATTAAATAACGCAGACCTAATAAGCTGCAAATTTCACTGTGAAGCTGAGAAATGGAGCCCCGTTGAATCTTGCTGTTACGTGACAATTCTTACGTGACGATACAAATTAATTAGAATTAGTTATTTTTTAAATTATTTGGATTTTACAAAAAAAAAAAATTTAATTAGTTAATATTACTACGTTAATACTTAAACGTGGTCATACTGTTATAAAGAATAGAAGGCCTGCTCCATCGAAGTATACGACAGCCCAAACGTAATTCTTAAAATATTGGTACCGGAATCGGGAATGGAATCGGAATGGGAACGAGTGGTTAATATGGATACTGGGAACGTGAGAGGGGTAGTTGGGTAATTGATGGAGATTGAGCTGGGAAAGTTACTGGGACTTATTTATTTATTTATTGCAGACACATTAATTAAATCTTACATATATAATCAATGAAAATTTTTTGGGATGAAAATCAAATTCAAAGCTTTCCATTTTCCAAAAAATATTTCTTTTTATTATTACTATTAATTTAATCGGCCTGACAACGCATCCTCAATCAGAAAAGGGAAATGGGAAAAACTTTCGATGGTCTTGTCTCGTACCGAAGTTTTGAGAAATAATTAATTAAATTATTTTAATTAATAATAATTATAATAATTATTCGAGTGATTAATATAAATTAATTTTATTTATCATATTTTAATTAGTATTTTCTTACGTCACACGATGAAATATGAGCACCTAAGAATTTCTTAGGAGAATGGGTTTTCCATTCTCACAAAACGAGCAATCACAATCAGAATGAAGAATCCGATTCCGATTCTAAATTAGCTGAGAGATAATAGATTCGATCCTTATAAGTGAATACCCTGTATCCTTCTTTCTCGGTTCGCAATGTCTGATACGCGAAAGTCCAACGAACCTGTGCCGATGCGGGTTCGAGACAGGCCGGTTAGGTAGGGGGGCGAAGCTCGCTGAAACATGAACAGGGACCTTTCCCTGGGGGGCAAAACGTACAGAAAACTCTCTTGGCTTAAGGAAGTCAATGCCCGAACCATACAATTCCTTTTTGCTGGGTCACAATCAGGAATGACCACTCCCATCAATGTATAGGAAAACATCGAAAACAACATAAGCATCAAAAGAAAACATCAAAAAGCACTCAAGAGGCAAACAAGGAGAATGAACAGAAGATGACGCCAACTGGTAAACAAGACCAAGCAGTGAAACCCTCTTTCTTGTATGGTGCGTTCTTGACTTCATCCCATCATATAAAACTTCCCAAAACATTCAACGAGGAATTGATATTGACGACCAGGAATGCAGCAGCAGCAACAGCAGCAGTCAGTGTCCGGCCGTGGATTGACACGGTCGTCTAAACCAGTCCACTCTGTGCTGGAACTTTCCTATATTCCGAATGGCACCGGACCGGGACAGATCAGCAGTGAATTCAGTCATGGGTTAAAGGTGGCATTGAAGTCACCCAACTAACCTTTCCCTGAACAGCATAAGAGAAAATGCTCCTAAATTTTCTCTGTTCTGTGCAATTAAAGGTCGAGCAGTTGAAAGAGGAGAAAAAGCAGTTGTGCAGTAACTCTGGCAGAATCTGGATCAGAAAAACCAGCGGATTGTAGCTGTCGTAGTGGTAAGTGGGATTGGGGTTGAGTCGAATTTAAGAACTGGGACAGTTCAGGGCAGCCTTTATTTGCTGGACAGTTGTGGAGATGAGGTGATTTACGGTGTCCACTGACTCGACACTGAGCCTCGAGGTCGGAAGGCTGCTCACCAGTATCTGGAATGCCACTGTCACCAACGATCCAGCCTCGGCTGAGCTGCAGGACGATGATGATGGCCCTTCGCCCGGCGGCCCAGGCCTCCGGTCGGGTGAGACCGTGAAACCCGATGGAAGCAGCGGAACGTAGGACGTGTCCCCACCGCTCATTGCCAGGTTGATTGCCGGCAGGTCCACGGGGCAGTAGGCGACTAGGGAGCCCGATGAGTCTATGCAGCTCTCCTGGAGGATCAACATGTTGTTATGGCTCGTGTTGAAAGCCTGCCAGAGAAACAACAAGTCAGTGCTATTAACGCTTCTTGCAAAATGCTCAAATTCGAAAACAATGATACGATAGACAGTCAATTACGTTAAAAAAATAAAAAATAAAAAGACAGGTCGATCATCCGGATAAGGGCCGGTTTTGTTTGTGTCAAATTACACATATTATATGCAGTGTGAATGACAACTAAAATTCACTGAGGTTGAATTAATTGAATGATCTCTTACCCGAAGGACCGAAACGCAGTTTCCGGGGATGGAACCGGTCGCAATCTGTGCAACCTCTTGCACAGCACTCCTGTTGGAGAGCACGTCCCACTGTGAAACATAGAATCAAACATGAAGAGGACAATTCGGGTTAAGTTTATTAAATGAACCAAAGGACGCTTACGACGGGAAATTTAACCAGGTACGGTGATGTACCTGTGGTCGGGTTCTTTCATCCCGGAAGAAATCGAAGACATTCTGGGGCGAGACCGGGAGCCAGATCGTGGTCGCGGCGCTGAGGATCACTCCGTTCGGTCGTCCCGGTTCAGTGCTTCTGTGAAGAGCTATTCGGATTCCGGTCTCGTCTGGTTTCAAGAGGGTGATCCACCTCTGTTGACCGTGCGAGGACGCCCTGATACTTGCACAAAAATTGTTCACCATCCTCCGGGCGAGCTCCATCGTGCTTCTCTTGCCTTCTGGCAACGGAATCACTGAAAAATTTTAACCATTTCCAGTTCGATTATTCGTACGTAGCAGGATAGGGACATCTCGAAGGAAATGTTCATTGACTTGCACGTCAAGAAACTTGAAAAACCGGGAAAAACTTCCAAGTTTACCTCCTCCTACATCTCGAGTGGCACTTCCCGTCTCCAGATAGGTGATTCTGTCACACATCCTCTCGAGAGAGGCGAGCAACCGCCCTGCCCCGAAGGCTAAGCCGCTGTGGACGAGGTCCCTGTAGATCCGATGAACCGGGGATTTCTCTTCCACTTCCACATGTTCGACACAAGTGACCTATCCAAAGAAATTCAAACCATATCAGAAGGGTGTTGTTGGCTGCTGTTGGATCTATCCCATATATGATATAGTTTGGATTCATCCGACAACCTTGGAGTATCCATCAGGGAGGTGTTGTATGAGGAACCCGGAAGGGAGCCGGCTAGATTGGCTCTGAGACGCGAACTGGTCGTGCTGGGCAATGTCATATGAAACATCGGCTATGGCCCACAGGCCGTCCTCGATCTGCTGGCAGTACCGGAGGATGAAGAATTCCCGGGCAGGCAATACCGGGGATAGAACTTGCAGCTCTTCGAACATCTGAAGTTATGAGGAACAGATTCGTAAGAAACATCACCGATCCCATTTCGGAATTGAATGGACAGACAATTTACCAGTAGCAAGGAACCATTATGACCGCTGAGCACTGGACTCGATATCACTTCTACGGTCCTTGCCATCGAGACTACTGTCGGGAAAAGCTCCATCCGTTTATCCTGCAAGGATCCACGCAACTCATCCATTAAAATTACATCCTCAATAAGCATACGTTCGTGTAATGCACAGAAAGAAACTCCGAGATGAACTTACTGGGTCCATGAGCATATCGACCAATGCAAGAGCATTCATGATCACGACCCGGGAATCTCTTGAAGCCTCGGTCCGGACGCTCGGGTTCTTCAACGGGGCATTAGCCCGAGGGAACATCTGGTTGTAGCTCTCCTGGTCGAGCACATCCCTCCCACTGTCTGGAGACCTCGTCCAGAGGGGCTCATTTGTTTGAACGAGCCTGACAAGCTCTTCCATGGCACTGGCTGCAGTTTCCGCCATGAGGGACCTGTCCATGTCCGAGAACACGAGGGGCTGAAAGGGACAGCCGAGACCTGACGAGGAGGAGCTGCCCGGGTGGAGGTCGAGGTCCAGGTCAAGCATGGCCCCGCCCACCATGTCATGGGCGCCATAGCTGCCCATGGACAGGTCCAGGGAGGGAATGCGCATCAGCGGGACTGGTGGAAGCTGAGAAATTGGCCTTCCAATGTACCTAGCGGCAATGCTCGAAACCCGATCAAGCTGACACCAAAAGAACAAACCGAAATTCACGACCCGGAGAATTAACTAATGAAAAACCAAAGGCTGCAATGTGAAAACTGACAATAAAAAATAGAGACCTCTTCTCTCAACTGGGCATTCTCCAATCTCAGCTTCTGCTCGTCGAAGTAGGAATCGTCGCCGGCCGGCCGGGTTCCGCAGGAAGGGCAGATCATGGTCTTGAGGGCCTCCCGGATCGCTATGTTCTCGCACCGGATCCTGTCGTTATCCGCCCTCAGGGCACAGTTATCAGCCCTCTCGTGCTGGGCCTGCAAATTTTCACAGGGCAGACAGAGAGAAGACAACCTCAAACTACAGCATCAAAGTCAAAGAGGGTCAATGTATTTCTGAAAAATTACGGGAAAAAATCAAAAAAAATTTTCATACCTTCATTTGGGTTCTTCTGTTTTGGAACCAAAACTTGATCTGCCTTGGAGCCAAGCCCAACTCTCTGCTCAACAGCTGCCTCTGCTTCTCGTCCGGGTGAGGGCAATCCTTGAACGTCCTTCGTTGAGAAAATCACAACCAAATAAACGAAAAAAAAAAATCAAAAAACTGTTTTTTTTCCTCGTTAAATCAACACCATGATCGTTATTTCATGTTTTGGTAAAAAAGAATTCATTTTTTTGGATAAGTTAAACACCCAAGAAATTTGAGATATTAAAGTGCTAATATATTTATTTTGATGTATTTTGTATGTGGTCGTTTTTTTATGGTGTCTTACTCTTCAAGCCTCTGAATCTGGTAGGCCGTGTGGCGGTGGTAGCGTTTCTTCCGCCTGAGAGGGTCGGAGGAGGAGGAGCCCCCACCGCCTCCGTCGTGGTGGTGCTGGTCCCCGTCGGACCCACCTGCTCCTCCGTAGAACTCCATTCCACAGTCCCTCCACTCAGCGCAAACACCAAGCTCCTCCGACAGAACAACGGAGCCGCTCACTCTCACTAAGCTCTCCACCATAACAGTATCAGACAAACCATCAGCTCTCTCTCTCTCTCTCTCTCTCTCTCTCTCTCTAAGCCCAACAAGAGAACGCCATTTTCGTTCCTAGAGAACGACTTCCACTATAAGAAGAGGAGGGAGAGGAAGGGGAGACAGTGAGCTGCGAGGGAATGAAACGGAAGCCAAGGGTGGGAAATCAGAGGGAGCCATGATTTTGGGAGGTGGAATGAGAGCGAGTTAAGGCTGAAAAGCGTACATGTCATTAAGAACCCTGTAAATTGTTTTTGTGGGTGTGAATGCGAATTGAATTCAATTCAACTTCTTGCTTTTTGTTTTATGGGGAAAGAGGGGAGCTGTAATCGAGGAGCAGGAAGGAGAGACAGAAATTAGGGGAGATTTTGTTGAGGTCATGACTCGTCGAGAAACCCCCTCCACCCTCAGCCTGAGCTCCGCGAGAAATTCCCAATCTCAGTACAAACTCATACGTCACATGGTAAAATCAGTCCATAAATATTTGATATATGCGTAAATATTTTAAAATACATCTAAAAAATAAGTATTATTAAAGAATAAAAAATTTTAACATGTCATTTAACGCTAACGTAGTAAATATTTTTTGGTAGAGTTCACAGATAACGTAATAAACTGAGATAACATGAGAATGAAAAGTGTTGTGGAGGATGATTTGTCAGGTGTTATTTATTGTCTGTTTTGATACATTTATCTTTTATTCTTTTTTTTTGAAGTATACGAATGAGGTACATAAATATAGGAGTAGTAGAAGGAAGAAAGAATAAAAGGGATCCAAGAAATTCTGACAATAAAATCATACCTACAATCTAAATCACAGTACGAGAACCGTACCGAATGCATGAAGCTCTGTTTCTCTAGCTAGTAAATTCATCCTTTTAGTCATGGCATTGCATAGAACATTTTCAATTGATTGCATTAAATATGCGTTAATAATATCTGATGGCTGCCTTGTTTGGTGATTTATTTATTTCCTACATTTGGTTTACCTTGTCATTACGCCCCGTTGGTGAATGAATTGTGGTGTGGGAAGACCTTGGTCAAAATATCAGTAAATTGATCAGAAGAATTGGCGAGCCAAATAAGAAGTCATTTCTCGGTGGGACGCTCTCAAATGAAGTCATAATCAATATCTCGATATGCTTCATTTACACGTGAAAAACTAAGCTCAAAAGTGGTATCATAGCAAAGCTCTTGTATTTTGTTTCGGTATCGGCATTAGCGATAGTTCGCTCTTTCTTCAAACTATGAAGAGATCAAATTGCGATAAATGAAAGTGGCCGAAACTGCATACGGATCGTCTGAGTGTCATGGTTACCAGTGACAGAAAATCCATGAAGACATTGAAGGGTGAAGGTTGAACCTTCACTGTTGAATGAAACCTGAAAGCAAAGATAGAAGAATCAACTCGAGATCCGTGAAAGCAAGATTAAGAGAGAAAACCACTGAGGTGAAGGAACCGGGCATGTGGGTCTTGTTTTAGACCATGAATAGAAACATCGAAGTCGAAGTACGAAATTTGGCTTCATAGGATTACGAAAATCGAGTGGATGTTTCATGCATAATGTTAGATCGATGAAACAACAGCTGATAAACTGCTGAAACAGTGACTGGCTTGATAACTAGGTTGAAAGTCTCCTCTTAATCAATGCTTTCCTATCGAATAAAACCTTTGACAGCCGGTCGTGCCTTGTAGCAATCAACGGATCGGGGCCACCGGGTTTCTGCTTTCATCTTGTATGCCCACTTGCACCAACGATGTGACGAGTTGAGGAAGGAGGAACGGGATCCTGTGAGGCACTGGGATGCGTAGAGATGGTAAATTTTTGAGGAGGTGGTGTGCCATCCCGAGATCGAGTAATCATCCATCGAGTACCGGAAGACTATGGATTTGTTAGAGTAAATTCATAGCCTAGATGTGCAACTTTTTTGACATCACTGGTGGAATCGGCCATTAGAGAAGTGCTGATCTCGGGGGCTTGATTAGCTATGGAGATGGCATCGATGCAGTGTGAAAAGGAAGAGAGGAATCGAAGCATGGCACCGATACCCACGATATATAATAACAAGGATGAGCTACAAAAACACAAGACGAGAACGAAATTCCAATATGTGACTTCGCATGTGTGCGGTTTTTTGAAAAAAAATAGAATTGATTGAATGAAAGGGAAGGAACACCAAGTCTCCTTGCATGCCATAAGTTTGCTTTGGTGGGTCAATAGAATTTGCTGGTAGGTCGATAATCTAAGCTACCAAGAAAGACTCGTATACTGTAGACATAGCAAGACAGATTTGCTCGAGCCATTATCAACATTCCCAAGCCGTTATATCAATCGATACATAAGGAACCGAACCTTGTCGTCCGGCTTCTTGACCAACGATTATCGAACCATCTAAAACGTGAAAACGATCAAGAAGAAACCAGTGAAGCTGATCGAGCTAATGTTCTTTCTTTTAGGGGGGGCAGTTGCACGTACGATGTTGAGGGCTGAAATATCAGCAGGTTGTGCGCAACCGTGTGGTATTTAATGGGAAAGTTGCCGTGGATTGAATTCCCGGCCAGTGGTAGTAATGGCAGAGGTTGCTGGAGATGAAGGGATCAGAAAAGTTATCAATTAATCCAATTAATTCATTAATTATCAGTCGACCACGATGATATCGTGTCGTCATGAATCATGTACGGCTAATGTTTAAAGTTCATATCATTATCGAGCCGTAGACTTTTGCGGGCATATATGATAACGCATACGTCGCATCGTAACGACAGATCTCTAATTAATGACTTTCCGGTATTGAGTACATCTCTTCTTTTCCATACATGTGAAATCTCCAACATATAAAGACAACTCTAAGAAAGAAGAGAGGAAAACAAGAAGGTAGTAGAGGAAATGGAAGGGGATCACTGGGTATTTTTAAGAAAAAGGCTAGGGTTTGCCCAAAAAAAGCTAGGGTTTTCCTCCAGGTGCGTATGATCCGCGTTTAAAAATTTAATGGATTATGAATGACAGAATTTGAAGCCAGATTTGTTTCATTGGGAGTAAAAATCTTCAAATTATTTGAATTTTTTCTTGTTCGTACCCTCTCAACAACTAAGAGATATCCATTCGACAAACACGGGGACTAGTTGAAGTAATAAGCCACTCGATGTCGGCAGGCTTCTAAACTCTAAAAAAACCTGCAGGATACTGTATATATTTCACTTGATTTCACCTAATTTCTGTTAAGCTATCTTATTTCGCCTTCCTGAATCTGTGATGTTACTTCTGGATAGAGTTTCACCTCGAACCAAATTTTTAGATCCGTCCCCGGATAAACCCTAGGTTGATAAAAGGGGTTTGTTTTAATGTAACCATATTTAGAGAAGGGCCAAGCTCCGTCCTCTGTCATCAATTCATTTCCATGCCATTCCTAGGCTTTCAAGAATCAAAAACAGAAAGCTCTTCGGTCATTCCGAGATGCGTTACTTAAATTACAAATGAGATCGGTGAAGTTCGAGAAACATATTAAAAAAAAGGGAAGAGTAAGGACAAAAAAACTTCATTAATATGAATCAAAATTGTAGGTTTTCTGATTCCAGATCGAGATTATCATCAATCGCACCAAACCGCTTTTGTTTTGAAAGAGGGTTTTTTTGCTTGCACATACCATAATCTGCCTAAAAGTCAAACCTTGATCTGCATGCAGTTTTGGAAGGGAAGAAAGGGGCAACTTTGAGGGATGCCTCTCTTCTCCTCTCTTGTATAAGAATGAGTTGGACTTACCAAACCCTAACATTTTTAGGATTCGATAATCCTAACATCTCCGACGTCATGAGTTTCATACGAATTCTTCTTCGACCGTGCAAGATTTTTCCAGAAGTAGTACACATTCTCACTTCGTAGGCATGGTGAGCAGAAGATAATGGGTGTCGGTAATTCTAGGGGTTGAACTCCGATTCCATTACCTCTGGAACGACGACGACTGAACTGGAGCAGGATACGATCGGAGCCTGAGAGATATTTCGGTACTGTTTTGTCGATTAAATTTTTTTTAAGATGTGCAAATAGGGCATCAGGAGTTGCAATTAATTAGTGACCAAATTAAGCATAGAGACAGAGAAAACAAAAGGGCAGAATTAAATATGGTATGATAATCCCTTAATTGAATAGGGAAGCCGTAGTGCAAACACATTCAATAACACGAACATGATCGGTTCAAATCGTTCGATAATATTCCCTCTTACATAAGAGTCCGATGCCGAGTCTCGTGAGAGCGTGAGAAATTTAATGGCCGGAGAGAGTTTTATCCATTAATAATCCGATCCGATATGAATACGGACTAATTGGAATTTTTTGAATTTGTAGGTATGAGTGGGTGCGCATTAAAAAAAGGTACGTGGGACGATAAATGGGCAGGAACATGTTTAAAAGATCATAGTTTGCACCAAGGGGGGTTGGGCCGAGTGGTAAGCAATTCGGTGCCGCTTAAGGAGGTCTCGAGTTCGAGACCTCACGTACGCAGACACCCCCCTTGAGAGCCTCACCCGCCATTGTCAGGCGTGCGACCCGGGGCGACCAACGGATTAGTCAAGTATGGTTGGCTGAAAGATGTCATCTCACCGCTGGTGGGGCCTGCTTGGATACCGTGGCTGGCGACCAAAAAAAAAATCATAGTTTGCAATGATGATAGAACGATGTGTTCGTCCATTAATCAACATATTATGAAATTCCATTATTGATATTTTTTAATTTTCATTTTACATTTAAAAGATAAATTTACTGTATTAATTCAAGCTAAGGATTTAACCGGGCGCTGTAAAAACTTTGTGAAAAAGATGTCCAGCATAAATAAATAAATAAATAAAAGAGGTGATAAATTATGACAATATTAGTAATGCTAATAATTAATATTTTTTTGTCAAATCATTCCTGATATATTATATATTAATTAATATTTTTTATTTCGTGGTTTTTGTGCAATTGTAAGGCCAATTTAAAATAAAATTTGTAATAGAGATATGGGTGGCCGGGGATTACACATTTTATAAATATGTGATTTTATTTGGTATTTATATTTTTCGTTCTATGTTCATGAGTAAATCATTAAAATATTTAAATAATTATTTATTAGAATGCAAATCTTTTCAATATATGTATCAGTTTATTTCAACAATTATTTAAAAATGACGAAAATCCTTATTTGGTGAATAAAACCTCGAACTAATAAATGGATAAATGAAATAAATAATAAAACTGGGTCTTATTAAGTCAAATACACGTTTGACGGCGACGCCACGGGACGGGGGAGGCCCAGCATAGAGGATGCAGAGTGAACCCCACCCTCAGGCAAAACGCCGTCGTTATCTAACCTATATGAACGGCGTCCTATAAAGTTATGCGCCCGATTAAAAATAATTGTATTTAATAATATCAGCAAGAAAAAAATTTAAAAAAGGAGGGCCGTACTCTAACCCACGACATATGATAAATAAATAAATATTATTCATCCATAGCAAACAAATAAATATTTTATTAAAATAAATTTATATAAAAAAATATATTCATCAGGGTGAAAAATATTTGCTGTTTAAATTAAAGAATAAATGATATTTTTAGTCTTCAATCTTTTACTTTTTTTATCATTTTCATATTAAGATTTTATTTTTTTATCATTCGCGTCTTTAATTCTACCGTTACTTTTTTAATCAAAAAATATTTTTTATCCAAAAATAATTCTTAATATTAATCTTTATGAAATTTTTTTAAAAAAATTCCAAATGGGAAGCAAGGGGTACAGTGATTGTCCCTGATTAAAAACATATTAGTTACTGCTAGCAAGTATCCCTCTAAAATTATGATTTATTTTTCGCAGAACGAATCACGATTTCATAATGATAATAACCAACAATCAATTTTCAATCAGGATGTGTCGCAATTTTAGAGGTTGATATGGCCATATTTTTAATTTTTGTTTGCTACTCTTTTTCCCCTTAGTTCGTGTTTTTTTTGGAAAATATTTTTATTAAAAGTTATTAAAAATGGGATTTTTCATTTTGATGGAGGAAAAAATATTAAATAAAAAATGCATGTGTAGGCATCATTATCGACTTTATCGAGAGAGAGAAAAAAAAAAAGGAAATCCCAAAAACAAATTAGGGTTTGTTCTTCATTTTGTGTACTTAATTGCCTGCCTCTTTTCAGTAACCACGACTTCATTCAATTATATCCCATACATACATATGCTTCATCCTAAATGTTGATGACACGGAAACAAGGAACAGCCCCCACCCCCTATCATCTCCCATTAAAGTTGCCATCGCCTCCGGGAAACCCGTCTCCTCGTCGAGCCGATGATCATGTTTCGAGTCTCCCGACAGCAGGCAGTGAAGTGCAGTGCGATCACCTAGACGTAATTAACACGATCGTACTTGATTCCGGGTTAGCTAGTCACAGTACAAGTTAATCGTTTATTGCTACGGGCGTTCTTGTTACTTTATTAAGTCTTCTTTTTTATTTTTAATGAATAAGTACTAAATTAGATACCATAAGGAAGTATTAGATCACGTCGGTATCATCACGTGATATATCCGATGCACTATAAACTTTCTAAGTTTTAAGAGTTATAGCTATTTAAATGCTAATAAAAAATAAAATTATATTTAATTTTAATTAAAAAAAAAAGAGGAGGCTAGGGCTTTGGCAGGCAATGATTATAATTTAGGAAAAATGCTGGAATGAATCACAACTGAATTTTAATTTTTTATTTTCTTCCTAAAATTTTTTTGTCAGATTAAATGTTCATCTTTTTTTTAGATTCTTTATAATTATCTTTAATAAAAATTAAAAATATCTGACTGTAATTTTTTAATAATCTTTTCTTAGTAAAATAACAAAAAGTGCTCAAAACCAACCCTAGAGAGAGAGAGAGAGAGAGAGGGAGAAATGAGGATTAAAGCCAATAAAAAAAGTTTAGGGAAAGAATGGAAATGTGAAAAGGTTGATGGGGTAGGGGGTTAAATCCAACATTTTCCAATTATTCATTGATTTCCGCGTTCCACTGACGTCATCGACTACTTAAGCTACGTCATGTTGTAGACCGTAATGCGGGGGTAAGATCGAGCGGCGGCGGCTCCAGTTGTGGGCCCCACTCAACAGAGTCAATTAGACGAGAATAGCCTTCTCAGCCTACATTTTTTTCCCCTTTAATAATTTTAGTAAAAAAGCAAATCTCCAAGATAATTCAATTTCTTTTTTGTGCTCAAGGAGATAATTCAATTCTTGTTAGACTATCTTTATTTAAATTCACAGGAGTGAAACAAAAAATCACTAAGATGGTAGTCTTTTCTATGAATGTATCAACTTTTTTTCCCTTGAAAATAATGAGACTTCATCATTATTTAAAAAAAAATTATATGGGAGAACATTTAAGAAAATAAGAAATTATACAATCAGGAACTAGAAAAGTGTCCTCCGAGACAAATTACAAAGGAAGGTATATGTGCAAAACTACATCAGATAATACTCAATATAATCACAGTTAGATAAAATGATTCATAAACAGTAAAACTCGATGCAGCAGCTGGTAGTAAAAAAGTTTCCAAAACAACTCAGTTAGTAAAGAGCAGAATTTTCCCAATCACAGATTCACACAGGGTTTACTTTTGCATCTAACAATTAGAAAAGATGCCTGTATTTTTTAAAAAACTTTTATAATTATTCTTGTGTTTTGCCCTTTTCTGTTTTATTTGTCAAATGAGCATAAAATACAGGAGGAAAATGAATATATCATCCATAAATTCCTACTTATTATAATAATAAAGAGTGCCATAATTGCTTTTTTTTTTTTTAATTTGTTAACAATGATCATTTTTTAAAGCTGGTGTGGCATTTTTTTTAACCAACCCAGTCAAATAACAGTTAATTGAATTCACCCTATCATCCATGCTTTCGGTTCAAATTCCACCCGTATAACTATATTTTACTTATTAAAACAGGAAGCCAAATTAGTTTTACATTAAAAACTAATTTTTCAATTATCTAAAAATTATATGAATGCCAACTCCTTGAGATAAAATGGTCCGCAGACTTGTGGACTTGAAAACTAAAGAGCCCCCTTTGTTTCGGCTGGGCCTAAAGAGCCCATTGTTACTGTGCAATTGCACGTTTTACTAATACATTCATTGTCAATACAATTGGGAGCAAGCTTCGATGAAGAGGATAAAGGAGACTCACCGTGCAGTTATGGTGGCAAACCACCTGGATGCTGCAGGAGCGGCACGAGTTCATGTTAGATCACTCGAAACACAGCATCCTGCAAAGCAAGACATCGACATCGTACCCGGTAGCAAAACCGAGATACTGGTGACAGAGACTGAAACTTGCCAGCAAGTAAATGTTCAGATGCCATAATAATCTCTCAATTCACTCCAAACACTCGGGAAGAGAGATAGATAAGGATAAAGAGAACAAAGTGCCACTCCTGTGAGCGAACCAAAATTGAGAAGATCAAAGCGTATTTCAAGCACGGACAAAACCGGCTAATTAGTTACACAGGCAATATGTATATAGACACTACCTAGGAATATAAAGACGGAAGCTGAGGGATGATAGTCAGGGTACGAATCCGACGTCCTTGAAGTACTCGTGCTCGAGAGCGCTCCTCGCTGTAATTCTCCGGCTTGGGTCCAAGCGCAGCATTTTCTGGAGAGAAAAGAACAACACTGTTAACGGGGAAAATCTGTAAAGTGGGTCCGTAGTTTCCTCTCTCCATCTCAGAAGAAAATCAAAAGATGATCCTTTCCCTTGCTGCATGAACCAATGCTTTCAGAACGGATAGTCGTTTTCTGTGGCAGGAGATCGTGTCATCACACTCTCGAAAAGAGTAAATACTGTTGAGATATCCGGTGACAGCACAATTTATCTATAATTCCCTAGTCATTCACAACACAGGGTTCATTTTTCCAGTCTTACACATCTTTCATTGTAAGTCTAGCTTAAACTCTACTCCAACTTTATTTTTCTCCCCTTTTTAGGCCTTTGAATCTCCTCAGCACAACGATTCAGCTACAACTACAGCTGTTCAAACTGCATTAGGCCAACCAGTATGGTTTCTATATTTCTACAATAGAAATTCTTACATGCTTCACATAGGAAGTGCTTCATGATTATAAGCATCAAGAGGGATCGTCGATGCTAGAATCTTCATTACTTTCACTCTCATTTGCATGCCCCATTGTTTACAAAACTTTTTTATAAGAACATGGGAAGAAGACTCACGGAAAGAAGATCGATTCCAGTTGAATCAAGGCCCGGGACCACCTCTCGTAGGTTCTGCAAGTCATAAGTCGCATATTGTGGCTTAACAAATCCATCATGGGGCTCTCAGGTGCAACTAATTTTATTAGAAAGCGTGCACATGATATCAGAAAGGAGCTAAGGATAGGCCAATTACCTTTGGCGGCCACTTGGGGAATGCTGACTTAAAATCAGGCAGGGAAGTTACTCCAGGCCACACATCTTCATTAGGAGTACCCAAGATTCTTCATATCAGAAGAAGGGGCAGGTTAATTAAACTATGCCTTTTCACCCTTAAGAAGAAAACTAGTAAGTTGCAAGCCATGAAGGATCGGCAACTCTTGATGAATACTAGTTTAAGACATTTGGAAACTGACATAATTGAGTAGCAACTCCTAATAAAATATGAAATTGCACAGTAATGAGCATGCATTAGCAGAAAAGGCAGATTGAAGCATGACTTGCCAACTTTAAAGATTCAGATAACACTTAGCACCTGAAAATCTTGAAAATTTCATCGATCTCAGAATCTCCCGGAAATAAAGGACGCTGGTTTACCATCTCAGCAAATATGCAACCCACTGACCAAATATCCACAGGAGTAGAGTAATGACGGGATCCAAGCAGTATTTCTGGTGCTCTGTACCATAATGTTACCACCTGCACTAATTATCACTAATGAAGGATATTTCTAGAACACCACATAACAACAAGGTGTAATCATAAGCAGTGCATATTACTGCAAATAAAGTGAAATGCCTTGATACAATGGTGTCAAACTGTAGAACTGCTCAATAGATGAATACCTCATGTGTAAATGTCCTAACAGGTATTCCAAATGCTCTAGCAAGCCCAAAGTCAGCAAGCTTCAATGCATTAGTTTGGCGGTCTATCAGTAAATTCTGAGGTTTCAAATCTCTGTGAAGAACTCTATGAGAATGACAATAGGATATGCCCCGCAGGATTTGGTATAGGAACATCTGCAGGCAAAGCAATAGGCCATCAGGTAAAACAAGAGTAATAGGCATTAAAAAAATCCTTTTGAATCAACATGCATACAAGCAACATGCTTCACTGTGTTTCAAATGAGAGATTTCAAGCTGTAACATATGCAGTTTCTCCCTATCAGCAAACCACTCACTTTCACTAGGCGTGGATCATTTGCGAATTCAGGACATGAATCCATGTGCTTCTTCAAATCCAGGTCCAGATACTCAAAAACCAGATAAAGGCACTTCTCACTATGCACTACATCCTGCAGCCTGTGGGCAACACGATCAGAAAATTCATGTTTTATCTTGAGGAATAAAATTAAACGAGCAATCCTAGAGAAATATGACTAGCTACAGGAAAATAAGATCCAAAATTATTTCAAACTTTTAGAAGGATACAAAAAAAGCATGTCAGCCAGTAATGTCTTGTATTTCTTTGCCATCAACTAGTGACAACCATTCTTAGCTACTACAAGAACCAACGCATGCAAATTTGGTTCCTATTCTTGTAACTACAGCCTCAAAGATTGAAACCAATATCCAACATTTTGAGACAGATTGCAACAAAATACATGGCAATATGCCACGGATTAGAGGTTAACTGAATCCTCAAATAATGAAACCAATATCATTCCTTAACAGACTAAGACTGCAAGACTCAACAAGCAATATGCTGCAGAGATTTGCTTAACAATATCAAAAGGAATAGCTCAACGTGAAATAGCTAATTATTCTGGAAAATAAACTTCAGCTAAGTAGAGGAGAATTTGCAGTCGTGCACCTGGAGCCGGGGAATAACCTGGCATTCAGTTAATAAGGCTCTCCCCAATTACCTCTGTGGCAACTCGGAGCCAACAGTTTTCTTAAGATAATGAGGAGCACAAGGACCACTAGTCTAGTCGAAATCCTCCCTCAGAGTCAGAGGTAAGGTCTCAAATGGCACCATTTAAGTGCCATACCAAGGCATCGGACAAGCACAATTCTTACTAGGAAATGTAACGGGAAGGGGTAAAATATAAAATATCATTCTTAATGCTCAAGATGAAGGAAAAACAAAGCCTTAAGAGTGCTCAATGAAGTCCCATGTGTCCTAATGTTTTTTCAAGGATGTACCTAACTATATTTCCATGCTGCATTTCTTTCAAGAGCGAGATTTCCCGAATGGCAGTGCTCGGAACTCCCTCATCTTCTTGCTCCAGTCGGATCTTTTTCAAAGCAATGGTCTCATTGGTGACACGGTCACGAGCCTTATAAACCACACCATATGTCCCTTCGCCAATTTTCTCAACTTTCTCGTACTATTGACGATGCAGGTTCAAAAAGAAAACGAAAAAACAATGAGCATACGGAGGAACAAACTGGAGAAAACAACCAGAAATGAAAAATGGTAACTGAGATAAAATAACTGTTTACCTGATCCATGAGCCTAGAATCAAAAGTCCCAGCACCTCAAGAACACCTGATACCAACTCCCATTAACGATAAGATAAAAGCAGCCTTAAGCATGTAGATAAGAGGCTAATATTCAATCTGATCATGCAAAATAAATGTTAACTCATCTCCGCTCTCATGAAAGCGCTAACAGACACATCCAAATGCCTCTATCATTTACCTCGATTACTCTCCTTGCAGCATTTACTGTGCTGCAAGGAAGTCACCTCCAAACCTGAAACCTACTGAACCGGCAGTTTAAAAGCATATCAAATGAAGAACAACCGCATGGAGGTATGTCTCCACCCACATTCATCATTAATTAAGGTACACAGAGCTTAAACGCTGCTTCCAGTGATTAAACAGGCAGATCGGCAGAGGAACGATGCAAAACCTAGTCCAGGCGCTAGTAAGAAGGACTCGATCCTAGAGCTCGTCGATCTGGCAAGCTAGTCTGAGCAGCTACTCCGCCGCATTGCATCGGTATGAGCAAATCCGGCGATCGTTCTCGGCGGAGAAGATGCGGCAGGTGCGATGAACAGAAAAGTGCTAAAGCGAGAGAGAAGGAAGAAGAAGAGGAAGATATTACCTGCTCGCAGGAATGGCGGGATGAGAGGCGCGGTCTCTGCTGCTTTTGCTTTTTCTGCTGCTGCTGCTGTCTCTCGCTCTCTCTCTCACTCTGGACGACTGACCGAGAGCGAGAGCACCGCCCTTTTCATTGGGGGAAGAGGAAAGGAGGTAGGGGGTACTATGGTATGGTCAACCGTCAACCAGAGCCTCTTTTCAAGTAATTTTCATTTTTTTTAATCATTTGTATTTTTCATTCACGGTCACATGATTTCCCCCTCAAAATTTCACAGAATTAGTAGCTTTTACAATATTACACAGTAAAAGGGGCTAATTTGCTGTTACTGTTTTTAAAAAATAAAAAGTAAGTAACTTGCATCTATATATATTTATTTATGTTATCTATCTATTTATATTTACTATTATATGTAAATATTTGAGAAGTTTGATATATCTTTAATTTTATACATTTATATTAAAATTTACGATATTTATATGATTGTTAGATTGGTAAACTAACAATTTCAGTCATTTTTCTCTTACCTCATATTTATAATTTTAGCAGTGAAAATCTTATCAGAATTTCTTATCTCACTCCATATCCGTAATTGAAATTGTAAAAATGAAAAAGTAAAATTAACGTATTATATTGATGAAAACTGAAGATGCTCTTCTTCCTACCGTAAGTTAACAAATTTCAAATTAATTAAATTTTAATAAGTTATAAATAAACGATATAATTATAAGAATTTATCCCGGTATTTTATTATTTTCTTTTTATACGTAGCACAAGTCTGTATCTAGTATTAATATATACAAATATTTGAAATTTTTTATTTAAAAAATTTTTAAACTGTCCATTAGCACATAATATTAAGACAACTACTCGGATGATGCACAATAATTTACTTGTTTGTCACGATTTGATTATTTTTTTATCACGGCACACGTTTATGTAGGATCGTATGAGAATTTCTCGAGATTAGCATTTATCGTATGTTATGTTTGTTCAATTTATGAGATATGTAAAAAAGAAAGAATATATAGCATATGAGGTTAATTGGAAGGACAATTAAGTCATCAACAAGACAGTAAGTATACATTTTGGGTGAAAAATTAAATTTTTATTATCTATTCGATAAAAAAATAAAAATCCGATGACAAATTGACCAATATATAACTGTTAATTCTTTCTCTACTATCACTTTCTCTCTTATTTCACACAGATTTTTCTCGAATTAACTCTTCACCAATTTTATCATATGTAAAATTAACATTTTTCTAAATTTATTTAATTTGTCAGAAATACATGCTCTAATTTTATTAAATGACAGAACCTGTGTATAACATTGTCTGCGTCTAATATATTCAATTAATTCTTTAAGAGAAATTACACTAACATTTATTGCTGTATTTATTTATTTATTAGCTATAGATTAATTCGGATAATATTCCTAGAGCAATTTCCCCATTGATTGATGGTATTAATTGCACGCGTAGATCCTGTCCGGAACTTCTGCAGCGCACTTTAGGTGGCGAATTGAACTAATATCGAATTTCAGGGGTGCGAACTGGAATTTCCCAAACAATTGCTGGGGTGACGTCATCGTCGCTCCTCCCGTCGTCGCCCCTCGCTCGGAGTCGATTCGGAATGCTATCTCCCCACGATTATATTACTGTCTTCGCGATTATATTGATGAGAGGAAATGCTTACTGGTAGCCGTAGCTGCTGCTCTTTCCGCCTCGTTCAGCCACCGCCTGCCAATTTCCCGACGGCCGGAGAAACTGTCTGCCGGCGCTCCCTTTGCATTCCCCGACGAACTCTTCCTGCTCGTTCTCGAGCCATATCGAGCGCAAGGATCGCTCCGATGGAGTCTAATAACAGCGGCAGCAGCAGCGGTGACGCGGCCGATCAACCGCTGGGAAGCTTCGGTTTCCTCACGAAGAAGGTCTACGTTCCACCTCCATGGGCCTCTCACCTCCGGCCCCTTCCAAATCACGTCGTCTCTCTCGGTCATGTGAGCTTCTCTGTCTATCGACGATTGTTCGCTAGTCGCTATTCAAGTAACAGGAAGCAGATAATCAGCTGTATAAGCACTTAAGAGCATAGATAACTGTGACCGATATTACTGCTGGATATTAACTTCTCGTGTACTTCTGCTTGAATCGAAGTTGTTTTTGTCTAACAGCGAGGATTGAGCTCGTCTCATAAGTAAGACCATCTGTTATCTGCTTCAATTCAGTGGAGCTGGATCGTTACACATCATAGAGACTTTCAGTCATCAAGGTTAACCGCTAAAATTTGTAATTGACGAAGTTGCTTCTGTGATTGTTCAGCTTCCGACTCCAATTCACAGATGGAACCTTCCGAATCTGCCAAAGGGCACGGAGGTCTGGTTGAAGGTAATTTGTTGATTCCTTAGTTTTTTTTTTTTTTTTCCCTTACTTTGATCCTACACCACTGTGTTCTTAGCTTTGAATTTTGCTGGGTTTATTCCACGGGTCTCCATTTTCTTTCAAACTCATGCTGAAAATCTGGGTTGAACTCAATATGTAGCTCCGCCAGAGGCTGAAAACTTCTTGGTGCAATCAAATTTGTAATATGTCCTAAGCTGTATAAAATTTTGATCTGATTCCGTGACTTATCCAATCTTTCAGTGTCTCACTCAACTTACAGGATGATGACGATCTCATGGCTCTGTTACCTTTTATATTTCTGGTTTGACTGAAAAAGAAATTTTGAATTCTACAGCGAGATGACCTTTCAGGCATGCAGTTGAGTGGAAACAAGGTAAGGAAACTGGAATTCTTGCTGGCAGACGCGGTAGCTCAGGGTGCTGATTGTATCGTAACAATCGGGGGTATCCAGAGCAACCATTGCCGAGCAACAGCTGTGGCTGCAAAGTATCTGAATCTTGACTGCTATCTTATTCTACGCACTTCTAAGGTCAGTCTTGGTGATTGTTCCTCTAATCACTAGTACCCAGAAATCAGTTGATGCAATTTCCTTCCTAATGTTGCAGGTTCTCGTTGACAAAGATCCTGGACTGACAGGCAATCTTCTTGTGGAGCGACTTGTTGGAGCTCATGTGGACCTCATTTCAAAGGAAGAATATGCAAAAATTGGGAGCATGGTTAGTATGTGAATTCTTAATCGGCAATTATCTTTTATAGCACATATGATTCCAACCTTGATCTATGCCAGCCATGCCATGCAATTCTTATGATTCCAAACTTGATCTATTCCAGCCATGCCATGCAATTCTTATCCTAATGATATATTTCCTTTCCTTCATATTTATTTTCAGACTCTCACAGAAATCCTGAAGGAGAAGTTGATAAAGGAAGGAAGAAAGCCATATGTTATCCCTGTTGGTGGATCAAACTCGTTAGGCACCTGGTGAGACTAGGCTCTTATTGTCATCATCTTTCTCTTTATGGTTTTCACATCCTGTGTATTCAAATTTTTATTTCAAATGACCTGTTTGGCATGCATTATCTTTCAACGTTGTTTATTTAATCTTTTTAGTTACCTTCTCTCTGTCTCCGTCTCTAACTTATTCAATCGTTCTTTCAAACATTTCCTTTGTGCATTATGGGAACTTAAAATATGATGTAGAGACATGTGACAGTCAAGTAGGCATCACAATACTGCTCTCTATTGTCAGTCTATATCATCTGGGGGTCATGCTGTGGATGGAATCAACTTTGCAGTAATATTCCATCTTATATCATGATTATCAGGTGTTGCTTTTATAATATACATCCACTGAGCTTGTGGTCTTTTGGCCTTGTTTGGAGGCTGGTATGGAGTCGTTGCAGATTGCGTGCATACTGTTCATTTTCAGCATCAGTTAGTGTCATACTCGTGAGCAAAGAGAAATAGCGATCTCACATCTGAAGTTTGAAGTCTTATTATTGGTTGAGATTCACAAGTAGGATTTAACAGCACAAACAATAATGGTTTGTTTGATTGCCTGCAGGGGTTATATTGAAGCTGTTAGAGAAATTGAGCAGCAGCAACATTGTGGGGATGGAAAAGTTAAATTCGATGATATTGTTGTAGCATGTGGCAGGTTTTTATCCTACTCCACTTCTTAGCTATCTTGTAACAAAACAGGCTTATTGAGAATGTAATGCTGTAGAGCACATTGAGAATGCATGCAGATATTTCTGCATGGTTATTAACCCGGAGGATGAGATAAGATAATTCACAAAATTTTGTTGGTTGAAAATTCGTTGGTTTAGAATGTTTGCATGAATTCATAGGATCACTGAAATTATTTGTCATGCTAAATTGATTTCTTTTATATTATTTCTTTCTAAACAGTGGGGGAACAATTGCTGGCCTGTCATTAGGATCGTGGTTGGGCTCAATGAAGGGCAAGGTTTTTATTATTATGTGAAAGAGTGTTTTTTGTTGACAAACTCTCCTGAATCGAATAAGATGTTTTATGTTCCTTTTTGCAGGTCCATGCATTTTCTGTTTGTGACGACCCTGATTACTTTTATAATTTTGTTCAAGGCCTACTTGATGGACTTGAAGCAGGTGTTCTCTCCCGCGATATAGTGGACATTCACAATGTGAGTGATCAATTATTTTGCAGATTTTGCAACATTCATAATGTAAAAAGAAATGCTTTCTATTTGTGTTTATATGAAACTGATGAAATATTTTTCCAGCAGTCCAAAGGGATATGATTCAAAATCTTTGCCATTAAAAAATGTCCACCAGTGCAGTGATACCAGAAAGTGAGTTTACGTGATTGATTTTCCTGTGCAGGCCAAAGGTCTGGGTTATGCAATCAGCACTGCAGAAGAACTCAAATTCGTCAAGGAAATTGCCACGTCAACTGGAGTTGTTCTAGACCCTGTTTACAGGTATTCTTTGTGCCTTGCCCTTTTTGCTTGTCTTGCTTCACACCTCCTGGACCTGATCCAGGGCTGATTATGGGTTTGAGCTGGAACAAGGATGAAGATCAAGCCTTATTTGCTAATGAAATTTTTAAATCTATTATTTAGTCTATCTCTTCTGTACCCTTGTGCCCTTTTCTTCTACTGGCTCGGTTTTGTGCCGAAGCCTGGCCATTTTTGACTTGACCAGTCGCCAGGTAGCCCATGATCAATTCCTGAATTCTGTGTCATCATATAGATTTGAGTTATGCTAATTATGTTCCTCGATCTGCCAATCCTTGTCCCTGGAATAGTGGAAAAGCTGCCTATGGGATGATGAATGACATGGCGGAGAATCCGAAGAATTGGGAGGGCAGAAAAATCCTCTTTGTCCACACTGGCGGTCTACTGGGCCTTTTTGATAAGGTCGACCAGATGGTTCCCTTTGTAGGCAACTGGCATCGATTGGACGTCCATGAATCTGTTCCCAGGAAGGAAGGCACCGGGAAGATGTTCTGAAGCAGCACTGACTCTCGAGGTATCTGCCTGCAGCCACCCGTTTGCTCTTGGCAAATTAAAAGTACTTTTCTCTCATTATTCGATGAAAAACTTCAGATATAATAAATATTTAACAATAAAAAAGTCCTCTTTTTCGTGCACAATTACTTCTTGCTGGTGCTGGTGACTCTTAACTGATTGTCCAAAGGGTCGAGACTTGTAAGAGTTGCCATTTACTTCACAGATCATCCATTGGCTGGCCTACCAAGGATGGTAATGTAGTCAAATATTATTGGTATCTAATTGCATGTTCACTGCAATGAAGATGTGTTCCCACTGTATAGCCAGCATGTCGAATGTGATGGGCACATCTGGCACCCATCCATTCTTCCAGGAGGTCGGGCCTCCACCCACTTCCTTTGATTGTCCGACGGAGCTTCATCCTTGGTAACTTTCATGACTTCTCTTCTTCAGTCAGTAGTCCTCCTCCAGGCTCCCATGGCAACCTATAGCTCACATGCAGCTTTGATGGGAGAGTAGTCCCATTCTCTTAACATATTACACCCGAGCTCTAAGAGCTCAATCCTGCGTATCAGGATCCCTTATCTTGCAATTCTCTTTTTTCCCATTATTTTGTTCCTTTTGTATCTCATGTTCGATGTCTAAGATCTGAGTAAATACTCGGTGTGTATTAATATATAACGAGTTCCCCGACATCGCATCTCCACAGTTCTCAGTGCCTTGTGGGGGTCATAAGCGCCTTCCCTCAAAATTATCGGGACTTTGGGATGTGACTGCTTTTTGCAAGCTAATCCGATGGCTGAACAAATACGTCAGGGTCGAACCACCTGTCGGGTATTTACGGGTTAACAGATGGACAGTAAAGCAGAAAAGAGACGGCGACGGAGATGGAGATGGGGGTGCTCCTTGCGCACTGCACAATGGAGTGGTGGATAGTAAATGTCACGAAAGGGGATTGGGCCACGGAACGGTGCAACGCGTCCGCAACTGACGACCAATGCGAGGAGGGGTGGGTGGGATGGTCCAGCATCTTTTATATTCAAGTAATATCTCAAATTTGATTATTACTTAAATATTAACGATCGTGTTTTTAGGAACGATTGTATCTTTAAGAACTTTCAATAACTTTTGTTTATATTAATGCAATTTATAGAATCATTAAAGAATCTATTCTTTTAATACTAAAACTCAGTAACAAAGTCCCTCCTCCAGCTTCCACGTGGCTGCATAGTTGAATTTTCTTTATCTTTTTAATTTTATTATTATTATTATTATTATTATTATTATTATCTATTCCTCTTTTTCTAGAGGAGAGTTCCAAAGGGGACCCAACAAGGAAATTCCCCCCCAGCACGCGCCTGATCCCACTCTCCTCTTCTATTTTCTTTGTACGAATAGATCCGAGGAGATCTTTTCCTTCTCTGAATAAACCAAAGCCATTTCTTCCCTGTTCTAGACTGTCGCGCTTTCTCCGCTCCGTCCACCGTGCCCTTGATTGGTCACTGTTTTTCTCCATCGACCCTCAACACCAGTCGTCCTTATTGTGTGCCCTTCTTCTCGAAGGATCACTAGCACGTTGGTGGTTCTCCACCTTTTTCCCACAGGAGATGGATTCTACTTCACAGAGGGTTTCATCTGCTTCCCACGGCAGTGTGGTTGCAATCGAGAATCAACGAGCACTCTCTTAACCGCTCTGTGTCTGCCCTTCCTTGCTCACTGAAGTTGAAATCTCATAACAGCTCTTTCTAAAATCTTGGCCTCGAGCTCCGGTAATGAATCGAATCATCTATTTCACTGGTAGTGTACTAGAAGGAGGTGGAGAGTGGGGGTTGCTTTGGCGTCAGCCCAGCTTATTTGCCCACGTCGTGGAATCGGGAACAACAAACTCTTCACAGTGCGTTATGTGGGCTTATGCTCTTCTATTGTTCACCATTTTCGATGCTGCTGTTCGTTTTTCGGACGACAGTCTCGCCAGGTCAGTGCCGGTAACTGATTTAGTCCTCAAATTAAACCTTGATCACCTACCCAGATTGAATTTTCGTCCTTGCTGTGTGGAGGTTTTCGGCAATTGTTGTTTTGTTGGGTGCGGTTATAGTGATAGACATGGTGTCAGATCAATTACAGGTCAAGTTAGGGCTGCCCACCTTTCGCCTTCATTTTATTTCCTGGCTTAATTCGAAGCTCAAGCTGTAGTGAGGTACCTATCATTTGATTTGAATAGACAAAAGCTTTCCCATTGGGTTCATGTTATCTAATTGTTGTGGTTTTTGGTGATTTGAACGTTTTGTTGGTTGGATTAAGTTTGGTATGGCAGATTTAGAGTCATCTGCAAGTTTCCTGCCCCAATGGAAATGTTGATGAATATAATTTCCTTTTAATAAATTTCTATTTATTTGTAAATGTTTTCACATCTTCTTTTTTCTATTTATTTGTAAATGTTTTCACATCTTCTTTTTTCTATTATTGTATCATCTAATATTTCTTTTGGTGATGCATCGTATGATACCCTTTTACAGAGAGATGCTTGAAGACAAGGTGGCCCAAATGTTGTGGAGGGCAGCGACCCATATGACATTGAGGAGATGTTCATGCCATTGCATGGTTATATCAAAATGACGCAATTGCTCTAGACATTATTCACAATGGTGTGACACTGCAGGTGAGTTTATCTTCTTCCTATTCCCTAAGTGATACTTATTGTAATTCATACTTGGTCTGTTTGGTGGCCAGTTTGTCTTTAATCTGGGGCATGTAAAACACCTTTTTTTCGTTGTTGTGGATGGTACTAAGCCCCAGTGACATCAATAAATCTGGTAGGACTGTGATAATGTAAGGGAAAGATTGATGGTAATCATATAGAGAGAAGTTTTGATTGAAGTATGAAAATTTTCTTCCTTAAAGAGATAAAAGCGTGTAGGAAGCGACCAAAATATCTGCAATCTGCTACTCTTTCATCAAAGATTACATAATAAGTTTTAGGAAGAATATCCATTTGATTATTAACTAAACTAGACGGTTGCCAAAACTAAGTATTGGGTGTCATTTTTTTATTAAGGTTGCATATCTCTAGGTTTTCACACTTAAATTTTTATTCTTGCATATACAAGTTGGAGGACTAACAAACAATTCTTATGTTGCAGATGCACATGAACTATGCCATTGTATTACGAATTATATAGAACTCGATGTGTATGTTCTTGAATTTACAAATATAGGTACAAAGGAATGTTAGGGTATGAGCAAGTATTATTTTCTGATAATGTTTCTCTAATCATTTTTATTCTTTCCTCATGGCGGCACACAGTAAATAATTTTTAATCTTGCAGAAAAGGTTGGATGATATGTTGTATGTTGGTCTGACTGAAGATTATTCAGAATATCCTACTATGTTTTCAAATGTGGTTAGTGTACAAGTGAATTCACATCTAAGATCAACAAATCTTGTGGCAGAGATTGCTGCTAGGCAAAAATTAGGTCGGTATTTATTGAATGAGTTCATATCTATTTTTAATCCCCTAGGGGTCACATTAGGTTGTACTTTCTTAGTGGATTGCTGTTAGCTCAGTTTTTTCATCTTAAGATCTTCACATGTCTATCTCTCCTCATTTAATCGCCCAACACCCCCCACTTCTTCAGGTTCTCAGGGCATTCTCTCTCAATTTCAGCCCACTTCACTTTTTTCAAGCACTTCGCCTCGCTTTCATCAAAACGAAACACTGCAAACCAAAACCGCAGCAGGCCCGCCTAGCCTCCTCCGCTCTCTTGAAAGCCTCTGCTAGGCATCGAGGTCTGATGCTTTGGTGGTTGTATCACGGATGACTCATTAGGCAACTACTGCCTCTTACAATAGGGTTCGATCATTTTTATGCTGAGTGGTAGAAATTACATGAGTATCATCATCGATCAGAATTTTCCTGCACGTTTTTGATTTAGTACTTCATGGAAGCTTTACCATTGTTATTAATTCATGTCCAGATTTCCACAGAGGAGCAATTCATGCATTGAAAAAGCTAAGAGGGTAACACGACAAAGATCAGTAGCATCATAGAAGAGGAGAACAATACGGATCAAAACTCCAAGAAATCCACGCACCAAGGGTGCTATCAGATTGTTAATTCGAGGATTGAACTTCTTCAGGTGATGAATTTGGTTGCCACATAGGCAATGGTTTTCTGTTTTTTCCCCATAAATGAGCCCTACGAAATTCCATTTGGCTTAATTTTTGAACTCGCTGAAATTCTGATTCTACATATTGTGATATTCCTTTTAGCTGATTCATTACGAATTCATTACTAAATTTTAGGTGTCTTCATCATAATGCAATGAGAATTGTGAAATGGAATTCATTGTAATTGCACAACATAGAGCTAGGGAGGTATGTCTCTTTGCACCCTTGCCTCTGATTATGGAATTTATTATTCGTGTCTTTCTAATAGTCACTTGAGGCTGAAATTAATCTTTTCTTTCCTAATACTTTTAGGCATGTTCATATGTAGAGTATCATTTTTTGATAATTGAGTTGTAGAGAATCTATAGCTTTATTTATCACCTCCATCAAAACTTCTCACTTAAATTGTTTTTATGAGGCTGAAATGTTATCTTTCCATAGTAAAGTCAGTGCTTTTTTTTTTCTCATGTACATATTTAGGTCATATTTGATCAGCTACTTATGGCACAATGGGTTACCTTTCTTTTGGTATGGCTCTCATCAGTTTATCATTAAAAGTTTGTCAGTCTATTCAATATTGAACAGCAGGGTAGGTACTGTTGCTTTTATTGGTTAGCTGCTATTGATTGAAATAAATTATTTGTGCTCTGTCCAAAGAAAATGAAGTCATACTGGTTAGTTTCTACTATGAACATAGCAATTACTTTGGTGTCCTTCGATCCATCTCAGTATCGATAACCTCAAAAAAAAATGTGGCATAGTTCTTGGTTATGCCATAAGTTCTTCATAATCCATACAGTTGTGGCTAATTGAAGTGTCAATGTTATTCATTTCTCTCTTGGATTTCTTACCTTTCGGTCTCATACCATATGGAACATTTTTATCATATCCTTCTTTTTTTAATGACTTTCATCTTCATCCCATTTCCCTTCTAGGCAAACTTTTGGGTAGATGGGGCTAAAGTGTAATTCTCTTTTATGACCTCTCTTGATTGGTGTTCTAGACTCCGAACTTTCCCAATAGTGCCATACTTTTTCTGTTTTGCTGATTTTTCAAAGTATTAACAATAAAAATTCCGCAATTTAGGTGAGAAGAAGCTAAGTGACAGTACCGAACAAGCGGAAGGAAGGGTTTAGGAAAACTACTAAGGGTGACGAACGAGAAATGAACGAGAGCAAGCTTCCCTTGCACGATGTTCATCATGCGGAGTAGGGGTTATGTGCTATGATGAAACTGAAGGCCATGATTGGGATTCAAGTTAAATAAAGCATTCCGTTGATACCAATATAGCTAAGTTGCCATTCTCTTTCTTGATCTAAAATTGTGTCATTAATTGTTGCCTAGGTTCCTGCAGCGAAGCACAGCTTGCTTTTTCTAGTATATTTTAAATTCGAGCATCGTAAATATAGAAAATTTAATCCCTTGGCCGACACCGTTCGAACATAGTGGGGCTACCGTAGTCCATGCACCCCCAAAAAGGAAAAGGGTCTTATTAAAACCTTACAGCAGGCAAGGAAGAATTCGTAATGTTCTTTCTAATAATCATATAAATTAATGACACGTTGCGTTGCCGAATTATAGTGACTTTTTTTTTTATTTGTGTTTATTTATTTTCCTAATGTTATATAACGAAGTGGAATAATCATTGAGAAATTTGACAGCTGTCGAGTTAACACTCTCACCGAGTCACCCTCTGGAAAGAGTGTTATATATAACGGTTATATCGAGAAAATCTTAGGTGACCCTATCTTGTCACGTGACGTGAGAAAATACCGATCAGATTATGACAAACGTGTAAATTTGTGTTAATCACTCGAACGGCTGCCATCGTCATCACTAATCAGACCAATTCAATTGGTTCTTCATCGTCACATCAATGTGAGGTATGACAGCCTAAGATTTCTTTCGATTATACCATATAATAATAGTGTTGATATAGTACCATAAAGTAATAAAATTCAACTATTTTTATTATTTTTAATTAAAATTCTGAAAATAAAAAATGTCTGTGAGCTACAATGGAAAT
The DNA here is from genome assembly GCA_037672795.1 of Lagerstroemia speciosa. Lineage (NCBI taxonomy): Eukaryota > Viridiplantae > Streptophyta > Magnoliopsida > Myrtales > Lythraceae > Lagerstroemia > Lagerstroemia speciosa. Next base: position 996,668 of record CM075288.1, read on the forward strand.
TAATTCTTAAAGTGGAGAAACAATGAAAAAGATTAATCAACTTTACAGATATTTGTAGAAAAAGTTGGCAATTGAAAAAACAAATAAATAAGTTTGCATTTTCTAAGTTATTTTACTCTCTAATTTTTAATTTGTATGAGATGCCCGCTCGCGGGGTGAGGTGACGTGACGTGACATGACACGATCCTTAGTAAATAAACAAATCTCCTCGGTTGAAATAATCATGTAATACGAAATCAAGTGAAATGATTAGACCGGTGTTTAGCTAAATCACCGGTTGAATTTTATAAATATAAAAAAGGGGCTCATGATTAGAGAATTATATCCGTCAATAGACTAAATTATCTCAAATCGAATTAGTAAATAATACAATTTTTAGATAACAAATATTAAATGTAAAAAAAAAATCTTGCTCGTCATGATAGAACCGAGGAGGATGCCAAAAGTGGCATGTTTTTGTGGGGCCCGCACCAGCCCATCAGATTCACAATAAAGACATCATCCCGATTGATCCACATATATATTTTTTTTAACCCGCTCAAGGGCTGACGTTAGTGCTAGCCACGGACCGGTCAAACCGGACCGACACTTGCCCTGAACCAACCTCAAACTGTGAGACTCAAGGTTTAGGACCGGTTCCAGTAGTCTCAACAAATGGAACTGGCAGGAAAAGTTAAAAGAAAAATGGTTTGAATTTCAAGACCCCACTACTGGCAGGCGCCCCCAAAATCCGAGCCGCAGAATTATGACTAGCCTTTGACTTTTTTTTTCTTTTTTTTTTAAAGTTAGCGTAAATATTTATTATAACTAAATTTATTATGTTAATCGCTATTTAAATCTTGACACTTGATGAGTTGATTATCAATAATTATAAAAATTCTATATGTGTCAAGAATTTAACTGTGATTTATATAACGAATTTGTTATATAAATTAAATTTTATTTAATTTTAGTAAAAATAGAGCCAGGTGGTTCGGAACCGGACGGAACCGTAGTTCCAAACTGCCCTTGAATCTTCAAAGAGAAGGTTCAAGATCGATTCTAAGGGGCCATGAAATTAAAACCAACGGCCCCAAACCGGAACCGTTGGGTTCAGGAATCATGGCCAGGTCCAACTAACGTGACGTGATCCTCCTCGACAGTCTTGGTAAATAAACAAATCTCCTTGGCTGAAATAATAATGTAATACAAAATTAATTGAAATATTTCAATAATTGAATTTTATAAATAAAAAAAGGTTTATGATCGGAGAATTATATCTGTCAATAGACTAAATTATCTCGAATCTTAATTAGTAAATAATACAATTTTTAGATAACAAATATTAAATATAAAAAAAAATTCTTGTTCGTCATGATAGAATGTAGGGGGATTTGCCAAAAGTGGCATAATTTTTGTGGGGCCCGCACGAGCCACGTGGCGTGCTCATCCGACCAGGACGGTCGGATCCCAACGCCAGATCGCAGTTTTCGTCTCAACTTTTACTCTGTTTATCCTTCTTCCGCCATTAATGTCTCTCCATCACTACTCCTCCTCCTCCTCCTCCTCATTCAGTGACCACGACCGCGTCCCATCAGCTTAGCTTCATATCTCCTTCCTCCTCAGACTCGACTCAAAGAGATACGCTTCTTTCCCTCTCTCTCTCTCTCCCTCTCTCTCCCTCTATCTCTCTCTACGCTTCAGGCATATCAGTGCCAGTGAGCAGCAACTGGACATGGCGATCACCACACGGATCACCGACTCCGAGGAGCATGTCCACTCCACTTTCGGCACAAGATACGTACGCGATCCCCTTCCCAGGTACGTGTATCCAGAGTCCATCCATCCCTCTTTCTCCTGGTTGCCGCCCTGTGGGTAATTAACTCCAATCGGTCGGCCCGGGACAGATCGAGAAACTTAGTTCGGGAGAGTGGAACTCCACAGTACATTAATGTAATGAATCAGGGATGAAATTTCATAAGACACCAATATAATGAGTTTCGAGGGTGAAATAGGAATAGTTCGATAAAAAGAAATGGATGAAATCAATTGAAATGTGTAGTGTATTATTCATGCATTTTAACATGTCCCCATACTTAATTCTTCTATGATCGTACCGGCGTAATCCTAATCCGAGGATTACGATCGTGTTGGGTTTCGGGGGGTGGGGGGTGGGGGGGTGGTCTAAACATCGTGGATCGACCGAGTTTTCTCGGTGAGGTATGGGATATCATTTGGGTTTGATTCGAAATGGTTGATTGATGAAGGTTTAAGATGCCGGAGAGGTCGATCCCGAAGGACGCGGCTTACCAGATAATAAACGACGAGCTGATGCTGGACGGGAACCCGAGGCTGAACCTGGCGTCGTTCGTGACCACCTGGATGGAGCCGGAGTGCGACAAGCTCATCATGGCCTCCATCAACAAGAACTACGTCGACATGGACGAGTACCCCGTCACCACTGAGCTCCAGGTACGCACGTATATACGCTCGACGATAAGAGAAGATCGATAATTTGTTTCGGGATTTAGTAGACAAGGTCCGTGAGGAGCTAGACACCCGGGTTTCTCGTTGCAGAACCGATGCGTTAACATGATCGCGCACCTCTTCAATGCTCCGGTCGGAGATGGTGAGACTGCGATTGGGGTCGGGACTGTGGGCTCGTCGGAGGCGATAATGCTCGCGGGATTGGCCTTCAAGAGGAAATGGCAGCAGAGGAGGAGGGCGGAGGGGAAGCCCTGCGATAAGCCGAACATCGTCACCGGCGCCAATGTTCAGGTTTGGTCCAGCCGTTTCCCGTGTGTATAAATATGCGTATTCAGTTTCTTCGAGTTAGTGCTGGTTGTTCTTTGATACGGGTCCTTCGGGTCGGGCCTGCCAGGCCTTCGGGTCCGGCAAGTAAGGTCTCCGAGTTCGGATCTGGAAGTCATTGGTACCTCCAGATAAGTCTGGTCCGGGATTTGAGTCTCAGGTCGACTTCTGATGCTTAAGCTAGTACGTGATGAGAGAGCGTATTATTAGAGTACTCTGACCGACGTGATAGGAGTTGAATGTCCGACTCGAGAGTCGTCTAGTCAGGTTAATCATCTACAATGAGCCGGCATGGTCAAAGTTCTCCGGTGCTAGTGTAGATTTGAGTCGGGTCGGGTCGGGGCTTTTGTTTCGTGTAATCTACGATGAAAACTTGTTCGAGACCGGTCCTCTTGCCAGGTCTGCTGGGAGAAGTTCGCCCGGTACTTCGAAGTCGAGCTCAAGGAAGTGAAACTGAGGGAGGGCTACTACGTAATGGACCCCGAGAAGGCGGTCGAGATGGTGGACGAGAACACCATCTGCGTCGCGGCCATCCTCGGGTCGACCCTGACCGGGGAGTTCGAGGACGTGAAGCTCCTCAACGAGCTCCTCGCCCAGAAGAACGCCGAGACGGGCTGGGACACCCCGATCCACGTGGACGCGGCCAGCGGGGGCTTCATAGCGCCGTTCCTCTACCCCGACCTAGAGTGGGATTTCCGGCTGCCGCTCGTCAAGAGCATCAACGTGAGCGGGCACAAGTACGGGCTCGTGTACGCCGGAGTCGGGTGGGTGATCTGGAGGACCCAGGAGGACCTTCCCGATGATCTGGTCTTCCACATCAACTACCTCGGGGCCGACCAGCCCACCTTCACGCTCAACTTCTCCAAAGGTACACTCGCACGGTTCGAGCTCGAACTTCTCGAGCTTCTCTGCTGTGGCTGCTCTTGTGAATATATCTGCAAGTTGCTCGTTCGTATCGATAAACTCGAGTTCGAGGTTAGCCCTCTTTGCCTAATTAACAAATTACTATTCTGTCCTTCCTGACAGGTTCGTCTCAGATAATAGCGCAGTACTACCAGTTTATTCGGCTGGGATTTGAGGTAATGCTATATGCTGAGGTTTCCACATGAGCTGTTGTGAAATGTTCATCTCACGTAATTCAGCGAAGTCGGGTCGGATCTGTTCCGACATGAGTTTTCTCCATTTACAAACGCTCGAACATGAAACCGAAACCTTTATACAAGGGACCGAGTATCAAATTACCTGAACCGACTCTGGCTAGTGTTCTATTTGATACTTCCGTTTTAGTGTATAAGATACCGAGATCTTTTGCTGACAATTTGTGTAAAACATCCACCGAACTTACAAGAATGTTGGGCTAATATACACCTAAGTTTATAGACGGGGGAGCTGATTATTTTTATATACCGGAATTCTTTTTTTGTTAATTTTTTAGGGTGAAGTTGAATGATTAATTCAGTCCTATAAGATCGGTTCCATTACTCGTCAACTGTTCTATTAACAACGTGAAATCGATTCGGATTGAAAGTGTCACGGAATTAATCTTATATGACTGAATTAACAATTATCAAACTTATAGGACTAATCGTTAAATACAATAAACATGTGGGATTTGAGTGTGATTTGTAAATTGTTGGGTTTATGTTACTCTTCGTTTTGCCTCTGCAGGGATACAGGAACATCATCGAGAACTGCATGGAGAATGCTCGGGTCCTGAAAGAAGGGATCGAGCGGACGGGGCAGTTCGAGATCCTGTCCAAGGACGTCGGAGTCCCGCTCGTGGCATTCATGCTCAAGGACTCGAGCAAGCACCACACCGTGTTCGACGTCGCCGAGAGTCTGAGGCGGTTCGGGTGGATCGTGCCGGCTTACACGATGCCGGCCGATGCCCAGCACATCGCTGTCCTCCGGGTCGTGATCAGGGAGGACTTCAACCGGAGCCTGGCGATGAGGCTTGTGGCTGACATCGAGAAGGTCCTGGGAGAGCTCGAGGTCAGGGCCAACCGGGTCTCGATGACGGCGGCCACGGTCACCAAGGCCGCCGGCGAGGACAGGCAGCAGGTGAAGAAGACGGTGGAGCAGATCCAGGAGGAGGTCACCCGACACTGGAAGAGGTTCGTCCAAGGCAGGAAGACCGGAGTCTGCTAATCAATGAGCCCTCTCCATCGCAAGTTCCAGTGCTCGGTTCGAGAGCGCAGGTTCGAAGCACCGCACATCTGGACTATGTAAGGAATAATCTCTCGATGAGAAATTAATAGGTCCGTCCCGGACACTCGAGGTAGTCCCCGGAGTAATAATCTTTAGCCCTCCACTGAAACCTACGAGGCTTTCGTTGTAGTTTTTGTCTCCCCCCCATGTTGGGAGTCTGTCCTGTTTCTACTCTGATGATGATTGCTGGCAACATCGAGAGTTAGTCTTCGATCAAATTGCATTTTAGCTCCGATCCCAGTGGGTCGGCTCGTGTTGAGAACATTCGATATAAACAATCAGGCTCGGCAAAGATGCGGGATCGGGTGTCTCGGAATGGAAACCAGTGCTGTGACCATGAACCAGGGAAGGCTATGGCGAAGCTACAGGCTGTCTTAGATGGTGAGGATGGGTAGTTATTCGGAAGCCTGTTTTCGGTCGAATCGCAGCATCGGATGAGGATTTCCTCCGAAATAAACGTAGGCATACGCCCGTGCAAGGAATCCATTCCTCTTCGTCGTTCGAGTATGGGAAAGACGCTTACAGGTCGCAAGCTCGGGAAGCATGAGCAAAGTTGATTTCAGTTAATAGCAACCTAATCGAAGTCGGAATAGTCAATACACTTCAATTACCAACTCTACGGGACCATCAACTGTTCTTCCTCTGAGCAATCTACCACGAAAAGTCATCAACCGAGATCTGATGTAAAGGACCGATCGCTCATGCCTGATACGCATCGAGGCGATCTCTGCCCTCTCCCTCCGATGGTTCAGCCTGTTAATCAGAATTACAATATCACTTCCTCCCTCTTTACCCTACTCCGCGTGCCACAACGTTTCTTAGTCCTACTCTTCTTCTGATCCATGGTACATGCTGTGGCCAGAGCATTGCTGACAGCACAATGTTTTGAATGTTTCCAGACAGATTTAGAACCAGAGACCTTAGGAATTCGGAGGTACCAGTCAGCACTACGGCTACTTCATAGAATTTCTACAAATGGCGGATGGATCGATGTCCATTGAACACGAGGAAACTGATGCATCGTTGCGTCCTCCCCCATTTGGAAAACGAAATCGAGCAAAAGGCACTCGCTCACAGAGGAATCACTTCTTTAGATCTGGGTTCCTTCTCAACCGAGACTTGCCTGCAGCATTGCCCTGACAGGATGTTGCCAATCACAAGAATCACTTGCATAGTCAGGCCGGCAAAATTGTAACATCTGTGCACTACTGTAAGCTGAGCAGGAGTAACCGATATATTACTTGTTCGAAGAACCGCATTTACCGATCCCATCAGCAGTTTCAACAGGACCAGCAATACAAATAGGAGCAAGGCAAACCGACCATATAACCAACTCAGGTTCTTAATACCTGGCTAATTGGGGTTGATCGGTTCAAGTTGACTCTTCCGGGTCAACCAGATTCTTTGAGGAGCTGTAGAACGAGGTGTTTCCATGTTGGCCATCGGGTTGATTGGTTCAAGTTGGCTCTTCTGGGTCAACCAGATTCCTTGAGGAGCTGTAGAACGAGGTGTTTCCATGTTGGCCATCTCGGATCCACCATTACGACTTCGACCATGTCAGAAGCTAGCCTTCATTTGATGATTAAGATTTGGAGTCTAAAATCTGCAAGGGATGAAAACCCTCTTCATTTTGTACATGTACATCACGACGTAGAAAGTTCATTGGTGTTTACTTCATATCGGAGATCTCATCCTGTAAGAGAATCTCGTAAATATCGGTTCTCAGATTCAGCTCCTTGTCCCGCATCACTTCCTGCAGATCCGATAGCTCTTTCGGAGTTAAAACAGAATGAAGTTTGAGGAATCCATCAAGCCACAGCTTTTTCGACCTGGTAAATAGAGAGATGAAGATCTGTGAAATGAAGAACTCCCAGCAACGCAAACTGTGAATCACTTCAAACAACCCTGCATTGCAGTAAAACAGAAAGAAGAGAAGAAAGATCCATAGATTTCAGTGACACGGCACTCAATGGATTAGAACTTACCATGGACAAGCATGAATAGCGCGAAAGAAAACCCGCCTTGCTGCTGAAGGGTTTCTTGCTATATCAATCTCATATGCAACATAGCACCTCCAAAGTACCGCCGAAGATCGCAGCTTCTCGTTGGCCAGTGACCTCTCAAATAATCCATGTATTCTGTGCTCCGAGTTACCCTTGCTCATCTCGAATGCCAACGCGAAAAGCCAAACAATAACTGAAGGTCTCCTGAATGCATCAACAACAGGAGTGAGGTATTACCTCTCTCAAAAATTCACATTCATCGCGAACTTTGACATTTTTTTGAGCTACCCAATATGAGACAGAGAGAACCAATTGAATGATAGTGCTTTATGAGCCCCGTTCTGTTAAAAGCAAATGGAATACCGTACTTGTGGGAGAAGTCATCAAAGAACCACCGCAGCTTGTTGGGCGTGGTGTAGAAATGGCTGGTGTCGACTAGAGTGGCGAAGAGATCGGGATTGTAAGGATAGATTTGCAAGCCTTGTAAAATTGAATCCCAAATCTTTGGCAGAGTCAACTGCTTCTGATGCCTCCAAAGCATCCTCAAGTAAAACTTGTATAAGAATTCAAGCTGAAAACTATTGCTTCTCCTCTCTGTAGATTCCCAGAAAAGAAACAAACACAGAGAGAGGTATATTAGATCGATGAGGAAAAAGGTAGATCATGACATTACCCTGTACTAGAACATTGAATAATAAATATTACCGAACAAGCGAACTCCTTACACTTAAGCTTCAATAAGAGGATCTCTCATTCCATATTTATCAAAAAACAAAATTCTAATGATTAAGAAAATAAAGGTTTTCTGAAGTCTGATGTTTAATAATGTAGCTACAACTGCTTGGCAATGAAACTAATCCTTTAGGATTAATAAGCACAGAAAAGGGTAAGTTACCTGGAAGAACCATTGCAAACGACTGTTCGAGAACTTCAACACCTGCAGTCCACCCAGCAGTCAACTCCTCAAACAGAGCTGCTGAACAAATGATAGCAACAGACTGGTCATCAATGGAACCACCAATCCATGCCGAACGCACTGTTTTGATTCTCTCTTTAAACCCTTGACGGGCTCTCAGCAGTTGCAAGTTCGACGGTTGACTTTTGAATGGGTTGTATGATACACCACTCCCTAAGCAAGACAGAATGTGGACAGCACGGGATGACGATTCTGAAAGTTCTACAGTACCACTCCAGAGCTCCATCTCCGCATACCATAAATGCAAAAGGGGTGCATTTGATTTTAGTTTCTGGGTTAAACCAAGGATAGGTGAAAACTTGAGTTAGCCATTTTTTCGAAACTGTGAATGGTATTCACAAAGGGGAAAACTGTATAGATATATAACTAAAAATCATACCGCTGGAAGAGCTTCAATGGATGACAAAGCCATGTCAAATACTCTTCTTGCATGATCAATGTTCCCGAAGGCAGCTTCTCTCTGTGCATAAACTCCACAGAGCAATATATCCTGCACGGAGAATAGAGAAGCAGGTATAAAAGGACTATATTCAAGAGCACAAGCAAAAGCAAAACGCCACATGAAATAATCGGGAGTATGAAAGCAGCTGCTATGAGAAGACAGGTCTGTCTTTAACGGCTAGAGAGAACAATACCTGACGGTCATTCTTTAGGAGGCTCTTTGCAAGAACTCGACATGGGGTTACAGAATGGCTAGCGGAGTCCATTTTAGCGACAGCTAATTCTTCAGCAGTAAGGGCAGCTTCTTCAAGGATGTAATTTCGTGGGAAGGCATTAAGGCAGAGTAAGGTAGCATTTCGAAGGAATGTCATCATGCTAGTTCTCTGAGAAATATTGTCATCGCTACCTAGGAGGAACTCCATGCTACTGTAGCTACTAGAACTAGTTTCTGACTTTGCTAAGGCATTATAAACACTTCTCAAATGCTGAGAAATATTGTCAGGAAATGCCTCGAGGCTGAGGATCTTCTCCATCCAACTTGAGCTGTTTGTGCAAATTCTGGAAATAAAAAAGCACCAAAAGAAATGAAATGAGATATGCACATAAGAAGAAAACAAATGAACACAGATAAAAGAAGATATTTCTTCCTCTATAACAGTAGAGCAGAAAATTAATGGAAAAACATCTGCAGACTGAGACTATTTCTACAACACTAACCTCTGAGATGTTTTCGCACCAAAAAAATCAATGAATTGCAACACTAAAGATAAGCGTGCCTCCTCAGAGCTCAGCGAGAACAAATACTCGCCAACATCTTCATAGAGTATAACACTCAGCAGCTGTTCATCATCTTCCTTGTCAGTTTCCCCATCGTTGTGAGAGGTTTCAGCTGTTAAAGAATGAAATTTACTTTCAAAGTGAGATATAACAGCAAAAAGGTCAACCAGATAAAGAAAGACAAAGATGACCAAGCCACTGTAAAATCAGAAAATTGCAAGAATAGCATGGAAGGAGATGAAGGCAAATCATCTAAGAAAGAGAGACCTGATTTGGAATGAACAGGCATCCATTGATCACGATCTCTGGAAGACTCTTCCTGTGACCATCTAACCCACGTTGAGGTGTCTTTGACCTCACCATTTGGCTCAGCATCAGCATCAATGCCTAGCATTTTCAGTAAAGCTCCAGTGTCATCTTCCTGTTTGAGATCTTCAGGTTCGACCTCAACCTCCTCTTGAAGTTCCTCAACAGTTGCATTCTGGGTCTCTTCTGCATCTTCATTTGTTTTTGCATTCTTGAATAGAGGCTCTGACCAGCCAGTCCAACCACCTTTTTCATCATCCATTGCCAATTCTTCCTTGATAACCCGTTGCCTTTCTTCCTCCTCCTTTTCCAACCATGTAGACCAACCAAGTGCTCCTTCTTCTCCAACTCTAGCACCACCACTGTTCCAGAAATGTTCGAAGAGCCTTTGCTTGTTCTGCTCAGTCAGGTGCAATGAAGGACAAAACAAACTAAATTCAATTTCAGCTTGCAACAATGCAGTGGCCAGCTCCTGGTAACCAGCTTGACACTCAAATCTGCAGAGGCTAAGAAATATATCTACAAGCCCAAGCTCCAATTGAGTGGTGGCCGAATTGGGAGATCCATTGATTTGCCTAGCCTACAAAATTGACAACAAAAGTAAATTTGCTGCTGATTCATGTCTCTTAGTTGTCAATGCAGAAAATTCTAACGGTCATCAAGTGGAAAAAATTGTAGAACAAGCTTCACATGTACAGCCAAATAAGTCCTCAAACTCAGGTACCTCTCTTGTGCAGATGGATGGAGTAATACACATTGGTGTTTGATGATGCTCAATATACATTCAACATGCCTGCCTAGAGAGATTATGCTGCAACTTACAAGGGACAGTGGGATCCATTAATGCAATTGTCTAAACCCTAAAGGCTGTCAATTTCTTTCAATACTTGAGGCTTGACGGGTCTGAGAAGCCAAGTTTCCAGATCAGTCCAACACAGCGGCCTTAAAATGGCTCCTACTTTTCTTGGACATGCTAAAGCTACGTGTTACCACCTTCTGTTTTCAGCACATTTAACTTGACTCTCAATCCTTCAAAATACTGTGGCCAGCCCATATTTTGACCATATAGCCAGCATGAATAAATAGTTCCCTCTTTTAAATGTCATATTCAAATGCCATAGATTCGCGCAACAACTAAAATTAGACACATGCAAGCAACTTTTGAAGTTACTGGCACTTGTTGGAAAATTACTGTCACTATGATAGAAGCCACAAATGAGCTCAAATCATCTAGAAAGTGCAATTCCATAGGAATAGTCCTTTCCAAACAAATAAGGTGCAACAAGCTTCTAAAGGGAAATGAATCTTGGGAAACTAAAGACTCTCCTGTTCCCTGCCTATAAGGGAGGAAGAGCATATAAATTCATAATATATATTTTTTTCAGTTAGGGGAATAAAGTCAGGACCTGCCTAAACTGCTTGCTGCATGCCGAGGATATGGCTTGGATTGCATGAGCATAAAACTTCCTCAATTCAGAAACCTTGAACCTAGAGAATTCTCCTTTTAGCACAAGCAAAAACTCCTGCCACAACTTGCAACTACTTGAATGCTGTATCAGTATCTTCTCCCATCTCCCAATGAGCACATCGCTGCTATCTCTTCGCTGATAAGCCTTGAGAAGAGCAAGCAACAAGTCTTCATTATCTGGATTAAGCTCACATGCCTTCTCCAAGATGCTAATCTTCTTTTCAAGAGTTTGTATGCGAGCACCTTTCTGGGGCTGCATACTTGAAACTTTATCTTGAAATTCAGAAAATTCCAACCAAATTCTCTCATCATGAGGACACTCTCGTGTCATCTTGTTGAAATCCCGGGTTTTACGCAACACCTCATCTTCCCATGACTCCTCGACTGTGAGTCTAAAGACTGAACTACTATCAGTGTCTTCATGTGATGCCTCAGGTTCCGATAAAGGAATAAAATCACCCGAAAGTATATCGGCTGACCTCTTGGGTGCAAGAATACGAGAACGCTTATAACTTTTGTGACGTTCCAAAGCCGAATATCTTGGAGACCAATAGCGTCCATCAGATTTAAGTTTACCATCAAGAGCATCAATGTCCTCATCTCTGTCAAATAAAGAACCCTTTCTCTGGTAAAACTTTCCGAATCCTAGCCCAAAATCTTTTTCTGAATTGAAAGGCTTGTAGCGGGCAACATCCATTCTGCACAGTAACAAAACTACAGTATGAATCGGGCTGACTATCTTCAATATGATATGAACTAACAGCATTTGACACATAATGTTGAGAACCTTCGGACTGTACTCAGTATCACATCAAGAAATGAGAATATTGGGTCATGTATTAGATCAAAAGACTGAAAATTTTGTCGTATACAGGTCGCCATCAATTCATCATAACACAGGTATCATTAGCATGGAAGTGACACACACATGTTTCTGCAAAATTCTAGCTTGTATCAATGCAGCATGTCTAGTAACTTGATAAGCTGAAACAGTTCCTCATATTGCTCATACTATGCAGAAAATGAAGCTCTACGCAAACTGCAAGAACCTGTATAGAGATCCGAAAGCCAAATTATTGCGATCTCCATGGGAATCGAAGTAATATTCCTTCGCCTGTCTATAATCCGGACCAGCCCAGGCATGAACGCCAGACTTCCTAGCTCCGAAATCAGCTATAGCATCTCCTCCCTCCCTCGATCTCTCCCTCTTCCGCTTCTTCTTCTTGCTCCTCCTTTTCCTCTCCCTCCTCGAATCCCCGTCGGACTCGGAGGATTCCAGCAGCTCGTATGAAGCCCTGGCGGTTTCCTTGTCCTCTCTCTCCCTTTCCTCCTCCGATTCGGGCTCAGACTCCGCATCCCGCTGATGGAGGGAGGCGACGGCAGCGTTTATAGTGGAGAGGTCGACTGTGAAGCTGGAGTTGCTGAGCCACTGTTGGGCGCTGGGCGTGGCGGCAATTGACAAGGACGCGCTCGATAAGGGAAACAGAGATGCGGTGGATTCAGCCTGCTCTTGCTCTCGAGGTTCCATCGCCGGATATCCCCTCCCGGCGGCGCCTTCTTCTTCAGCTGCTTCAGCTTCGTCCACCATCGGCAGTGCTCCCTGCTCGTCAATCGGTCGACAAAGAAGCGGTGGCCGTCGATCCTGACGACTATTAGGGCCCGAATCCTGATTGCCGGTGAACAGCTCTACGGGCCGGGCCTATTTTTCCAGTAAACGGCCTTCAACCGTCCGGGCCTATGTCCGGTGGCCCAAGATTCAGCACATTGCTGTGAACGGGCCGTTACTGGCCGGGCCTCCGAGTTTCGGCACCATGGTGTCTTGGGCCTCATTGTCAAGCCCGAATAGCCCACTCAACAGTCTACTGGGCCTGCATTGTCGATAACCGTAAACGGCACCGTCAAACTTCTTTTTCCCATTCAAACAAGGGATAATTACAACAAAAGTCGTACGTATTTATTATTTTTAACAGTTAAATTCTATAAATTTAAAAATAATTAATTTAACCATGTAAAATCAATTCTATTACGGTCAGTATTTTACTAACGTGAACTTCACACCATTAACAGTTCTGTTACTTCGGATTAAAACCGTAACATGATTGATTTTATAAAATTGACTTGGTTATTTTTAAATTTGTGTGATTTAATTGTTAGAAATAATAAACACAGACGACTTTAAGACTTTGTCACTTTCCCACGAAAAGGGCAATGGCTAGAGCCGACCGTCCGATGGGGCTCGGATCACACGGTGCAGATCGCAAGGCGAAACCATGCGGTCACGTGCTCGGAGAAACCCACACAGCCCAAACAGCTGCCGGCCAAGCACTCGTATTTCAAAATTATCCGAATAAATAAATAAATAAAAATATTATTATTGAAATAAACAAACAAATATATATATATATATATATACACACACATTTTTTTGTGCCTCGTATTATTAACAGGCGGACTAATTTGTAATCGGATCGAAATTTTTAAAAAATATTTTGTCGACTCTCCTAACCTGTTAATCTATCATGAGATTACCTATTTGGTAGTTTAGTGATGGAATCACTAAGTCAATCTTATGTTTGTAATAAAAATATAAATAAATATTAGAAAAATAAATTAAATAATAAGTTTAAAGCCAGGAAAAAAAAGGAGGAAATTCGAATTTGCTAAAATCCGATGGAAGGTTCTGTTGCTCCGTTGGTAGTTTTGTGAAGGCACATATTGCTTGTTGTGTACAGTAGCTTTGCTGTTAAGCTCTCTCTTGGCGATTCTCCCTCGTCCACGGTGATGACGGGAGCAGGACGGCCTCCGCTCTGCCGGCTCGTCTCCGCACTCTCTGGCTCTCCGTGCCTCCTCTGATTCGATCCGTAAGTGTCCTATGCTTCTGGGTGGTTTGAATTTTTTGGATAGTATCGAGTTTTTCGGGGCTCGATAGTGCGGTGAGTGCTTGTCTTGGTGGATAGAGGGTGTGATGGGAATCTTCGGTGATGGATTTGTGATCTGTTGATTTTCTAGGGTTTCCATTTGTAGCTGTGGAACTCCTGAGGAGCATGAGATTCCAGTTTTGATAGGCTTCTATTTGTTTTTGTATGGATTTTTAGAAAATGTGGGTGGGAAACATGAGGTAGCATGGTTTGAATCCTTGCTGAAGCGGTTTGCAGTGTGGGGGAATATCTGTTTCTCTGGAAGTTTTCTTCTTCCTTTTTCTTTTTTCACTTTAGAGTGATGGTAGATCTGTGGGAGTTGAAGCTGGGCTTCTTTGCAGTGGTTAAAGTGAGGAATTTAGTTTTCCGGTGTGCTTAACAAGTTTGAATTTTGCTAACAATTAATGACGCTTATTCTTCAGGAATGCAGAGGTCCAGCATCTTATGAGGGTCCAGACGAACTTCTTTTCTCAGATAAGACAACAGGTGCATACCTGCTCAACTGAACTAGTGAATGCCTTATGTCAATTTTCTATTGCTGTAACTCGTCTGGCATATTGAGGATTGGGAGACACACAGCATGCACGTGCTTATAGTGAGTATTTGTCAATCCTTATGTTTATTTGTTCAGGTGCTTCTTGTTGAGTTGGTGTGTCACGATGGCTGATCCTAGCTTGGTCGATGTGATACTTGATTTTCTGAGGAGGAATAAATTTACAAAGGCAGAGGCAGCTTTTCGTAGCGAGCTCAATGGTCACCCTGATTTGAATGGTTTCCTAGATAGACTTACCCTAGAAGAGGACTCAGTTAAATCAGTGCCTGAGAATGGTGACAGGCCAGCCATTGTAAATTTAGTGTCTAGTGATCGAAATAGTAGTGAAGTCTCCAGGGAACTCATTGTTAAAGAAATAGAATGTGGAACTGATAGAAATGGGTCTGAAAGCAAATGGAAGAGTGTTGCATCATCTGCAGAGCATGGTAAACCGAATGAAACAAGTGGGCCAACTGACAAAAGTTTCAGCTTTCCAAAAGGTTTGGAGGATACCGATGTTGATCTTTATACTTGGAAGTTTAACCCGACCAATGAACCTGCCGATCCTGCTATTGGCAGCAAAAATAACGAATTCCCAGAGCCCAATTCTGAGCCTTCCAGGTACTGTAAAAATGCTGCTGATGCAATTTCCGGGGAAGAGGTTATATATTCTGGTGAGAAGAGAAATTCGTGTATAGGGAGCAGTAGCAAAGCCCATCTGGAGCCGAAGTATGACAAAATTGTCATGACTGAATGCAAGGAAGCTGATGAACCTCAAAATATCAATAACGCATGCTCGAAAGGAAACTTCGTTGATAATCCATGGTCTAGTAATGAGGTGCCAACAACATCATTAGCTGAGTTGTGGAAAGATTGTTCTGTGAAAACTGTCTTTCCTTTCTCCAAGGGGGAGATGTCAAACAGCTCTGATAGCATTATGAGATCTGACAATGTGGAAGGAAAGAAGAAGGCAGAGACACGTGACACCAAGGCAGTGATCAAAAAGCAGGTAGATGACTTGGGCAGAACATTGTATTTTGGGAAGACAGAAGAAAGCACTGAGCAGAAGTACATGAGTTCCTTGGGTTTTTCCCAATTAATTGAAAATCCAAGGGAAGATTTGCCAAGATTGCCTCCTGTCAAGCTTAAATCGGAGGATAAGCCTTTGACATCAAACTGGGAAGAGAAATACGGACAGGATAGGTTGAAGACACCAAGTGCTGATAGTACTTTCCGAATAGGATCCTACCTGGATGTTCCTGTTGGACAAGAAATAAACTCTTCAGGTTAGCTTACATTTTTTTCTGTGCTGTTCACCAATTTAAATGCTTCTACCTTATATATTTGTTTTTAGTAGCTATAGTCTTGGTATTGTCTTCTTCCTGCCTCTTTTGGACCACTATGTATTTTGAAGTGAATCTTTTTTCCTTCTATCAGGTATATAATGCTCTTGTTGTCTATCTGTTTGACCTCTGTCTCGTTGCCTCTTGTTGCCTCTGGCAATTGAAGAGGTTGTCATTCTGCAGTTCACTCAGGAACTTGATCGTATGCTGTTTCATGAGTTTACATGGCTTGATTTCATTAATTTCATATTTTGTCAGAACTCTTGATTTGCTGGAAAGTAAGAATACTGCAAGCACGCCTGCTGTTTGTCTAGACATCTGAAATTCCGAGGCTGGGTCCTTAATTAAAACTTTTGCAGATTTTCAAAATCTGCATATTCGTTTTGTGAAATTGAACTTCCCAAAGTTTATTTTGTTTTTTGCATTGATTGGGCTCTGTTATTTCTCATAGTTAGTAGATTATCTATTCCTTAGATTCTTTAGCATTTTTATTTTAGGTATGTAGCCAGTGAGGATTCTTTGTCGGTAGTGGTTCTCTTCCATTTATGAGCGTCCCAATGTATTCTTAATGATTATTGTTCCCATGTTGTCATGTTCATGTTAATGTATGGATGATTAAATAAGCAAGTACATGCATTCAGTCACATCTTCTCTCGCATTTTTGTCAACCACTTCTCCCTGGAAAGTTCTTTAGATGCAAATTTTTAACCCTTAAAAGGATGATTCAGATGGGAAGCGGCTTGGTGGAGGCAGTTGGCTTTCGGTTAGTCACGGGATTGCTGAGGATGCTTCTGATCTGATTTCTGGTTTTGCAACAGTGGGAGATGGGTTAAGCGAGTCCATTGACTATCCAAATGATTACTGGGATTCCGATGAATATGATGATGATGATGATGTTGGCTACATGAGACAACCCATTGAGGATGAGTCTTGGTTCTTGGCTCACGAAATTGACTACCCTAGTGACAATGAGAAGGGAACAGCCCATGGGAGTGTTCCGGACATGCAAGAGAGGGGTCACATAAAGGATGAGGATGATGATCAATCCTTTGCCGAGGAGGATTCTTATTTCTCAGGGGAGCAATATTTACAGTCGAAAAATGTTGAACCCGTCACAGCATCAGATGACCCGATGGGGCTGGTAGGGACTGAGGCATATGGAAGGGTTGGTGACAATGATTTAGTTTCCCAGTATGATGGGCAGTTGATGGATGAGGAAGAACTAAGTTTTATGCGTTCTGAGCCTGTATGGCAGGGCTTTGTCACACAGTCTAACGAACTTATCATGCTAGAGGACAAGAAGCTACCACAACCAAGGATCGACGATACATGTGTTGATGAAGATCAACTTGGTTCTGTTAGATCTATTGGTGTGGGCATTAATAGTGATGCTGCTGATATTGGCAGTGAAGTGCGGGAGAGTTTAGTTGGAGGCAGCAGTGAATGCGATTTAGAGTTCTTGCATGAATATGATGCTGGAATTTCTGGGTCTCGACATTCTAAAAGTGAATCAGATGATACATATATTGGAGGGTTGAAGGGGGAGAAGAGCAGAACCAAGAAGCATGATTGCAATAAGCATATAATAGGGGAGGACAAGAGTGTTGGAACACAAGTGAAGGGTCAAACAGATGGGGGGTTTTCATTTGTTCCACCTTTGAGGGATGGACAGTTGGTTCAGGTGGATTCTGGCAAGTCCCTTTGGTCAAACAACTCCAATGCTGTGATTGCCGATGAGAATGAAGAGAGTCTGAACACTTTGATCGACAATAATGATGACATGCTGGTGAGATGGAAGAGGAAAAGCAGTGATTCTTCAACTGCTAATAGTTTAAGAGACGACAGTATTGTAAATGCCGTAAGATCAGCAAATTCTTCTCCCTCCTCACTCTCGAATCAAGGATATAGTGAAAGAATCAGAATGCAGAAGGAAGCAGATGAAAAAGTAAGCGGTGTTAGGGCGGAGGACCCAGGGGCATCTCTTGAGGATGAAGAAGTGACTGCAGTACAGGAGCAGGTTAGACAAATCAAGGCTCAAGAGGAGGAGTTTGAGACCTTCAATCTTAAAATTGTGCACAGGAAGAACAGGTGCTCCTCCTAGTAGGATTATTTCTAAACTACAAATTTTAATTGGTTTCTATAATTTTGTAGACACGTGCAGGCCTGGTCTGGTAGAACTTAGTACATGAACTATTGAACTGCCTAAAATTTAGTTAGAGGTTGGAAAATAGATAACTTGTTTAGCAAAAAAGACTAGGGGAAGTGAGGTAGGAAGATGAATGTTATAGGTATCCGAGCCTTTTCAGATAGTCTTTTTGTTATGTTAGTTTTCTTTTACCAAATCGATCTCATTTTGTTACAGAACGGGCTTTGAAGAGGACAAGAATTTTCATGTTGTTCTAAATTCTGTGATAGCGGGGAGGTATCATGTTACGGAGTATCTTGGCTCTGCAGCATTCAGCAAAGCTATACAAGCACATGATCTGCACACAGGCATGGATGTCTGTGTGAAAATAATAAAGAATAACAAGGATTTCTTTGATCAGAGCCTTGACGAGATTAAGCTACTAAAGTACATCAATAAGCATGATCCTGCTGACAAGTACCACATCCTCCGATTGTACGATTACTTCTATTACAGGGTAAGCGTACATTTACATTGACAAATATCAGCTTTCTACTTGATTAATTTTAAGTTTTTTTCCTTCATTTTATCACGATTTTTAACTGTGTCATTATCATGCTGAATGCTAGATCTGTTCTTCATAATTCTGTACTCCTTTCCAAGGGTTCTTGAATGTTATATTTACTGATTTTTCTTGCAGGAGCATCTCCTAATAGTGTGCGAGCTGCTAAAGGCAAATCTGTACGAGTTCCATAAGTTCAATCGGGAGTCAGGAGGGGAGGTTTACTTCACGATGCCACGATTGCAGGTCATGTGTTGCCAGTTCTTTTTCACCCGGGCTTGCCTATTTTGATGTAAATGCCTAACATTCTCTTAGAATATCTTGTGCAGTCAATAACGATTCAGTGTTTGGAGGCACTTCAATTCTTGCATGGCCTTGGCCTCATACACTGTGATTTAAAGCCCGAGAATATATTGGTGAAGAGCTACAGTCGATGTGAGGTGAAGGTCATTGATCTTGGGAGCAGTTGTTTTGAGACAGACCATCTCTGCTCCTACGTCCAATCCAGGTCTTATCGTGCACCAGAAGTTATTCTCGGGCTCCCATATGATAAGAAGATAGACATTTGGTCACTGGGCTGTATACTAGCCGAACTGTGCACTGGCAATGTGAGTTCTGGTCATGAATCATCTGTTTGCTCTCTGGTCTTTTATAAATCTGACGGATAACATAGGACTTAGGCACGATGCAGAAGCCTTTCTTTGAGGAAACTATTCATTTTAATCTATATTGATCACTTCCGAACTAGAGTTCAAATACATGCAATAGGTGGCTGAACCTTGGAAAATCTGAGTAGCTCCAGAAATATTATGTTACCGAGTAAATTAGTAGCCACTGTGTGGGCCAAATTTTCTGGTATGATCAGTAGCTTGTCTTGTTACTGGGGTTGCAAATAAACTTCATGGACTCGATGACCTGGATCCTATCAAAAACCTCCCGAACTATGATGGTTGCGAATGGTCCTGGTTGGTTCTCCTTTCTGTCTATCATGAATTTTAGTGTCTTCTGGCACTTTTTGGACCAAAATTTTAATCTGTTGAAGCTGAGTTTTACCCCTCTTGCACATTCTATTGGAGTCTTGTCCTGGGTCAATCGCCATGGTCTGTCCTTAGTCCCTGTCGATCTCACTTTTAGTATTTTTCTCTCTTCTGACCGAGTTTGGTTATCTTGGGTTGGCAAATGGCAAATTTTCTGTCCGTTCATTGAGAATGCAGAGGCTCAACTTGTTGATTTTCAAGTCGATTTGCCTGCTACATCTTACTTGGCTCTTTGATTGCAGTTATATCTGATCTGAATTCTGAATTTGATTTGTAACACTCAGGTCCTGTTTCAAAATGATTCACCTGCAACACTGCTTGCTCGTGTGATTGGCATCATCAGCCCCATCGAACAAGAAATGCTGGCTAAAGGACGAGACACGTACAAATACTTCACCAAGAATCACATGTTGTACGAGAAGAACCAGGTATAAGGAAAAAAAAATCTGTTTAGTGTGACATGTAGATGTTCTGTTCCTTCACCCAGCCAGTTTGCTTCTTTAGGATTCTCTCATCCACCTGAGTTTCACTAATCGACTTCTGCACACTTGCATTTGTCATCCTTAGTCTGTCGGTCATTCGTTACCATCTTTGCATCCTTTCTTGAAATTTTTAATCAAAACGGATCAAATCCAAAGAGATTTTATTGTAGCCAATTAATATTTCAATACTGAACCTCCCAATTCCAAAATTGCCGGATTTAGATCCCCGATTTATTATTGAGGAAGATGTAGTAGTTTTGGTGTGAGTTGCTGGGAATTGTACGTGTACTTACATTTACTGCTCCTGATTTGATCTTGTTGCCCCTTTGTATCTTCAGGATACCAACCGACTTGAGTACTTGATTCCTAAGAAGACTTCCCTGAGACACAGGCTGCCAATGGGCGACCAAGGCTTCATCGACTTTGTCGCCCATCTGCTCGAAGTGAACCCAAAGAAGCGACCTTCCGCCTCCGAGGCTCTAAAGCACCCTTGGCTCTCATACCTGTACGAACCCATTTCATCTTGAGCCCTCCTGGAATTAGGACAGGTGATCTCTTTGTAGTTTTACCTCGAAAGATTGTCTTATTGAAGGGGGAAGGGGCATGATCCCCGTTAGCATTCTTTATCCATTTGTTCAACCATCCAAAGGGTCCCCAAATAGGCTGGCCCTTTCACACGATCTTTTTAAGTGGTGTTGGTGGTGTCAGTTTCTCCTCCTCCATCGAAGCCGGGTGTTCGGGTTCTTCACCGGGTGGGAGATAAGTGATTTTTTGCACCCGAATTGTATCAGTAGGCTGTCCTTCCCTTTCTTTGACTCTGCTGTCTGATGGGATGGACTCAGGAATCTGTTGTACATGGTCTATGACAATTCTTTTTATCTTCCTTACGTTTTCTCAGTAATAGCTTATCTGTCCCTCCATTTTTGGCTGTTTCAATTGTTCTAAAGCTTCTGAAGTAGGGATTTAGGAAGTTCAGACCCTTTTACTTATGCCGCGGAGAATGGTCAAAGGGTATTTGTCCACAGTGCTAATCTCTTTTTTTGGATCTCTGATAGTGATTGACAGTGTTGAGATGTTTGAGATACTCATGAGTTGGAGGTCTAGCTGGAGAGACTAAACCCCGTGCAGAACGTTTAAAACCTTATGTTATACAATTATAGAGTAGCTAAGTGTGCAGATGTTTTGAGTCATGCATTTGAAGAAAAGTTCAGAATAATGCAATCATGAAGCCACATCAATCTACATGGAGACTGCAATTGATATCATAAGAATGTCGGTGGTAGGAAATTGGCAGGAGCTTTCTCGTCCATTTGGGAGTGCAATCTGCTAACTATTGCTGGAAACTTTCGTTCTTCAGCTATGTGAAGAAGATCAAATTAAAATTTCCAATGGTGACAGATGCAAGAATTTCGCTTTTTCGGCGAACACAGGGGAGTTTGTGGGACAGGGAGCATGGTGTACTGAGAAGACAACAGGGGACGAGAAGTGACCAGTCCGTCAGAGTCCTTGGTGAGACTCCAGCGGCGGCGGAATCACTGCACAGCCTCCGTGCTCCTCGGTAGCCGCGCATGACTGATTTATTGTTTGGTTCACAGATGCCACATGGTCGACTTCGATCTGGCCGTTCACCAACCCGCTGATAGAGGCCGGGGGGAGACGAGGAAATGGCAGGAGCATGGCGTGGACCACGACCTTCAGGTTCTTCATCACTTCAGGGACCTTGATCCGCACGTAGTTGATCCTGAGCGTCGGTATCCTGCCGGCGGTTGTCACCACCAGATAGTGGCCTCTGTCTAGCGTCGGCAGAGCCATTCCCATGGTAAGCTTCTCCAGATCGGGGGTCGTCAGGTAGCTATTTGGCACAATGTGAAATCGCACGTTGCTTACATAACTGTGAGAGCCGCCGAAAATGGATGCATCATCGATGGCAAAAATAGTGGCATTGTGGAGGCCTACGAGATCGCCGTACTTGATCTTCAACGCAAGTGCCAAAATGCTGAATCCGCTGGTGTGAAGTCGAAGTATCGCGTCACGTAGCATCAGTCGCATCACTGGAGAAGGAGAAGATGCAGCCATGAGCTGTGCCGGGAACGCCAGAGGCGTAATTTTTTCGATGCTACAGGAGAACGGTGATAACGCTGAGACAAAACCGTGGAGTCCATGGACGACCACAAGGCCGTTGTCGAACATGTCTGGATGCGTGATCTCGATTCCGTTGATGAAGATCTTCGAGCTATTCGTCGCGCGGTTGCTAGCTGAAGTAACAGTGAGGCAGTGGCCGGAGCTCATCGTCTCCACCTTGGTGCCAAAGGCTAGAGTCTGCAGATAGCTGAAGGAGAAGAGTCCGGGAACAACGTGCTCGCTAAGGAGGCGAACTACTGAGCAGGAGTTGCATGACTTGATGGCGGCATCAGAGGGAGCGAAGATGGTGGAAGGTCCACTCCACGCGGTGAATGAAGGTGAATCGGCTAGAGAAGGAACCGCCATAGCCAGCTCGTGGAACCCTAGGTGTGAGAGGATCGGCTCGAAGAGGAATGTCGGGGAGAAAGGGCCGTGAACGGGGAACTGCTGGTGGTTCTGAGAATGCGGCGATGGTGCGATGGCGTCCTTGATGGACGATGTGGTTGCGGTGGCAAAGAAGACGAGCGTAGTGAAGAAGATGAAGGCTACCGAGGGTTGCAGAGGTCCAATCGCCATTTGAGGAGGAAGAAATTCGCTCGTTAACCACCCAAGCTTCCTATGAAATTCGGATATTTATAACGGCGTCGGCCCTCGGGAGCCGTTACAGTCTGTTATGGAGGGAGCAGGCGAGGTTTCACTCGCCCGTCCCCTAAACCGGAATGTTCAAATAATGGCGGGAAGAAGCGCGTGCTTTGAACGAGAAGCTGTGCAAAAATAATAAACACTGAAATTAGATGAGTGAGATACACGCGCCATATTCCGTCTGGCGCTTCTGTAACCGTCTACTTGGATCGAAAAGATTCAGCAACTCCCTCAGTCCGCGCGCTGATCATCGTCGTCTTCGACAGCTTCCTTCCTCCCTCCCATGGCGATCATCATCCCATCTCTGCTACTAACCTTCGCCGCCGTCGCTCTCCTCTGCTCCGCGGCCCAAAACACCGCCACCGGCGGCTTTTTCTTGACTCCACCGCTCCTGAACCCGCACCTCTCATCAGCTTGGCTCCTCGAGCCAATCCTAGCAAACCTCGGCTTCCATGAACTCTCCATGGCCGTCTTCGGGATCTCCGAGTTCCCCGCCGTTGCTCGCTGGGATGGCCCTGCCACTCTCTTCGCACCCTCCGACACTTCCGTCGAGTTCTGCTTCGCCTGCCCCGTCCATCGAATCCTCGCCGAACACATTGTCCCCGGCCTCTTCTCATTCTCCGATCTCCGAGATCTCGCAGCTCACAGTACCAGAATCGAGACCATGAACCCCGGCCACTGCATCACCGTCACTTCAGGAGGCGCTGACGTCGTCAACAACATGACCAGAATCCTCATCGATGCCGCTGAGATCACCCAACCCGACCTGTTCAACAACGGACTTATGATCGTGCATGGGCTCGGAGACCACCTTGTCTCTCTCCTTCATCCGCTGTCCTGCTCCCCCGCTGCGAGATCTCTTTCTCCGCCTCCGTTACTTCCTCCGGCGACGAATTCTCGCCTCGTGATGAACCTGATGCTCCACGACGCAATTATCCGCCTCCGCAGCAGCGGGTTCGCCGTCCTTGCCCTGGCCCTGAGGGAGAGGTTCGAGGACCTCGTGGCCCTCCAGAACGCGACGTTCTTCGCCGTAGAGGACCGCTCCGTCTTCTCCGATCCCCGGAACTACGCCGGCAACGTCTGGTTCCACATCGTCCCCAACCGCTTCCTCGAGATCGGGGATCTCGCTAGCCTCCCCGTGGGGTCCACGCTGGAGACGATGGAGAGGGGGAGCAATCTGACGGTCACGAGCTCGGGTGGACCATCCTCGGCCGTGCAGATCAACGGCGTACGTGTCAAGATCCCGGAGGTGGTGAAGAACTCGAGACTGGTGGCCCACAGCGTCTTCCTGCCCTTCCTCCAGATGGCATCTCTGCCGTCCATTGATGACGTGATCGACGGCGGAGGGGCGGGGGTGGCCGAGGCCAATCGGACGGTCACCAGGTCATCGCCTCGCCAGTCAATTGAAGATCAACGGGGATGTGGGCTGGGCCCCACCGCTGTAGAAGATTATCACGGGCCTTGATCACCTCTTTTGCGCCCATTGAATTCTGTCAGCACATGAATAGTAATAGGCCTTCAAAGCTGTGTCTGAGATTTAGTGTTGTAAACACCGAAAGGAGAGCTCGATTCGATCTCGATGCGGTCCTCCGATGCCTCTGGAACACGGAACATTCCTGAACATGCGATTCGAGCCGATCCATGAGTGTGAGATCCACGTTTCCGAAAATAAATTTCCTTTAATCTGAAGTAACTCAAGTACATAAATATGATTAAAAAAAAAGTGCACACCAAACGCTAGCCTTGAATGCGTCAGACTCACTCCTCTAAGCTTAATCTACAAGGGAACACGATTACCTAAGGTTTTTTTTTTTTTTTAGGAGAGGTGCACAGGCTGGCTGACCTAGCTCTGTGAAAAACTCACATTCGAGTTTATAAATTGAAAAAATTTACGATCGCTTAACCTTTAATGGCATAATCGAACTCAAATATGAATTACCAACACCGGTTAATTGAGATGGCATGATATTTCTTCTCCTTAAATAATATTGTCTGCTCGAGTCTGAGTATTTATTGTGAATGGAGAAAATTTATATTGAGAGAGTTTTACTTCCTGGTGGTCTAACCCGACTCGCCGCAAACCACGCATATCTGATAAGTCAAGCGAACCTGACAGGCTCAAGAGGGCTGAAAACCCCACCCACGGAAGAATGCCTCTCCTGGAAGAGGTCCCAGTTCCCAACCAGTGGAGCTGCGTCCCGTGGACGATTTTTAGATATTAAGTGGTAGTATCTATTAACTTATATATATATATATGTATATGTATGTATATGTACTTGGCCGTGATGAGTGATGAATTTACAGGGAGGGAGAGGTACCACTCTTGAAATTAGAAGATAATTACAATTTTATATTAATTTTATCTAATTTTTTTATCGACTTTATTTATGTTTTTATCAAATTATCTTACTTTGGGTCTCGCCTAATTATCATAAATAGATTTTTTCTGATCTATCCCATACGAGTAGCGAGCAAATGTACTCGGTAAAATTTTAATATTAAATTTCAATATTTTATAAATGGAATTAAATATTAAAATTTACCGATTGAACAAATCTAATTAATATTTCGCCTAACGGTCGTTCGTTCGTTCCCTGGATAGAAATAAGGTCCCGGGAAAGGGGAAGGGAGCTCTCTCAGGTTCTTCTTTTATTCATCCCCCTCTGAATCGAGCTCCTGGAGGAGAAGAACCCGAGGAGATGGGAAAGCTCCTGGAGGTGTTCATCGTCGCCGTCTTAGCTCCCTGTTTAGCACATCAGGCGAGATCCGACGCTTCCGATCATCGGTACAAGGAAGGGGATGCTGTCCCTCTCTATGCCAACAAGGTCGGCCCGTTCCACAATCCAAGGTAAATCGAGTGAATGCTTCAACTGCGAGTCAAGCTTCGTGTTCTTCAATTGGATATGGTTTGTTCCAGCTCGGATCCTAGTCCAGTGGCTCGACTTAGACCTAAGTGAATGGTCAGCGGAGTCATGGGCTTCCTCGACTGAAGTTACTGCCAATATTTGTTCATCATTTCCTGTTAGTTTTGTGGATCTCGGAGAAACTGATAGAAAGAAGGGAAATTTTCAGCTCAAGCATGTTCCTTGTTACCCCATTTATCCAATAAGTTTCTTTGGAGACCGTTCTTTGATCAATGCCATTGTAGTTGGTTGTTTTTTGGATATAGGTGCGGAACGTTTGGTCTCTTCTGTATTATAGCCGGTGGAGGAGAGAGGCTCAGTGGTTTGCCACGAATAATGCTAGTAACTGTTTATTAGGATATGCAGAAACTGCGTCAAACTTTTGAAGCTAGCTTGCTTTGGAATCTGTCAGATTGGATCCTTTGCTTGAATTTGGTAGTATTTTCGGTCTCAAATGGATTTTCTTTTGCTGCAGTGAAACTTACCGCTACTTTGATCTTCCATTCTGCATACCAGGTTTGCATCTATTTGTTAACTCTAACATATCTTGCTAGTATGATTCCATCTTAATTACCGATCATAAAAAAATCGTTCTTTATTGAAGTTCACGTGAAAGAGAAAAAGGAGGCTCTTGGTGAAGTACTAAGTGGCGATCGTCTTGTCAGTGCCCCCTACAAGATAGACTTCCAAAAGGACAAGGAGTCAGAGGTTGTTTGCAAGAAACGCCTCAAGAGGGAAGAAGTAGCCCGGTTCCGCTCCGCAGTCATCAAAGACTATTACTTTCAGATGTATTACGATGACTTACCAATTTGGGGCTTCATTGGTAAGGTGGATAAGGAAGGCAAAGATCCCAGTGATTACAAGTACTTCCTCTACAAGCATATTCATTTTGATATCTTCTACAACAAGGACAGAGTGATTGAGATCAATGTGCGGACATATCCCCATGCCCTTGTAGACCTGACAGAGGATAAAGAAGTCGATGTTGAGTTTATGTATACAGTTAAATGGAAGGAAACAGTCACTCCTTTCGAGAAGAGAATGGATAAGTATTTGCAGTCATCATCTTTGCCCCATCATTTGGAGATCCACTGGTTTTCCATAATAAATTCGTGCGTCACAGTTCTTCTCCTGACTGGATTTCTCGCCACAATTCTCATGCGAGTTCTCAAGAATGATTTTGTCAAGTGAGATTCTTGTATACTCTCAGCTCCTTTTTCTCCATGCTATACAAACAACCGTGCAATTTTGCAACTTTAGCAGCTCACTTTCTCCTTCCTTTTTTTTTTTGGTTATTACCTTCAAACAGGTATGCACATGACGAGGAATCAGCTGAAGACCAGGAGGAAACTGGTTGGAAATACATATATGGAGATGTGTTTAGGTACCCCAAACACAAGTCGCTGTTTGCGGCTGCACTTGGTTCTGGCACTCAGCTGTTCACTCTGTAAGTACTTTATTTTATGTTTGCAATTTGAGTGCAAGGGTCCTTTTTGCTGCTTTTTTATTTTTTTAAATCTTCGTAACTATTGTTTATCATTTCCTGATGTAGCTCATTCTCCTTGCAGCACTGTGTTTATTTTCATTCTGGCATTAGTTGGTGTCTTTTATCCGTACAATCGGGGGGCTCTGTTCACCGCATTGGTTGTGATATATGCACTCACATCAGGAATTGCAGGTTACATGGCTACCTCCTTTTACTGTCAATTGGAGGGATCAAACTGGGTATGTTGAAACTGAACGCCCCTTTGTCTCCTTTAGAGATTTGTTTGTTGATTGTTCACTCAATCTTCCATGTGACAGGTTAGGAATCTGTTGTTGACCGGTTGCCTTTTCTGTGGACCCTTGTTTCTCACATTCTGCTTCCTCAACACTGTTGCAATTGCATACAAGGCTACCGCTGCTCTTCCATTTGGCACCATTGTGGTAATAGTTCTTATTTGGACTCTTGTAACTTCACCCTTGCTGGTATTAGGTGGGATTGCTGGAAAAAACAGCAAATCAGAGTTCCAAGCTCCTTGCCGCACCACCAAGTATCCTAGAGAGATTCCACCACTGCCTTGGTACAGGGGAACGATTCCGCAGATGGCAATGGCAGGTTTCCTACCATTCAGTGCTATTTATATTGAGCTGTACTACATATTTGCCAGTGTTTGGGGGCACAGGATCTACACAATTTACAGCATCTTGTTCATCGTCTTTATCATCCTCCTGATAGTCACAGCTTTCATTACTGTGGCTTTGACATATTTCCAACTTGCTGCAGAGGACCATGAGTGGTGGTGGAGGTAGGCAACAATTTGTACATAACTTTTACTGATGGAGCATTAACTTTTTACTATTGCTCTCTTATATTGTTTCTACTGTTTCGCTTTTGTCTATTTTACTACATTATTCCTGAACTTGTTTCTTGCATCCACGTTGTAGCTGAAAGTGTTTAGGAAAAACATTCAGCCTCATTAACAAAATCAGCTTCATTTCTGAAAATATGTTAAGGCAGTCCTGCATCTTCTGAATGAATAATCTAACGCTCACTGGAAATGTTGATAGCTGAATTTAATGCCTATTTTCCTGTTATGGTATCTTATAGTTGATTCTCATGTTGCATTATGTGGTTAAAGATTCTCTGTCGACATTGATTAAGATAATCCTAGGTATAGAGTAGGTTGATGTAAAATTATCCTCTAGGACTAATTCCACTGATTTCTACTTGTATGTTTTGCAGATCTTTCCTTTGCGGTGGATCAACTGGCCTATTTATTTATGCCTACTGCCTGTACTACTATTATGCTCGGTCAGACATGTCGGGTTTCATGCAGACTTCCTTCTTCTTTGGATACATGGCATGCATCTGCTATGGGTTCTTCCTGATGCTCGGAACTGTAGGTTTCCATGCAGCTCTGCTCTTTGTCCGTCACATATACTGGTCCATCAAGGGCGAGTAGGTAGCTCTCAAGCCTCCTTGAAAGTGTAACTTCTCCCCTCCCTCCCAATTTTCCATTCTGTTCATTTCATTCATAGGCTCTGTGTAGAGAGGACTTCGTCAAATAAGTTTTGTAGTGCACCCTCTCTCGCCTCATGGAACAAGGCAAGTATGTCAATTACTGATTCTATTCTACTCTATGATTAAACTGTTTGGATGAGAAAAAAAGTTTGTAACTTCACTTTGTGACATCACTTGTAACATCATTCTCTCGCAAACCATACACACTGTCAAATTATGAAAGAGATCTTTTTTTTATGAATGTAATTTCATTCCTTTCTTCACTTTATTGTCAAACATAACATGCTCCTTATGGTATATTCAGGTGATTTCTGATGGTAAGGATCGGGCGTCTGAGGCTTCCAGTCTGTTCTGCAGTTCCTTACCATCGTTGTTCGAATGGTGCCCATTGACTGGTAAACCGGAACTAATCGAACCAGTAGTTATAGAAATGGACTGGGCTGCAGTCGAAACTTGAATTGCTGAGATGTGATACGAAAATCTCTACATAGCGGACTGCAGGGGTCTGGAGAGATTCAGTTGGTACAAGTTTATCCCCGAAATGTCGTGAAATGCTATGGTCGTGCTGGTTTCTGTCAGGTGCATGGACATGAAACCTTGCCCATCATAGTAGAACTTCACTCCATCTCTGTTGAATCTGTCCGTGTCCCCTTTCCAAGCCTTCGAGCCGCCTCCACTGGTCAGAAACTGTACCCCCCTGCACCACATTTTTAGTACCGATTAATCCAAGACTCTTAGCTAGCTTTCATGAACACTGTTAAACCATGTTTGGCTCGAAAGAAGGGGAAAAATCGACCCTTTTCCTGCTTAACAGTGCAAGTTTGACCCTTTTTTTCACCTGTTTCTGCCACTGACGTGCTGTAAGCAGTGGTCGTGCCCATTGATGTACATGTCAACTCGGTTTGCCTGGAAATTAAATTGCACATTAAAAAAGGAGTGCGAAGTTTCTGTAGGAATTCTCTTCTTCTTCATAGAAGCATCTCAAGCTTTTAGTAATTAGTAACAGTTGCAGTGACCACCTTGAGAATTGGTAGCAGCAACTTCCGGAGCTCCTCTGTGCTGCGGTGGTGGCCGATGCTTCTGATTGTGTGATGCCCGACAACAACCTTCCAGTTTGCCTCGGAGTTCCTTAATGCGAGGTCGAGATCCTGGTCCCGGTAACAAGTGTGAATCTGCCAAGTCTTTTGGCTAAGGAAAGGAAGAGTCTAAACATTCTCTTAAAGCTTTTTGTGTGACCTTCAAGAGCTCTGAGAGGTAATCCTTTCTCGGGAGCACGCCTCTCCAGTCGTAGGTGTGCTTGTTCGGCTTCCGGAAGTACTTGTCGACGAACGGCGTCGTGTCGACGAAGAAGAACTCCGCAACTTCTGATCACCCGAAAGCAAGGATGGAAGGTTACACAAGGGCTAACTGTTTAATTAATGATCTGAAACCATCGAAAACTCAAAATGGATGTGGCAGAGCAGATCACGATCGGTTTTTCGTATTTCAATCCGAAAAATGGAGTAAAACCGACCTGTGTGAAGGATGAAGGATCTCAGGCAGAGCCATCGTTCATCGACTGCTCTGAGGGCGGGGCTCAGCTGTGCCTCCACGTTTCCTCTGTAGTCATGGTTTCCCAGAACTTGGAAAAGATGCAGATGACTCAGTGTGTCGAAACTCGGAACCGAAAGAAACAGTTCGACCTGTTACGAGATTCGCAACTCCACCGGAGCAAAGGGCGAAATGGTAATTTCCAGTGTAACCGTGAGAAACTTACCGCTGTACCATGGCTTCTGCAGGCTCTTGGCAGTGTAGACTCCTGCAAAGGACTCCACGAATGCCGGATCGCCAGTGCTGCTGAGCCCATCCTCGTAGAAGTTGTCTCCTGTCGAAACCACAAAATCTATATCCATTCTTTCTCCGATCTCTCCCATCTACAAAGAAACCGAAAAACTTCAACTCGATAAGCACCGATCGAACAGTTTCTCCTCGACGCAATGCAAAACATGACTGGGAAGATGAACAGGAAACCGAACCTGAAGTGCAACCTCGGACTGGTTGTACCGGCCCCGCCTTCCCCAGTCCCCGACCACCAGCAAGCTAAGTGAGCCATCGGGTTTTACGGGGTGCTCAAGTCGAATCAGCGCACTCGAGACTTGCAGAAAGCACGTTAGAAGGCCAGGGAAGAACCATAACAGGCTAGAGAACCTGCCACAATCCCTCCAATGGATGGCCATGCCCAGCTACTGGCTCGGGATTTTAGAATTCAAAAGACTGGAACCCGAGAAGGGACTGTGGATTTCACGAGTGACTTTGGGCAAGAGGAGAGGGACTGGTCAGTGACAAACACCAACCGTTAAATTCATCTTTCTATGCCTGTTTCTCTACTTATAATGCCAGTGAACTAATGCATAACATGCATCGTGTTCCATAAAAGTATATGTTGGGTCAGTTTCCTGGAAATTTCTCCACGTGCTAAAAACCAACGAAGTACTATGTTTTGCTGGCTCTACTTTTGAAAGACATGCAATGTGGGAAGCTTCTTCATCTTGGAAGTTACCTGCAAATAATTATACAAAAAAAAAGGGGTTTTTTTGGGGGTCAGAAACTGAGGGTGTCGGAAGTAGTGGTGAACAAGTCACACTCGGCCATGTAATATTCGGGTTTACGTATTCAACTGCGAGCGTCTTGAACGAATTGAATAATCAGTACTAATACTGGCATCATCAAACGTATCGCCACAAAAAAACCTAGTATAGTTTAAGCAGTCGGTGTCCGCCAAAGTACGAGCTCGAGAGCCTGTTCTGACAATATTACTTATAGTGAGATTCAAACCTAAGACTCCAATCTCATCAAATTGCATGAGAGTAAACCTTAAACTATTAGACCACTGACCTGCAATAAGTGTTATGGTTCAGTGCTTACGATCTCCTATAAACGGAGAAAATTTATGATTGAAAGAGCTCTCTCCTTTGAAGAGCTGATCCGACTCAAGATCTTAAGAAAGCTTTGGTGAGGCTTCGTGTCCATTGATATGCAGCCGATTTTCATGAAATTTTGAACCCTCGGTGAAACTGCATCGGTGTCTCAGACACGTTAATCTTAACTAAAAGGTTCTTCGGTTTTTTTCGAGAGCAGGATCCTCAGTTCGAGTTTCCAAGGCATTCTCAAGTAGTAACTACGTTAGATTCTCGAAGAAACACTGCAACATTTGACAAGAACACTGGAAAAGCATTTACAATACGTGTGTCCTCTTGTTCTTCTAGCTACAGCTCTAGAGCAGCTCATTCCTTAATTTCCCTTACACCGACGAGTGGAGCCTCTTGGACGTGCTCCACTCATGCAAGACCCCCCCGAACACATCGTAGAACACGATCCTCGCACGGTCCGATTTTAACTGAACCGACATGAACCCTTGCCCGTCATAGAAGAACCTCACACGAGCTCGGTTAGTTGATCTGGTGTCTCCCCTCCATGCCTTCGACCCTGCTCCGCTTGTGAGGAATAGAATTCCACTGCACAAACAGTGAAAGAACGACAACTTGAAAAATGCTTTTCTGGACGGTCGGGAGAGGTTGAATCTTCCTCGGTTCTTACCTCTGCGTGTCCTGAATGTGTTCGAGGCAGTGGTCGTGCCCGTTCATGTAGAAGTCGACATCGTTCGCCTGCTCATTAAAATCACGTCAGCAAATACTGCAATGTCTTTTCAACTCACACATCAGTTGCCAGGAAGTACTGAACAATTTCGAAAATTTACCCGAAGAATCGGGAGAAGCAACTTCACGAGCTCTGGGGTGTCGCCGTGGTGGCCTATACTCCTGATCGCGTGGTGGCCGACCACGATCTTCCAGGTAGCCTTCGATGCCCTCAGAGCCGATTCCACATCCTATTTGGATAAAGGAATGCTCACTGTAAATCACAGTCCATCCCAAAAAATGTATCTGCACCTCATTCTTGCGCTTAAACGATCAAAAAGGAAGTACCTTTAGGAGGCTGTTGACGTACACCTTTCGGGATCTCACGCCGCGCCAGTCGTAGGCATGGCCCTCCGGATCGGTGAAGTACGATCTCACAAACGGGGTAGTGTCCACGAAGAACATCTCCACCAATTCTGCAGAACTGAACGAATTACAAGTTTGATCCTGAACATAAGAATATTGGTCGAGTTCGATCGAGTCCATGAGTACCCACCTGAATTGACAATGAAAGATCTCAGGCAAAGCCATCTGCTGTCGATTTTCCTGAGGACAGGGCTCAACTGTGCCTCTGCATTTCCTCTGTAATCATGGTTCCCTAGAACTTCATGCAGAACAGACACAGAATAGAAATAGAAGCATAGCTTGAGCCATATCTAGAATCTAGTAAAAAATGGATTCTTTTTGTTCCATCAAAAGCTAAAGAGAGGTCGGATGGATTGTGGCTAGTGGCGTACCACTGTACCACTGCTTCTGCAAGCTCTTTGCAGTGTAGATCTTGGAGAAGGACTCTTCGAATGCTGGGTCGAG
The DNA here is from genome assembly GCA_037672795.1 of Lagerstroemia speciosa. Lineage (NCBI taxonomy): Eukaryota > Viridiplantae > Streptophyta > Magnoliopsida > Myrtales > Lythraceae > Lagerstroemia > Lagerstroemia speciosa. The sequence goes on from CM075288.1 coordinate 1,029,790, forward strand.
GTCACTTGTCAGGCCATTGTCGTAGAAATTATCTCCTGTTGATACCACAAAATCTATGTCTAGCTTCTCTCCAATCTTTCCCATCTGCCCAGAAAACAAAAAATCGACGTTTCTTTTTTCCAGTTTTTGGCTGCAGAGAGTTCCATTTCCATTATAAGGATAGAGATTGATGGTGAAGAAGAAGAAGAAGAAGAAGAAATGGGACCTGAAGAGCAACTTCTGACTGGTTATATTCTCCTCGTCTGCCCCAGTCTCCAATCACCAAGAAGCTCATTGATCCGTCTACCTTAATGGGATGCTCGAACCTCTGGAGCTCTGCATTGTTCGCGGATGGGAAACATAGGAGGAGGACAGGGAAGAGACCCAGAATCATCTTCTTGCTGCAGAGACCTTCCATGGCGCTGTGGAAGCCCGACTCAGGCCAAGGAAGACTCGGAACACAGAAAGAGAGGAGGACAAAACAATCCCAACAGAAAACAGGTAAAGATTCTTCTTTGTTAGTCGGATCGAATCTGAGAAGCGGATGCTCTGTTCTGCGTATCTCTTAAATAGCAGAGGCGGAGGCAGCCATGGCCGTTGGAGCTGAGTTGCTAATAATACTGTGGGCGGAGAGGTTGAGGCAGATGATTAGCCACTGATTATATTGGAGGAGAGGATGGTCTGGGGAAATTCGTCAGCCGTTGCAGCGAATGGCAATCTGCCACGTGGACATGGACGAGGTAGAGTTGAACGGCGGGTTGTCGTCTGACGTGGCGAGAAGCGATTGGTTGATCTGGAGGCCGTGGCTCCTATTTTATATGAAAATTTTGTTTTTTCCCCCTCTAAAATGTAAAATTAAGAGTGCCCAAAATAAATAAATAAAAAAAGACATAAAAAATGATAATAAAGTGATGAAGAATGGGCAGCTTATCAGTACATTAAAGGTTAAAATTAATAATAGATTTTTCTCCTTTATTATACTTAAATATAATATTTTACTAATAAAAAAAGCTGAAAAATAAGATAATTTTTAAATTAGATAATAGGACTTGGCTTCCGTGAGGTTCTCTCATTTCTCCCAGTAAAACAAATTAAGTTTTTTTTTTTTTTGGGAAAATGAGAACAATGCTAAGGGAATCAATTGCTCGGATAAAAGAATATTCTGAAATCTGGCACGGAGATCTGCCGTGGACCCCACTGCTTCTGGAGCAAGCCCTTCAGTAGAACAATTATATCACGTAACTAACACTAATGTGACATATTCATCTAGTCACAATTCATTATTTATATATTTGTCTAATTAGGGTTCACTAATTATTAGGATTTTTTAACAACTTTTTACCACATATATTTTTCAATTAGGATTAACAATTTATTAGAGTTATATATATATATATATCTCTCTCTAAAATTTAATAACCATAACTATAAAATTATTAATTGCATGTCAGGTTCTGATTAGGCTAACCAACCCTATGAATTCATTAAAGGTATTATATCAGACGTTAAATAGTGTGATATACAAAATTGTCAACTGTATAGTCAATTACAAAAAGGTTCTCATATTTGATTGTTAATTTTTTAATATTATTGTTAATTTTTATAAAAGTGCAATTATAGTTTAATAAAAATAAGTGTATAATTAGAAAAAAAATATGGGATTAACAAGTAGTGGGAGAGAACTCAACAATTGTACATAATTATCATATCAGCAGCATAAATAATTTGAGAATTAAAATCCAAACGCTAAAGTTATGAATAATTGAATTTAATTGCGCAGACTTGTTTTCAAACATTAAAGTTATGAATAGTCGAATCATTGTTATTTTCTGTTTTAGAACGTACTCGAATTTCATCGAGATCTATTCAACCCATTCTTATCGATTTCAAATCTATCGTAAGCTTACTTTGCAATCGGAAAAAAATTTCATCATTGGTCCTTAAAATGAAATCCTAATAATTGCGAAACGGTACTTCAGTAAAGGATAAGTCTTCTTTGGTCCTTAAATATATTCTGTGAACAGGACACAGTCGTTTTGGCTGAGTGAACTTTGAGGTCCTCCTGTATTTTTTTTCAGGGAACTACAGGAAGTGTATGGAGTGTAATAAACGGAAACAAAGAAAATGTTAATCGGTATTCCATCTTTAGGCTTCGTAAATTGACACGGTTACTGCATCTTGCATCGAAGCTCTCCTGCTAAGCGCACGATGGCCCCTCACCCTCGTCGGTTTTCAACCGGTAAAATCGGAAAACATGCGGTCCGTTTCGGAACTCGTATAACAAGCAGCACCGCAGGGACTTCGCTAAAAATGGGTAGAAGAAAAGAGACGACAGCATGAAAATGACAGGAAGCACAGGGACCATGTGGAAGAGTGTTGAGAATTTCAAGAAATCATGAAGGGCCATTCGTTGTTGATCGCATGATAATTGATAAGCCCGCCCCCCCCCCCCCCCCCCCCCCCCCCCCCCCCCCCCCCACATGTTCTCAACCTTAAAGGGCACGAGGTTGTTGGGAAGAAGACCAATTAAAATGTAGTATGGGGACTGGTCTAGGCTTTGTCCTTTTCCAGCACTGCGAATCAACATGTCAATTCGGAGCAGGGCCCATGATGACTAGGGATGTTCAAAAAAACCATTAAACCGGTTTGAACTGGTTAACCGAACCGAACCGAATCAAAAATAACCGAACCATTAAAATCGGTTCGCTAACGGTTTGGGTTTTTTTTGCCGAGAAGTGGTTTAGTTAGTTACTTGATATCATTGATTCGGTTAATTGCGGTTAACCGAACCGAACCTTTTTCTAATTACTAATTAAATAAAATAAAAAATTAAAATTAAAATATGCAATTTAAAAAATATATATATGTTTTACTTATTGTTTGCAGTTCGGTTAGGTTAATTCCCAAACCGAACCGAACCAATTGTTTTTTTTATAGTTTTTTATTTATTTAAATAAAAAACTGGTTAACCGGTTAACTGAACCGTTTAAACCGGTTTTAAACAATTCGATTTTTCTTCTTCAAATGGTTACGGTTCGGCCCCTATACCGTCCGAACCGAAAATGTGATTCGGTTCTGTTCGGGACGATTTTTGAACCGAACCGAACCATGCCCCCCCTAATGATGACTTCATCTCTGTTAATGGTAAGGAGGGGTGCTGAACGATTTCGAGTTAAAAATCAAAGAATTTTCTCCGTTATCTTATCATGCCTTCTGTGCTCCCTTCTGTTTGACGGGATCAAGGCATTGGAATATTAGATTATCATTGATAGTGGACCTTACAAGTGACTGAACACATTTCCACCTAAAAGTTTAATCTGTTAAGAGGGTGGTATACAATTATCTTATAAATTTGTACCATATTTTGATCTAGTCAACATGGGATTTTTAACGGTTTTATCCCCAAATGAACCGGCTTAGCTCGAATTTCAATTAGTTAAGACCCATCCTATTTCACTAGGAGCTGGGCCTATGTTGATTCTTCTTATTGGGCCACAAGGATCACTGGGCCGTTTGCTTGCATATTATTATCTGGAGGTAAAAGCGGTCGGGTCATGTGATTTTTTCTGCAAATTGTCGGTCCCCAAATTTTATAAATTAATTTTTCAAGTACAGAAAACGGTACCGATAATTGTTTAGGACAATGAAAAGTTAATGGCTAAAAAAGCAATTTTTCGACTGATTTTTGGGCCCTAATTTTTAAAATAAGAATAAATTAAATGTCAACTAACAAAATAAAATTCATTATAATAAATAACAACTATTAATTATCAGTATTTCAGTATATTGATAAATAAATAACGTAAAGTGAAGCAAATTTAATGTAAATATCTTCATGCCCAACTTGATTGATTTTCATTTCAAGGCTTGAATTTCTTGAGTCGGTCTTTTCATACATTTAGAACCGCCAGAAATTTATATCAGACCCCACAAATTTGGATTTTCTCCGGTCGGGTTAATTCATTACTTTCTCCAAATAGAATACGTTGAGTGCAGCAACATGACCATCGACTTAAGACTAAAAGATATGGAGTTCGATTTTTTATAAGTTGATCTTCCCGCGTCCGTTTATTTTTTATTTTCCTCCCATCCCTCCCGAACCCATCAGCCTCCTTTCTTCTCAAAAACTTCGATTTTCCCTTACAATTAGCACGAGAGAGAATGTAAGTCTTGGCTCTGCCTTTTTATAATTATCGATGACGATAACGCTGTAACGAGTCTTGTTTTTTTTATTCGGTATTCACGTAATTAGTATATACATGGTAACTGGTCAGGAATATTCACCAACATGGTCTGCAAGAACTATTAATTTTGCTCTGTGCAGCGTAGAAGCAATGAGAGCCAGAAGAAGAAATGGAAGGGGAAATCGGACAAACAATAAAAAGTTTCCATCTCTGAACTTGAAATGATGTGAAAACTCATTATCAGGGGATCAGATTGCATTGGCGTGACTCACTTGAATTGTGGAAATGAAAATTCATCAAAATGTATACCTTGCAGAAAGTTTGCCCCAATCAAAAAAGAAGAAGAAGACTCCTGTTGATTGGATGAATTAAAAGTAGAAGGTTTGAGTTTGTTCCCGTGATTCGATGCATCTTTATTTTAAATAAGGTTTCGGGTTTTAAATCTTGTCAATAAAAAAATTCATGATCGGGAGACTTTACCTCTTATATTCAGAAACTCAATGGGTCCAGATCAATCCAGGAGTTGGGTCAGCCCATGCGTGCAGAACTGCCCAGAAGTGAAACATTTATTTAAGGAAAAGAGACACCGAACCACTTCAATCAACTCATGTTAGTAAATTAGTATTTCCTTTTCAGCAGTCTTCGTCTAATTTTAGAATGTAGGTTCTTAGACAATGTATACTGGACAATCAATGAGGTGAAAAGTGTTGCCCTAGGCTTTTCAGCAGGTGTATTAATTCAATAAAGGTGAGCATATGGATATTTACTTTATCCAATTGCCCAAAAAATAAAAATATTTAAGAAATCACAATAAAAGCTTCTTTTTTTTTTTTTTTTTCTAAATTCGAAAATATCAAATCTTTTTAGAAATATATCTAAAACATCATCCTGACACTGACACTTACCGAATTGCCATCGGATGTAGAATAAATTGCAATCTATGTGATCTCCAATAAGTGAGGATTATGAAGGGTATTTTAGTATAATTTTTTTTTCAGTCATAAGGGGTATATGAACCAACAAAATAGAAGGAAAATGAAATCAACGAGTATGAAGAATCTCGAAAATCGGAATCGAGCTCGTCACCTCTTCGAGTTTAAAGCAAGTTCCTTTTCATGTGTGTGCATGGGGACAGAGATGAGAAAACTACGAGGAAAAGGAAAACTGCAAACAGGAGCTCCTGTTCTCTGTGTTTTCTCCATTTGGTCCTCTGCCATTGCCTAGGGTTTTGCAAAAGAAAATAAAAGGAACAAAAAAGTCAAAAAGGGCCTGAATATTTTCCTATCGAAAATGAAAAAAGGAAAAAAAAGTGGTAATTGTTATATTAACACGGTTGGTTCTCGATCTGATATCAACAAGTTATAAATTTAATTCTCCTTAATAAATTGCATCGTATCTAATTACTCCTATGTTCCTCTTGTCCCTCATGAGTCTATGAGTTTCCTTGAAAATAGGGACGAACTCAAAAAAATTATTGAATCTCATTAATAAAACTCTTCGTATATATTTATTTCTATGTTCCTCTTATTCCTTACGAGTTCATGAGTTTCCTTTAAAATCAGGACGAGCTCGAAAAATCTGTTCAGTGAGACTAAACAGGATAATTGAATAAAAATTAGAGAAAATTAAGTTAAATATACATGTATAACATTTCATGGATTTCCTAGAGTTCGGGAAGCACGTCTCATGCATCTCGTAAATTCATATCGGTTTTAAAATAAAAAATAATAAAAAAATATATGTGAAAAAAGTTTCACCTTAAAGGAAAGACACAAGGCCAATCAAATCAAGTAGCCCTTCTTCTACCTTTTCCTTTTCCCTTGTCAAAGGCACAAAGAAAAAGATTGTTGGAATTGCTTCAGAAAAGACCTCTCTCTCTTTCTCTCTCTCCTCTGTGTCGCTTCTCTCTCTTCTGTCTTCTACCTCTTGCTTTTTCTCTCTCTAGGGCTTCAATCATAAAGCAATCGAGTGCAAAATCATTAATTTGCTGTGCCCTTTTCTCTCTCTCTCTTCTCTCTCAGTCTCCTTTCTCTCTGTCGTGTAATGGCTTACAGATTTGGAACAGCCCACACGCACATTTCTGCAGCTAACATATGTGAGGTTTGGTTACCGAACATCATCAACAGCAAACTAAATTAATCTATTTAACCTGAGCCCAGTGCGATCCATCCAATTGACGTCGAGGGACACAATCGGGGACAGGCTGATCAGGTTCGGCGTGATAACAGGAATCGGAATTATGTCATTTCTGGAAGTGAATGATGTCGCTGCTGAATCTGATACTATCCTTGTTGGTGTGCCTGGTCTGGATGCTTCTTGCTGTTGAACCTCACGGATAGTCAAATTTTCAAAATGAAATCTATGTTTTTTGTAGCTAAATATGGTGTAATTTGGTATCATTTGAACTAAAAAGTACATTTAGAAACCGAGATTTGGAGTTTTGCTGTAATAATATCACTCCCAACTTGGGATTTGAGGGGTTTTTTGGATTTCATTATCAAAATCGGGAACACCCTGATAAGATCGTTTTGAAGCTGAGAAGTGACTGGTGACACACGAGGTTAACAAACGAGACGCCACAGAGGACCAACGATTTCCGTGACGAAAAACTTGAGGGTTTGGTTTATTCAAAGGCAAAGATGTGAATAATTGCCCTGACTTGTATGGTGAAGAACAGTAAGTGATGCAGTGGTAGTTCTGGGGAGTTAATAACCTCACCAAAATGCAAGCCCCAGAAGGCGTCTTGTCGTTGCAATTACAATCCCAAAATTCTATACCACCTCAGAGAGGAAGATGAACTAATTAATATAACTCATCAACTGTTAAGAAAATTCAAAAAAATTTTAAAAAAATTAATAATTTGTCCTGCTCGGAGAAATCACGAGGCAAAAGCCTAGGAACAAAAAAAAAAAAAAATCAACCAGAGTAAATAAGTTCCGGAAAAATGTCCGAGAATATAGTCTAGAGCGAGCCGTCGAATGCCCCCACGAAAATGCAGTACGCAACGAGCCAATCGATCAACAGACATGTTGTCTCCCTCGTAGTCGTGTTCTTGGATTCTCAACCTGCAAGTCTCTCTAGAAGATGAATTTCCGTCAAGACAGGGAAGGAATAAGTTATGAGCATTCTCGAGACGCTCAAGGTTTTCTCTAGAAATTCCAACCAGAGGCTTCACCGATATTTGTTGCTATTAGACTGTCGAATAGGTTGTCCAGACATGACTAAACACACCTAAACCTAACGAGGGAAGTGACCCAAAGAAGCACAGAGAAAGAAAGGAGGAAAGAAAGCGAAAGTTTAAAACGGGTTGGTTGAAATGGTTCGATGTCTTTTTCTTCTCGAGTAAGGTCTCAGGTATTCATGAATTTAAGAGCCTTACTTCTCAATAGACTGATCTATTTCGAATATGAATTGGTCACAATTTACCAGGTTTCTGAACACTCGTCGATGGTGTACAAGGAGAAAAAGAAATCAAGCCTGAAGATTTGGAGAGAGTTAAATATTAAAATTAGATAATTAATGGGCACGTGAATCTTCTGATTAGCTTTGCATTTGAAATCGTTTTCTAATTTGATTTAGGGTTTGAATTATATTAGCAGGATTATTAAAGTTCTAATGCATGGGGCCTCGGACTTGAGAAACATTTTCAACCAATCTTATAATATATATATATTTATTTATTTATTTATCGCCGTGACTTTGAAGAAGGTGTTGAACTCGAGAAAATGTTTTTTCTCGTGTCCCTTAAATGTACCAAAGAAAAGTGCATGTATTCCGTTCTAAACTTAATACCGTCCTTGCAATCGAAAAGACGTGACGTCTTTCCATGGAGGAGATGGAGGAAAGAAGAAGGCAGGGTTTTACCGCTTATTGAGGATGGTGGTAATAATGATTGAAAGTTCGCTCCTCTATTGTTCGGTGAGGTCAAGATTCATATCCAAATCTCCTCTCCATGTAAAAATCGTTAAAAGGGGCTTAAGTTTGAGTCTCGACGAACAACAGTTTTTGACTGCACCAGACCTTTGTGATTACATATCGATTGGATCTGTGTGTTAGTACTGATGGTTCAGTTCATCTAACATATTCGTGACTGACACAATATTTCAAATATTATGCAGTGACGGTGGTAGGGTTTCTTGTGCTATTTTAATATTTGGGGTCTGCCCGATGAATTTGACATTTTGCACGTAATGTTCATATAGTCAACCAGGGGGATCGTCACGTGGGAGGACGGCAATTTGTAAGTTTCAAATTTTCTACATTCTCTAGACAAAGTGGTTAATGTTTGAGGATTAGAAAGATCAGGACAGAATATTTAGGAGAATGAAAAAGGAACAATCAATAAATCATTAGGAGAATTCAACTTATTGGATTATTAATTAATTCAAAATTTTATCGCCTTATCAATTAAGGTCCTGCATTCGAATTTTATAAATTTATCGAACTTATTACTGTGAAAATTTTGTCCCTTTACACGTGATCAACTTGAATTTTAATTAGTTAAAATATCGATCTTCTCGAGGAGAGTATGTAGGTGTATAATTCGTGGGAGAATTAGGGTTCTTCTCTGTGCGATGGTAAACAATTCTTTGTGAAACAAACGAGCCTTTGAGAATCATCACACACAATTAGGTCAAATGGGTCCATTTGCAATCAATTATATTCATGGATAAATTCAAAAAATTTGTTCAGAGGCAAACCTCGATGGGAACTAAATGAAGAATAAAAAATAGATCTAAAAATAACTAAATAAGATAATTTAATAAAAATAATAAAATTCATAAAATAATTCATAAATTTATATTCATATAATAAAATTAATGACAACAAGTTCAATTTATACTAAAAGGTGTTGAATTTGATTCTTTCTAACGAAACTTACTATATCTCTTTATTAAAAAAAATAATAGTATATGGATTTTTTTAAAAAAAAACCTGCAGAAAAGTGTTATTTGAAGAGGAAGATAAAGGGATCAATGTGAATGGATTTAAGAGATTTTTTGTGTGTGTGATAAATATGACATATAAGTACGAGAAAATCTTAGATGATCCTATATCACCTCATAATCTATGAAAACACTAATTAAAAACGACAAACGAACAAATTAATATTAATAACTCGAGCAGTTGTTATAATTATTATTAATTAAAATAATTTAATTGCTTGTTCCTCACCACGTCATTATAAAGTAAGATTATCTAAAGTGTTACAGATATGTGAAAAAAAAGGCAGCTCAAAAACTGGAACTTTCTTTTGTAACGCGCAATACAATATCTCATAATATATTTTTTATCAGTGTATAAATGAGATACATAAATCTAAATTAAAGAGGATAGAATGACGGGGAATAGTTGAGTCCCATTGGTCCTATTGGTGTAAACCAAACCCACAACCTCTTAGTCTCGAGAGAGTATTGTGTGTAATAGATACCACGTGACAGTGCTGACATAGTATCACAAATCAATAAAATTCAATCATTTTAAGAATTTTTTTTAATAATATCTTAAAATAAAAAACGAACCTACAAATAACTGAATTCTATTAGTTTGTGATAATCTATCAACACTGAGATGCAGTATATCTGTTATATTCTCATTGGTCTTAGGTCAATAGTAGTACCATTACACCGAGCCTGGGGACCGATCCAGAAGACCAACTCGGGGCAAAACTGAAGGAATAGCTGAAGGGATGGATTTCGAGGAGTGAAATAAAATAATTTGACAAAATACAGATGAAATCAGTAAATTTTATATTAAATACTACAATTTTTCTAGACGATCAGCCATGCACGCAACCTGTAAATCCATTCCTGACCAAGCTCTTTCCATATTAATTGAAATAGCATTTCAATTTATGCAAGGGGAATAACAACATGAGAATTAATTGATTTAGAGAATACTTTTGGAATAAAATCTATAAGGAATATATTGAAAAGAAACATCAATGGAAAAAGGCGCATTTACACTATTTATTGCGTGCAGATCAGAGCAATAATACGGAGTAAGCGTGTGTGTGTGTGTGTGTGTGTGTGTGTCAGCAAATACATGGGCTGCGTCCATCCATATGCTTTATTTATATTCCCATTGACAAACTCAGAAAAAAAAATGAAAAGGCATTGATGTGGCCGACAAGGAAATTTTTCCTACGAGCTTTGGATGTTAATAAATTATCGACAAACCAAGGGGGGTTGGGCCGAGTGGTAAGCAGCTCGGTGCCGCTTAAGGAGGTCTCAGGTTCGAGACCTCACGTACGCAGACACCCCCCTTGGGAGCCTCACCCGCCATTGCCAGGCGTGCGACCCGGGGCGACCAACGGATTAGTCAAGTATGGTTGGCTGAAAGATGCCGTCTCACCGCTGGTGGGGCCTACTTGGATACCGTGGCTGGCGACCAAAAAAAAAAAAAAAATAAATTATCGACAAGTTTTTATGTTATCCGTTATGAAAAAAATACTAATTAAATTATAATAAATGAATATATTATTAAATATCCGGATAAAATAAGCAATTTAAACGATATTTTTTTGCCACGTCATTATAAGGTAATATCATTTAATATATTTTCCCATAATTATTCTATAAGTAGGGATATCTAATTATATTGCCTTTTGTTATCATTATATTCTATGTCTTTATATTCTTATACGAAAATATTTGGGTTATTGCTACTTTTTTAATTTTTCGAACCGTCAATTAACGTATAAAATTTATTTTTTAATGTCATGCTATCTTTTCACTAATCTTATTGTATATAAAATCGTTCTATTTTTTTAAAATTTATTACTTAATTTCACATTTAATTCACCCAAAAAAGTGCTCTTACCATATTCATTTTTTCCATTGATTTCATTAAATAATAAAATCTGTGCACAATACAAGCCGACCTCTTATTCATTTATTCTTTTGAGGTGTGCACATTAGTATTTAGAAGTCTTTTGGACTACTGACTAATAGTCAGGTCGGCCAATTAAGGAGTAAAACTTTCCCAGTACGAGTTTTCTCCATTCACAAATATTGAAATCCGAGACTTTTGCTTAAGGGGAATAAATGTCCTACCATTTGAACTAACTCATGTTGGTCGATTCATTTATTAATGGCATAAGTTTATTCTTTCGAAATCATTAAATACCTTACAGTTTCATGGATTTCGGTGAATTTATAGCAACTACGTGTATGATCTTACAGAGGATTATTATACGCATATAAATGGATAATTAAATTTATAATATCGTAAATTACCTTTAAAGCATACATATGCTCTATTCACCTGAGTTGATTGTGAAGATTATTTTATTGTCATTATTATTTCATGTTTAAGCAATCAATTATATGACCAAGTGCTTTTAGGTAAATCATTACCAAAATAATCAGAAAAGAGAGACAAAAAAGACATGTGATTTTATTGACTTATCAAAAAAGGCACGTGATTTTTTCTTTTGGGTAGCCTGTAAAGCTAACTTTCAGTTTAATCATGAATAATTAATTGGACTGACCCAGTAAAAAGCTTAGTGAGAAATGACAAACGTGTTAGTGCAATTATGCTATGAATTAAGATATTTTTATTACTATTTTTTCTTATAGTGAACGTAATTTTTTATGAAAAATTATTTTATTTACTGAACCTACCCCACCATGTTAAATGGAAAAATACAGATAAAATTATTACGCACGAACAGATGAATGTATAGCAATCACTTGGCTAATGTGCTATAATTTAAAATAATTTGAATATTTCTTAATTTTTTTGTCAGCATATGTCGTATTTACATACTATTTTTAAGATTTTCCATTTTTATACCATATCCATCACATCTAAAAGTTGGTTTAAAAAGGAAAAAAAAAGAACTTGAATCTTCGGATTGGAGAAAAGACAAAGTAAATTGTTTGTGAAATGCTTCACAGCTATTCTAGATATGGCATACAAAACCTGTCCATCAATTTTTCGGATACGTAGGATGACCACGAATCTGTAAAAGGATACGAGGAATCTTATCAGTAAAAGTCGTACCTTAAACCTCTTTGTCCTAATTTGATGCTAGGCTAGCTAGAGGCAAGTGGGAACATGGAAAGGGATAAAAACATTTTGACCCAATTGAACATTTATGTCTTTATTATACTTTTTGGGTAATTGGAAATGGTTGGGTGGGACAAGTACATAAACTTAATAGAAATTACTTGAAGATATCAGGGTTCAACCCGATCAAATCAATAACATTTCAAACGTACCGAACAGTATATTCTAGAGCACCGATGGATTGTCTACATTATGCATGCAGTACATACAAAATGTGACCATTCTATTTATCAAGTTCAACTGAAAACCTATTTTGAAACGAATAATCCCATGAATTGGACCTAGAACCTCTCGATCTTAAATTAAAAAAATGATTGTATTACATTAAACTCAATTTCTCATAGCTTGCCCCGGAAACTATCACATCATGCATGATTAAACTAATCATTGTTTGACACACTGACAACAAGGTATAGATAGAAAAAGGCGATGTGGTATTTTTTGTTGATGTATCAAATAATCATTGACCGAATTCACCACATTATATATGAGCTCCGTTCACTTATAATTTTCTCGACTTTGGTGTGCCTATTGCGCGTTATTTCGACAGTCTAAACATTACTTTCAACGTCTTAGTCCACTCATAAATAGATAGAGAGAGAGATAGATGGAGTGTCGTTTTTCCTTTATATGACCTCTTAAGTACTTGTAATGGTAAATCTCATTCCTCCCAAGTCTGTCTCTCTTTCTCTCTATCTCTCTAGAGGGGACATGTCTTCTTTCTCTCTTTCCTGACCAGGTTATTAGAAGAGTCTCTCTTCCTTTTCCATTTCATTCAAGCAAACAACTCCCATCCTCTGGAGCTCATTTTGCACACTTCATTCGCAGCAATCAACTCATCATCAGTCTTTCCCGACCACGCTTCCGACAGAACGATACCGGAGCTCGACCGATCGCCCACAGTGGTGCTGGCTGAAGAGTCGACCAAGTTTGGGAAGAATTCAGTCCTCAAGATCTCCGAGATGTTGAGCGGAGGGGATCTTCGAGAGCCCTCCTCAGATATGGTCCCTCTCCCGGATCTCTCCCTACATATAAGCCCTCCCAACAGCGCTCTGACCTCGACCTCGACCTCCACCGAGAGGGAATCCTCGACCAATTTCAACATCTGGGGCCGGTTCAACATCGACTCTCCCAATGGATCGTGTGCCCTAAAATCATCGCGTGCCGATAGCTCCACTGTCAAGGAGGCCGACACCGAGCTCTCTTTAGCTCGAAGGAACTTCCCTTCAAGCCCCTTGGAGGCAGAGAGTCGTCGCTGGAGATCGTCGGAAGAGGACGGGTTCTTCAAGAGGAGAAACGTAATAAGCCGCCATCAAGGGATGAAATTGCAGCCGATCATTGGGACTCCAGTGTACAGCAGCAACAGTGCCTCGTGCCACGGTGCCTGGTTCCCCTTCCCGCCGCCACCGCCGTCCATGGATTATAGTTGCCACTTCCCAAGATCGTGCCCAACTTTTGCTTACCCAGCTGCCGGTCCGAGGCTGGTGGAGAACATGGTGAAGTCCCAGCATCAGCAGTTGCAGTATTTTGGAAGGGGAGGGGGCTTGGACTTCTCGTCGAGCAATAGCACATTGAGATTCATGCCGAAACCTCAGGGCAGCCGAGGAACGTGGAGGGCTCCGAGGATGCGGTGGACAACCTCTCTCCATG